>CM044002.1:14106817-14706817 GCA_024085815.1 Flaveria linearis
GCACTTCATAGGTACATTATTTCTATATGTTATGGTGTTGAGGTTAGCCTTAATATAGTTTTATTCTAATTTGTTACCTCCAAATAGGGATTTGTTTATGTTGTAGTTTGTTATGGTTCTTGCATTTGATAGTCATCTTGTAAAAGCAAGTTAATTGCATTGTCAATATGACGGAAGTATCTCAAGTATATTAATAACTTGTCTGTGGTTTATTTAATTTATGTAGAATATATATACTAACTACATCTACTTTTGAGTTAAAGAGTTTTTAACGTTCTTTTTATCTTATATGGAAGCTTTTCTATCTTTCCACACCTTTGATATCAGGATTGGTACGATGGAGAGTGGAATGGTTAATTCCATTTGAATGAAAATTTAAATTTAACTAGAATCATATTGCAAACTTGGTGAAATTTCAGTGCAAGGAAGTCATGGAATTCGGGTTTTTTTTCACTGAGAAAGAGGAGGATATTATCAAATTGAAGGTATGAGATCTGGATTATAGTTTTGTTAGTGATTCTACTACGCTTTGTTTAGCATACATTATGTGTCACTAGTTACATATGAATACATTAATTGAATCTAAAACTATGTTTGTAATTGTATTGTGCAACTTTAAATTTGTCTAACAAGCCCCTATGTGTGTGAGATCCATTTGATATGGTAAGGGCTCCCACACCATAGATTGGTTCGATTGTGCTTGACACCTAACTGGTCAAAATTTGTTAATGGGTTAGTTTGTTTATAAAAGGATCTTCAAAATTTTATTAAAAATATCAAATTTAGGCAGCAAAACAATTTGAATAATTTAAGAACTACTAATATAATACCCATATATAGAAAAAAAAATAATAATAATAATAATTTTGGGTACAAAATAAATGAAACATGAAACCACAGGGACCTAATGTGTAAAATTGTAAAAACTCTCTGTCTCTCCTCCCCGCCGACCATACCTATACCGGCCAAAGATCCGGTCGGCTCCGGCGAGACAAATCGACCAAAACCATTTGATATCCAGCTCAAATACCACTACCGACACACCCATGTGGGTGATTCGAACACATGCCCCACGGTAATTTTGTAATTTGAGTGCGATTGAAACCGGTCCACGATCTCTTCACTTTCGGCCACTTTACCATTTTTAAATCGCACTAAACGGACATAATATTTGAAATAAAAGCTACCTAATCAATCATATACGAATTCCTAATCTACCTACGCTTTCAATTTCGATTAAAACACACCGAAACACCCCTTCGATCACCATTATAAGCCGCGACCTGCAACTTACTTAAAACCCATTCTCCGATCGATTTCAACTAAAATTGATAAAGGGATTTTACTCTAGATCAACATACGAAGCTTCCTATCAATTTAATTTGAATTCCATCAAGGTTTGCTCACCAATCGATCACAACCGTGGCCGCGACCTGTTCTTCATCGGGTTCATCATCGAATCGACTTCAAAACAGGTAATTAAAGCTACCAACATACTCGATTTTAGTCTAGGAATGAAAGCCCCAACATTGATTTGGCTATTAACATCGATTTGATGTTCAATTGAATCGAAATTGTTCTAGGGTTTATACGGTTTGGAATTTGGGGATTTTGGATTCGGGATTGGTTAACATGTAATTGAACACACCTATTAGCTCGATTTTAGTCTGGGATTGAAAGCCCTATGATCATATCCATTAACAACAGCGATTGATACTTCAATTTGATCGGGTATGAACTAGGGTTTATGTGAAAATTGGGGAAAATTGTTAAGTTTGTTTTTAGGAATTAAAAGCTGAATTATAACGCGGCTGAGGCCTTTGATCTACTGGTTTGTGTGTGGGAGTTTGGGTTTGAGGTCACGGGTTCGAACCCGAGCCTTTCCATATTTTTTATGCCCTATTTAACCTTTTAAAATTTTGTAAAAATTCCTAAAAATTATAAAAATCCTTTTTATAATCCCTGTTTATTTTTAAATCATCAACTTGATTTTCTGTAATTTTCGTTAAGCTTAAACATTTATAAAACAATATAACAAAGACATTTAGTTTAATTATTTTATGGAATCTTTTAAATAAATAGTAAAAAAAATCAGATTAAATATAAGACTTCTTTTATAAAAGTACCTAATTAATTTCCTATAAATTAGTTTGTTAAAAACCTTAACAATTTATGTTTATATCGTTATAAATAGTTTATTTCGTTTAAAAATAAACTTTAAATAGTTGATTTAGTTCCGTATTTTACAGCCAACTTACGGAGGCCATAACTTCTTCATAACAGATTCAAATCAGTTAAACCTTATGTCCATGACGAAGTTCGTCGAAAAACGAATCTGTTGATATATAAAACATAGAAAAAATCATTCGTTTAGACCTCTAAATAGTCCTTTTCGTAACAGCTAGCAGTTCTGCGCAGCTGTAAAGATCCACGTTTTTCTCATATTTCGGTAATCCAAATCAGAAACTTTTCTAAATGAAAGTTGTTTGGAAATCACTAATCTAGTAAACTGAAGATTTTCAGAATTTTTAAACGTCGTTTAGTATTTTTAACGAGTGCGAAAAGACAAGGGCAGAACTGGAATTTTCCAAACTATAATTTGCGTTACGTTATCGTAGGTTCTCACGGCGTTAACCGAGCCTAGACCTTGTTTCTGATTATTGTCATTCGTGTATAAGGTACGGATTCTGTTCCTTTGATTATCATAATATTCACTTTGTTTCCGTCACTTTGTAGTACGGATTCTTGGTTACCTTTATCATAGTATAAATTCTGTTCTGTTACTTTGTAGTACAGATTTTGATACCATGTTTCCGTTAATATGACTCGTTTGGCCTTTGGTATTTTACTAGTCGTCTAACATTATTTGTTATGCTATGACTCGTTCGACTTGTTAATTTTACTTGTTGAAGGCTTACAGCATGCAATATATATTTTATAAGTTTGTGCTCATTATTGCATGTTCCTATAAATGTTCTATTGATACGTTATATGTTGGTAGTTGTACTACCATTTGATTTGATACTCTGTTACCCGAGCTCTCCGACATGTCATTGTGGCGTCAATGATGTGACACTTTTCGTGACGGTGTGTAATAAATAGTTTACGGCGTCTCCGTTAACACGTTAGTACTCAGGTAGTACTTTGGTCATAATATCTGGGAGGCGGATGGATCGATCCTAGTTCAGTTCAGATCAGTTCAGTTCCGGGGGATGGAATCATGTGTGTACGCCCCACACACCATCTCATTGGTGCATAGTCTAGCTAGCTATGTACTTATCAGTTCAGTTTCGGCTCTGGGTACTTCTTATATTACACGACTTATTTTGTTTGTATATACGCGTCGTGTAGATCAGTTCAGTTCAGTATTACATGTTCAGTTCAGTATCAGTATTATATGTTCAGAGTCAGATTTCCGTTTCCCATATCATATGATCAGTTCAGTATAAGATATCAGTATGTTATGCTTCCTATCATTACTATTGTTATTTCCGTCACTGAGCAACTTTTGGCTCAGCCGTATTTTCTTTTGTGGTGTTTTCTTATTTGATTGTAGGTAATCAAGGTATTCCGGGAAATCAGTGAAGAGTGGTTGAAGATCAAGATTATATTTTACCTTAATTGATGTAATGAACAACTTAATTAGGTTCTTTCGGATTATGGGGTTTGTTTGAATTTATTTCATTTGATAATCTCTTTAATATCGTGAAATGGGTTTTGATTTGATATCTGTAATAGTGACACGTCAGCCTCTCCGAGTTGGGGTGTTACAGTTATGGTATCAGAGCAAAGGCTCTTTCCTGTAGAAAACTTAAACATTAATAATAAACTTGTGAGATAAAGGGTAGACGTTGGGTTAGGATCTAACCTCTTTCCAATCTAAATTCTAGTGTTCACACGTATATCTTCATTTCCGATGGCTCCTAAGAGACGTGTGAACAATCGCAATAACTCGAATGGCCCTCGTCTGATGCAAACTTGGAAGCACTGGTCGCTAATGTTGTCGACACTGCTATTTCGGGGATGCTCCCTAACATGATGGCTCAGACTGCCCAAACTGTTTTCCAGCAAATGCAGCAGGCTAATATGGTTGTAACCACCTACTGGCAGTGCCACTGGAATGCCACCAGTTGGAAATGTTACCGGAGTACCACCTGTCGGTAACGCCACTGGCGCACCACTTGGTGGAAATGCCACAGGGGCATCATCGGGTGGTAATGCCACAGGGGCGCCACCTGGTGGAAACAATACAGGAGCACCTTCCGTTGGTAATACACCACCACCCCGTGATGGTATTCATGTCTGGTTGGAAAGTTTTCAGAAGCAAAGGCTTAAGTCTTTCTGTACTTCTAGTGATCCGGTCGAGGTGCAAAATTGGATCAGTCATATTGAGAAATTATTTGAGGTACTTGGTATTGAGGACGTATTACATACATATATATGTCTTGTCCGATACTGATAGTAAACGCTCTAGGTATGATCTCCGGTACCCTTTGCATAGGAAAGCGGGATATTTATGTCTTGTTTGATACGGGCGCTACGCATTCTGTCGTATCTCTTTTGTTTGCTAAGTACTTAATGATTGCACCGACTGCTTTAGAGCACGCTTTGGCTATTACTACTCCATTAGGAGATTCAACTATCATCTCGCATGTCTATAGAGATTGTCCGATCAGAATCGAGTCTATTATTCGTAAAGCTGATTTGTTTCCTATGCAAATGAGTGACTTTGATATCATACTTGGTATGGACTGGTTAACTCGACATCACGTTACTATTGAATGCCAGACTCGTCGTGTTTTATTTGGAAATCCTCAATGCCCTGAACTCGTTTATCAAGGGACTCAGCCTCGGAAATCGTTGAAAATCATCTCTGCGTTTAAGGCTCAGAAACTCTTATCGCACGGTTGCGTGGGATTCCTAGCTTCGGTGAAAGCTACATCTTCTGAACAGCCGAACATATCTGATTATCCGATTGTATGTGATTTTCCTGACGTGTTTCCGGAGGAGTTACCCGGACTTCCACCAGATCGCGAGGTAGAATTCACTATTGATCTTATTCCAGGTGCTGAGCCGATTTCTAAGGCACCGTATCGTATGGCACCTATGGAGCTAAAGGAGTTAAAGGAGCAGTTACAGGAATTACTAGATTTGGGATTTATTAGACCAAGCGTCTCGCCTTGGGGCGCACCGGTCTCATTCGTGAAGAAGAAAGATGGTTCTATGAGACTCTGCATTGACTATAGAGAACTCAACAAGATCACTATCCGTAACCGTTACCCTCTGCCTCGTATTGATGATTTATTTGATCAGCTTCAGGGTGCAAAGTGTTTCTCTAAAATCGATCTAATGTCTGGTTACCATCAGCTAAAGATCAAAGATTCTGACGTCCCTAAATCTGTCTTCCGTACTCGGTATGGTCACTATGAGTTCCTGGTTATGTCGCTCGGGTTAACTAATGCCCCGGCCGTATTCATGGACCTAATGAACCGAGTCTTCCGCAAGTTCCTCGATAAGTTCGTCATTGTATTTATCGATGACATCTTAGTTTATTCTAAAAGTAAGGAGGAGCATGAGAATCATCTTCGTATCATGCTCGAAACACTACGTGAAAAGAAGTTTTATGCTAAATTTTCAAAGAGTGAATTTTGGCTGAGCAAGGTAGCTTTTTGGGTCATGTCGTTTCTGCGGATGGTATTATGATGGACCCTGCTAAAATAGAGGCGATCACTAAGTGGCCTAGACCTACCTCAGCCACAGAAGTCCGTAGTTTCCTTGGCCTTGCTGGTTACTACCGCAGATTTGTCGAAGGTTTTTCCGTTATAGCTTTACCCCTTACGCAACTGTTAAGGAAAGGGGTTAAGTATTCTTAGAATGATGAACGAGAGAAAAGTTTTGAAGAGCTCAAGAAAAGATTGGTGTCTGCTCCTGTTCTCACACTTCCATCGGACACGGGTGGATATCAGATTTACAGCGATGCCTCTAAAAAGGGACTCGGATGTGTGCTAATGCAGCATGGTAAGGTCATTGCTTATGCTTCACGGCAGTTGAAACCTTACGAGGTTAATTATCCTACGCATGATCTTGAACTCGCTGCTGTTATTTTCACGTTGAAAATATGGCGTCACTATCTTTACGGAGAGACTTGTGATATTTTTACTGATCATAAGAGCTTGAAATATATCTTCACACAAAAAGAACTAAACATGAGGCAGAGAAGATGGTTAGAATTGTTAAAAGATTATGATGCCAATATTCAGTATCATCCGGGAAAGGCCAATGTGGTAGCTGATGCTCTTAGCAGGAAGAGCTCAGGAACAGTAGCCTCCCTACAACTACAGCCTCATAACATTACCGATCTCGATAGATTGGGTATTGGTCTACATATTGGTAAGAGTGACGGATATCTCGCTAAACTCCAGATTGAGTCAGACTTAATATCCTGGATTAAGAATGCACAGAAAGACGATGGTGAACTCTGGGCAATCTTACAGAATGTGGAGATTGGTAAACAATCAGAATTCCGAGTAGATGAGCATGGAGTAATCTGGTGTGGTAAATGTTTATATGTGCCTAATGATTCTTCTCTTTGAGAATCGTTATTAGCTGAGGCACATAGTTCTCCGTTTTCTATTCATCCTGGATCTACTAAGATGTATCGGGACCTTCGTCAGAACTTTTGGTGGAATGGAATGAAAGAGGATGTGGCTAAGTATGTTAGCCGTTGCCTTACTTGTCAGCAGGTCAAGATTGAGCGTCAAAGAGCTAGTGGTTTGCTTCAGCCACTACCTATTCCTGTATGGAAATGGGATGATATTTCCATGGATTTTGTGACAGGGTTGCCAAGAACATTTAAGAAGAACGATACAATATGGGTTGTAGTTGACAGATTGTCAAAGTCGGCCCACTTTCTCCCAATTCAGCAAGGATTTTCAGTTAGCAAACTATCTGAAGTGTTTACACAAGAGATTGTTAGACTTCATGGCACTCCGGTGTCTATCGTGTCTGATCGAGACCCGAGGTTCACTTCTCGCTTTTGGAAGGGTTTGCAAGCTGCATGGGGTACCAAGTTGAGGTTTAGTACGGCGTTTCATCCTCAGACTGACGGTCAGTCGGAGCGTACTATTCAGACACTTGAGGACATGCTTCGAGCTTGTGCCTTAGAGTGGACCGGGAACTGGGATGAGTACTTGTGTTTGGTCAAGTTTGCATACAACAATAGTTGGCAAGCTAGCATTGGTATGGCACCTTTCGAATTATTGTATGGTCGTAAATGTAGAGCACCTATTTGTTAGGAAGAGGTCCGTGAAAGAGTCATCGAAGGACCCGAGTTAGTTCGGATCACGAATGAGAAAGTTGCTATTGCTAGAGAAAAGTTAAAGGAAGCTCAAAGTAGACAGAAAAGTTATGCAGACCGACACCGTCAACTTTTGGAGTTTAAGGTCGGTGACAAAGTATTCCTGAAGGTTTCACCTTGCAAAGGCGTACGACGTTTTGGTCTAAAAGGGAAACTTAGTCCACGGTTTATCGGACCCTTTGAAATCCTAGAAAGAGTTGGTGAGGTTTCGTATCGTTTGGCATTACTACCTCAACTGTCACATGTGCATAACGTCTTTCATGTATCTCTTTTAAGGGGATACAATTATCATCCTATTCACGTGGTTAACTATCCACTTCACTTGATTCGTGAGGATTTATCATTCGAGGAAGAACCAGAAGCTATCCTTGATCGACAAGAACGCATTATGCGTAGGAAAACTATTCATTTTGTTAAAGTATTATGGAAAAACCATTCCGAACGTGAAGCTACATGAGAGATAGAAGATGAAATCCGTTCTCATATCCGTATCTATTTACCTCTTAGTTATTATATTTATATGATTCTGTTATTAGTTATCTGTTTCTTGAACATCACATTAGTCATCTCTTATACGATTTTGTCTGCCGAATCGATTCCGTTTCAGCAATTGAATAATTGTGAGTGATTTTGTTCACTTGTTGATATTTTAACTACTCCGTGTACGTTATGCCATATCTTTGTTCAAGCTGTACCTAGCAATTTCGTGGATGAAATTTTTTTTAAGGGGGGTAAAATTATAATACCCATATATAGAAAATAATAATAATAATAATAATAATAATAATAATTTTGGGTACAAAATAAATGAAACATGAAACCACAGGGACCTAATGTGTAAAATTGTAAAAACTCTCTGTCTCTCCTCCCCGTCGACCATACCTATTCCGGCCAAAGATCCGGCCGGCTCCGGCGAGACAAATCGACCAAAACCATTTGATATCCAGCTCAAATACCACTACCGACACACCCATGTGGGTGATTCGAACACATGCCCCACGGTAATTTTGTAATTTGAGTGCGATTGATAACCGGTCCACGATCTCTTCACTTTCGGCCACTTTACCATTTTTAAATCGCACTAAACGGACATAATAATTGAAATAAAAGCTACCTAATCAATCATATACGAATTCCTAATCTACCTACGCTTTCAATTTCGATTAAAACACACCCAAACACCCCGTCGATCACCATTATAAGCCGCGACCTGCAACTTACTTAAAACCCATTCTCCGATCGATTTCAACTAAAATTGATAAAGGGCTTTTACTCTAGATCAACATACGAAGCTTCCTATCAATTTAATTTGAATTCCATCAAGGTTTGCTCACCAATCGATCACAACCGTGGCCGCGACCTGTTCTTCATCGGGTTCATCATCGAATCGACTTCAAAACAGATAATTAAAGCTACCAACATACTCGATTTTAGTCTAGGAATGAAAGCCCCAACATTGATTTGGCTATTAACATCGATTTGATGTTCAATTGAATCGAAATTGTTCTAGGGTTTATACGGTTTGGAATTTGGGGATTTTGGATTCGGGATTGGTTAACATGTAATTGAACACACCTATTAGCTCGATTTTAGTCTGGGATTGAAAGCCCTATGATCATATCCATTAACAACAGCGATTGATACTTCAATTTGATCGGGTATGAACTAGGGTTTATGTGAAAATCGGGGAAAATTGTTAAGTTTGTTTTTAGGAATTAAAAGCTAAATTATAACGCGGCTGAGGCCTTTGATCTACTGGTTTGTGTGTGGGAGTTTGGGTTTGAGGTCACGGGTTCGAACCCGAGCCTCTCCATACTTTTTTTAAGCCCTATTTAACCTTTTAAAATTTTGTAAAAATTCCTAAAAATTATAAAAATCCTTTTTATAATCCCTGTTTATTTTTAAATCATCAACTTGATTTTATGTAATTTTCGTTAAGCTTAAACATTTATAAAACAATATAACAAAGACATTTAGTTTAATTATATTATGGAATCTTTTAAATAAATAGTAAAAAAAATCAGATTAAATATAAGACTTCTTTTATAAAAGTACCTAATTAATTTCCTGTAAATTAGTTTGTTAAAAACCATAACAATTTATGTTTATATCGTTATAAATAGTTTATTTCGTTTAAAAATAAGCTTTAAATAGTTGATTTAGTTCCGTATTTTACAGCCAACTTACGGAGGCCATAACTTCTTCATAACAGATTCAAATCAGTTAAACCTTATGTGCATGACGAAGTTCGTCAAAAAATGAATCTGTTGATATATAAAACATAGAAAAACTCATTCGTTTAGACCTCTAAATAGTCCTTTTCGTAACAGCTAGCAGTTCTGCGCAGCTGTAAAGATCCACGTTTTTCTCATATTTCGGTAATCCAAATCAGAAACTTTTCTAAATGAAAGTTGTTTGGAAATCACTAATCTAGTAAACTGAAGATTTTCAGAATTTTTAAACGTCGTTTAGTATTTTTAACGAGTGCGAAAAGACAAGGGCAGAACTGGAATTTTCCAAACTATAATTTGCGTTACGTTATCGTAGGTTCTCGCGGCGTTAACCGAGCCTAGAGCTTGTTTCTGATTATTGTCATTCGTGTATAAGGTACGGATTCTGTTCCTTTGATTATCATAGTATTCACTTTGTTTCCGTCACTTTGTAGTACGGATTCTTGGCTACCTTTATCATAGTATAAATTCTGTTCTGTTACTTTGTAGTACAGATTTTGATACCATGTTTCCGTTAATATGACTCGTTTGGCCTTTGGTATTTTACTAGTCGTCTAACATTATTTGTTATGCTATGACTCGTTCGACTTGTTAATTTTACTTGTTGAAGGCTTACAGCATGCAATATATATTTTATAAGTTTGTGCTCATTATTGCATGTTCCTATAAATGTTCTATTGATACGTTATATGTTGGTAGTTGTACTACCATTTGATTTGATACTCTGTTACCCGAGCTCTCCGACATGTCATTGTGGCGTCAATGATGTGACACTTTTCGTGACGGTGTGTAATAAATAGTTCACGGCGTCTCCGTTAACACGTTAGTACTCAGGTAGTAATTTGGTCATAATATCTGGGAGGCGGATGGATCGATCCTAGTTCAGTTCAGATCAGTTCAGTTCCGGGGGATGGAATCATGTGTGTACGCCCCACACACCATCTCATTGGTGCATAGTCTAGCTAGCTATGTACTTATCAGTTCAGTTTCGGCTCTGGGTACTTCTTATATTACACGACTTATTTTGTTTGTATATACGCGTCGTGTAGATCAGTTCAGTTCAGTATTACATGTTCAGTTCAGTATCAGTATTATATGTTCAGAGTCAGATTTCCGTTTCCCATATCATATGATCAGTTCAGTATAAGATATCAGTATGTTATGCTTCCTATCATTACTATTGTTATTTCCGTCACTGAGCAACTT
This sequence comes from Flaveria linearis, assembly GCA_024085815.1. Taxonomy (NCBI): domain Eukaryota; kingdom Viridiplantae; phylum Streptophyta; class Magnoliopsida; order Asterales; family Asteraceae; genus Flaveria; species Flaveria linearis. The sequence continues at coordinate 14,117,612 of CM044002.1, forward strand.
TTGGCTCAGCCGTATTTTCTTTTGTGGTGTTTTCTTATTTGATTGTAGGTAATCAGGGTATTCCGGGAAATCAGTGAAGAGTGGTTGAAGATCAAGATTATATTTTACCTTAATTGATGTAATGAACAACTTAATTAGGTTCTTTCGGATTATGGGGTTTGTTTGAATTTATTTCTTTTGATAATCTCTTTAATATCGTGAAATGGGTTTTGATTTGATATCTGTAATAGTGACACGTCAGCCTCTCCGGGTTGGGGTGTTACAACTAATGTACTAAAGTTAATGAAAAAGGGCCCCTAAATTTTTACTTCGCTTAGGGCCTCCGAAATGGTTAAGCCGGCCCTGGAGGTGTTGATTTAAAATAATGGGGTGTCCATTTAACCAGACCCTAAATAAAAGCTCTTCGAAAAAATACAAAATAAAATAAGATCAAAGTTTAAATTTATATCTTAGAATTATGTTTATTTTTCTATGCTATAATCTGGAAGATAATTATTAGAATTTTTAGTTTACTTTCAAACATCTAATTCACGCATACTTGTAAATCTATATTTTTCTTCACTATGAGATTTACGCTCTTAGCTTTTAAAAAATGTCTTTATAACATATTTGATAACATTAGAATACAAGCTCTTTATTTTTCTTTTTCTATTTTTTATACTTTTATTCGATTGTTACATCTTTTCGACATCGTACTATTTACGTGGAATAATAAAAATACATATTGTATTTTGTATAGAAAGTACCATTACAACTTGTTTGTACTTAAATTATTTGCACTTTAATACTTTGTCTACAATGACCAAGAAGAAAAAGGTGTTAAATGGATTAAAAAACTGAAAAATATTTCTAGTTTATATAAATAGAGGGACATTCAAATGAAAACCAAATTTTTATTGAGAACCAAAAGAACTATTTACAACCACCCATTTTTTGGTAGTTTTTTATTTTTATAATTAATTAATTATAAATAGGGTCATTTTGGTAAATTAACAACTTCAATCTTCAAATTGTGGTTGCTGATAACCGTCACTGGTTGAATTTGCAAGCACATGAATATATGCATTAATGCACATTATTTACATCATGCATATGCATTGAATGAGGTTGCTTGTATTGAGTCAAAATCAATATGTTACAAATGAGAGTTTATGGGATAAGGGAGGATGTTAGTTACATGCATTATTGCATATAAATTTAGATGCGTTGATGCATATATAGATTTTTTTAATGAAGAGAACTATAGTTTCTTGATGATGTTAATCACTATATTGTTGGAATATGTCTCAAGTACATGTTATCTAATAATATAAGGCGTTATTAAACCCCTAATTCATGACTAATAGTGAATTTATCATGTGTTCGTTACATAGTTTTGTATTTTTTATGAGTTAAATTAATAATCAAGGTAAAAATTCTATTTGTATGTTTACATGGATAGCATGTATGTAATATATAGATTTGATGATAATTCACTAATTTCAGATGTTAACATTAAACTATGACCCCAATCAACATCAATATATGTATATAACAACTGCTAGATGCATCACTGCATAATTATCAAATTATGCACAAGTGCACTATTGTTAATATATGAGATAATGTAACCAAAAATCTGGTTTTATTACTATTATAATATTCAGACACATTAAGATGTTATTTACATTTATAAGATGATAAGTTTGATTTTTCGAAGTCTTTATTAAATACAATTTGTGACAAAATCAACGCTTTCCTATATATACCAGTAGAGAAGACTTCGTAAGTTATGGGATCTTATTTACATGTTAAAACTTAAAATATAAAATGTGTATAATTCATAATAAACTCATACAAAGATTTGTATCTTAATTTAATATATACTTAGGTTGATTTTCTAGTAGTCAAAACATGTTTAAATAAAAGATAGAGAATAAAACTATGGGCCACGTCTGGTGAGTTGCTACAGTTATGGAAATGAAATGGTTTTTCCATTTTTGCCCCTTGAATGATTACATGTGTGGTTTTTAATTAATGTAATTTTACATTTTTATCCCTTTTATTTATAACCATAGATCTAAACAATCAATGGTGTGTGATGGTTCTTTTGGTTCTTTACAAAATTTTGGTTTTCATTTGAATGGATCTCTGCATAAATATATTTAAAGGTAACATCACAATTGAAAAGTAAAAGTTAAAAAGGAAATTGTCTTTTAGTTCAGATGAAGCATTTTCTAAAATCAATAAAGGAATAATAGTAAATCACTTTGATTCCTTAATGAAAAATTCCAAAGTTTTCTCAGTATTTGTTTCTAGCTCGAATAAATATCTGTATTAAAATAAAGGAATTGATTTAATTTAGTTCATGGTGCCTTCTATCCTATTGAAAACAAAAAAAAAAGTTTTGTCTTTAATTAATTAGACTCAAATGTCTTTATTAGTTTTATTGGATTGATTATATCTTAGATGATCGATGAGTAGATGTAATAACATATCAGATTACTATTTTGACGTTTTTCTTATCTTCAAATTTCATTGGCATGGAAAATCAAAAGTGAAAAAATTGCCCTTAAATAAATTAAGGCAAAACGTCGTCTCTTTGGACGTATTCTTTCGTCGGCTTTAGAAACATTGAACAATCATCTATACTTTCTGAAACCGTACAACTTGTTTTTAATTTATTGATAGCCCACAAGTTTATTAAATTGTGGAATAGATTTTAAATCATTGGCGTATGATATACAAATATACTATGGGTTAGGTTTTTGAACATTAACAATTAGACTAATATTTTTTCCATTTCGATTTTGTGGCCTGATCCTTCACAAACTCGTCCCTCCTGCTAGGCTCAGGTGCACGCATAAAACAACCCAATTGTCCAAGTCGATCCTTGCCTACCGTTGGGATGTAGTTTGCTCGAAGAGGGAGTACCGTTTGATTGTATATTAACTTATTAAGGCTAAAGTCATCTACAAATGAACATGTTGTATAAGCTAGTGGGACAAAGGTTTGTGACCTAGTGATACTAAGGTGTGTAGAATTGTCCATCTTAAATAGTTATAGATTTAACTCTCATGCATGGTGGACAAAAATGTAGATTTATGAGTGAGTTAGAGAGCATTTGAGTTAATCTTCTAAAATGGATATGTGAGAAAGAGATAAATATGCTAATTAAATATATAAAAAGATGGCTTAGATGAGAGATTAACCTTCGCAGAAGAGTTTGGCATTTATAGGTCGATTTAGGTTTACTTTTCATGTTCACGTGTTAGGTACATGATGATAGTTGGCGGTTTTTTTTGTCATATGATATCTTTGGATGGTAAAGAAAGAAGGCTTTTTTGTCATATGTCTACAAGAACTTCCCGTCTTTCTATTCATTTCTTGTCAAATCCAGTGTTTTTCCCGTAAAGTTTAGAGTGAAATTCATTGATTTCATTACTTCATCTTGGTGGATATAAAGAGTGAGCAATTTCCTTCCGATGGGAGGCCTAAAAGTCTCCGCCTTTAATTCACAATTATAGATACTCGTGGTTTAAGAATCATTACAATTTCTTTTTACAATCATAGTCTTTGTAGTTTTGTCATACATAAAATTAAAGTATATTAGCGTCGTTACTAAATTTTTATCAGGCATTCTAAAAATTTGACCAAATTGCTCTTTAACTAGGTCGATCGGTGCTATTTCTAAACACGGTTTTGTATAAACTTAGAACTTAATATCGGCATGAATTAGGCCTTGTTGGATCTAGTAGGATTGCGATGATGCCTTGATGGTAGCAAATTTTAGAATAAGGTTTGGATCGGGCATAAGGCTAGGATCAGATTCTGCCTGATATGACAATCTTTACCCTTGAACACATATATTCTTCAAATTATACCAAGGAAATGCCTTAGTATAATGAGTTGTTTTATCCACACTCCGAATATATTATGGTTTTTGAATACATATACTTCTAGGAACAAACAAATTCTTCTCCATGGGATAATTAAAAGCAATATCCTTAAAACTCATATCTGGAAGTATATTTTTTTTCACATTTAGGACATAACTTATCTAAATTAATATTAACGTCTTGTGTAAGTCTGTCAATCAAAAATTAAGGTATATGACAAGTTGAGACTCTTACTTACCGAGTGTAAACGAGTCTAAGTCAGATCGTGAGTTACTCGTAATCGGCTCGTTAAAAGCTGGTATCGAGCCTAACTTAAGCTTGTTTGAGCCCGAGCTAAGACTAATATTATGTTCACATATTGAGCTCGAGCTCGGGACGTCTCGGGGCCTAGACAAGCCTTTTGTATATATAACTCTTATTTAATCTATTATATATATTTATATAAATAATTATTATCATATAAAATTATAATATATATAATCAAATAGTATACATTATGTTGGATAATATAAGTATAATTATGAATTTTATACGAGCCAAGTTTGAGCTCGAGCTCTGTAGAGTCAAAACGAGCGGAGCTCAAGCTTAAACAAAATCGGTTGTGGCTTCTACTCGGCTCGTTTACGTCACTACTTTTACTTGTCCATATCTCATATAGCATGCATAGTCATTTATCATGTTTAAAACTCGAGTTAGCATGAACACTACAATATCAAGAGAATAATCTAATAGGTTATGGAACAATTATCCACCCATCATTGTTTGAACCATATGTGATTAAGTTTGATTTATTTCTTCTAATGGTTGTCAGGCTCCTAGATGTCATCACCATGTCAAACCCATAATCTACCTCATTTTAATACACTTTAAACGTCATGGACGGTTCATGTTTATGTATCTAGTAGATTAGATATAACCACTCTACTAAAGTGTTTGCTGGTGTTTTATTTTAGTGTAGTAGATAGAGCTATTATTGGATTCTTTAAGGAACAAAGTTCATCATGTAAGTATAGTGATATACGTCTTTATAGTTCATTATTCACATCAAATGATCAAAACCTTCAATACTCAAATATGCAACGTAAATATGTCCATTGGCATATAGGAACACAATGGCTTTTGGTTAAATCACAAACCTATATGACAAAGTATGCTTACGACTTGTCCAATTTGCCCCTTTTGACTTGCTCATTTTCTTTTTTTTATTAGAAGTTTATACAAATATGAGCTTCAAAAACTAGTATTAATGCTTAGGAACTTAGAGCGGATAGATCTGTTTCTATCATATATAGTTAATTATTTAATTTAAATCACTAGTTTTCTTTTTATTAACTTTATTCATGTACAACTTGCAATTTTTTGTCAATGAAAATTACATTAGATTTTTCATCTCTTATTGCCCTTTGTACCTTTTTTACAATCTTTCATTTCTAATTTTATTAAGTGAATACTCGTCTAAATCATCGCATGCTACGCTAGATTAGATTTCTTCACCTTGAAGTTACATTGCAACAAAGTTTGTATTTCTTTTTGTTAAATGCACAAAATATATTTTAAATACCAATTCTAGGTATGACTTAATCCACTGATCATGATTTTAATAATCTCCACAACTATGCAATGTACACACAAAAGAACGAGAAATCAAATCCTATTTTAGTATCAAAGCTATGGAGTAAAATAATAAGTATCATTTGTATCTATAGGAAAGCAATTTGTCCTTAGCATAAAAGTTCTTATGATTAACATTTAACATTAGGGTAAACTATAACGATGATCCAACCCAGGTCCAAATTCTTTGAAGGGGTTTAGTATTTCTAGTAATCTCAATTCAATCGGAGGATCATTTATATCCACTTGAATTTGTCATTTTAAGTTCTAACTTAAGAACTATTGATATAATAAAAGTTTATTAATAGTTCTGTTACGGTAAACCATTTTAAAAGTTTACAATATATATGCTTTCTATAACAAACCATCCCATTTTTAAATTATACCATGTCTCTGGTCAAACCCAAAACTTTCTCTTCGAAAAACAGTGTGCAAAAATGAGATAGACACTTGTAAGCAATAAGTTACAACATACACAAGATAAGTTTTTTTTTTTTTGAACGGCTAAATACACCTTCATTTAAAAGATAAGTTAAGCAATAAGTTACAACATACACATACACAAGTTAAGTTCTAACAAGATAAGTTTTTTGATGCCACCTTTATTTAAAAGGAAAAAAAAAGGTATATATAATAAAATAACATTAAAAAAGATAGGAGTGAGTGGGAAAGCGATAGAGGTGATGTTTCTGAAGGAGGTGTTGCGGCTCCGTGTTTTCGCGGCTCTTATTGCTTTCAACTTTTTCTATCATGGAATCTGTACTTTCTTATGTTCTCTTGGGATTTGTTTTTCATTTTTTTTTCTTTTTCTTTAATAATTTTGTATAATAATACAGTAAATTTATTCTTTTCATATCATATTTTTTTTTATTTTAAATTTTAAAATCTTTTAAAGATTGGTTCTATCGTGTAGTTTTTGTTCCCATGCCAGAAATACTACTTTAACTAGCTTCGTAACTTAATATTTTAATAATGATGTATATGGTTATTTTCAATCAACTTTATCATTTTGTGTTTGAGACATTTCATTCCATAAGATTCGTAATTTTTTTGATTCTTTTACATAGTTTTTTATATGAATTTCTTATCTATTTCTATAACATTTTTTCTGTTTTTTTATATCAATGTTTGTAAGTTTTTTTTTCATTATATTAGTTTTCTATAACCCAATGAAAATCTTCTATCAGCACATGCTCACACATAGTACGACTCTCAGAATAAAAATTCTAAGTCCATAACACGTTAAAAATTTTAAGAAAACCAATTCTAATCCAAATATACTTTAAAATCATGTAATCTAAACGCAAACCTCATAACTCATTTTCCTAAATACGTCAAAAGAGTTGAAGGATTTTAAATAGAGTGTATTCAAGTTGTAAGTGGATGTGAAGTAGTTTACTGTAAGTAATAGGTTGTGATGAAAGTTACCATTTGTCCATATTTTAATCGATACGAGTATGAATTAAAGTCTGTACTTAAAAGAAATAAATATTATAACCGTGCAATCCTTTATGGGCTTTGATATTTAGAACGCTAAGATGAAATTCTTTATGATAAAAACCGGCCCATTGCAATCCTTATGGGCTTTGTAGGCTGACATATCATAGTATCATACTTGCAACTTGCAAGGTTTAAGTTGCAATATTTTAACGGAGCGGATGATTGGGCCTTTAGCAATGGGCTTGAGGATGGCCATATTACTATGAATAAAAAATAGATTTATTAATTATTATAATCCATCATAAATCAACTGAAACAATTATAAATAACTATCAAAATAACGACATGTACATGTAATTTTGATTTGAGAATCATGAAAAGTGCGTAAATATTAATACATAGTTCTACTTAGATATAATAAAGAGAAAAAAAGAGTAAATTTGAAGTTCCAAAACCATTTTGTGTGCTATAGTACAAAGGAATATAGTGTTTTCAAGCTTCAAAAAAAAATTGAACCATTGAGAAAACTTGTTAGAAGGGTCACGAGGCCTCAGCTGCGAGCCCACCTTTTGATGACAAGTCTAAGTCTCTTGAAACAAATATGTATATGCATATGAGCTATGTAAATATATAGTTAGAGCATATTAGATCAAGAAACATGTCATAATATCACACACACGCATATATATACTTAAATACCATCTTTACAGTTTGCATCATCATTTATCACCTTTTTTCGCTTTCAAACTACATACCGAGGGTTTATTATCAAAGTTTGAGTTGTTAAAGGAGGGAATCCTAAATTTGACCCGTTTAATATGAAAGGTTCTACTATCGTCTTCCAAATTCAATTTCAAATTCAATTTTTTCCTTAAGTAAGAACACCTGTTGATGATAATAACGATGATGAGCAACCTTATATGGTTATCGTAAAAGGCTATTAGCGATTCAAGTAACAAACTACACTAACTCACTAGTTGCAGGCTGAACCAACTTAAATAAACTTGGTTAACAAATTAATTAAGAAAGTTTATTTAACTGATTAGCTCGGTTAACTTAACGTCGCATATTAATTAAACATGCTGTTAAACATTTAAACCTAATTATTTTCGTGTCATACTCTACCGACCAGACTAAGACGGGTCAACAAAGGAGCAAAACCCAAGTCAAATTATACCTACACAAATTTCAATTTAAAAATTCAAACAAAGTTAAACATCAACTTGCATCACTACTAAAGACTGCTTCTCCGTTTATACAACACTAACAACACTTGTATAAAACAAAAATAATAATCTATCAATCTATCACACAATGAATTTAACAACACCAACTCCAACTCCAACTCCAACCAATCTTCTAATCAACAAAATTGCAATAATCCAATCACTGTTAACTAATCTAACAATCTTCTAACCCTTAATTAACCGAATCAAACACCCGACATCTTTTAGCGGGATGAGGGCTCTCCACCTCCTCATCGGAAAACCCCGTAACCATATTCTCCGGCAACGCCGGGAGGTTCAAGTCAAACCCACGTTGACTATGACCGGATGACGTGGCACCGGTGCTGACGTGTCCGGCGCCAACAGTACCTTCATAGTGACACCTTTTATGTCCACCCAACGCTTGTCCAGTAGGAAAACACCGATGACATATAGAACACTCGTGACTCCTTACACCAACACCACCGCTGGTGGTGGTTGAGGTCGTTGGTACGACCAACGACCTCTCCACGTCACCACCACCACCAGCGTTGTTGTTGTTGTTGTTGTTGTTGTTGTTTTTTCTATGACTAGCTTTGTGACCACCAAGAGCTTGATATGATCCAAAACCTTTATGACACACGCTACACTTGTACACAAGTGTAGAATCAACAAGTACGGTTCGGCGAACCGGTTTTTCGGAGGCCGGAGGACCGCCACGAGCGAGAAGCATGAGGCAGAGTGCAAGGTATTCTTCTTCCGTAGGTGGTTGATCAATACGGGGTCGTTTGGAACGTTTTCCTTTGGTCCATGAGTCTGAATAAAGGAGGTGATTGAACGAGTCTTGGTGGAACAAAGGTGGGTGTTGCTGTTGGAGAATTTAAAGCTTCGAGTGCCATTAGATGTGATCAGTAATTATAATGAATGAAAGATGTATGAATGATGATGATGATATTGGTGATGGTATATATATATAAGTGGGGGGGGGGGGGGTGGGGTGGGTTGGAAGTTGCGTGAGGAGTGTGAGGAAAGTAGGAGAGTGGAGTTGAGTGATAAAGGGTGGAAGTTTAGTCGGTTAAGGCTTTGCGTGTTGAGGTCACTTGTGTGCGTGAAACTAACGTCTAGAAAGATTATTTTTATTGACTTCATATTACAAGTTGAAATCATATTTGGTTGGCTTTTGTTTTAATTTAAGATTAATTAAGACTTCTTATGTGATATTTGTAACTTAACAACATGTTGGTCATGTATATGAAAAGCTTGAAATGATAGTCTTTAAAAGTAACATGTAATCAATTCACAAGTTGACTGAAAATATCGAAAGCTTTAGGTTTTTTGGATGAAAAATAGGATAAAACTTATGATCTTGTCATTATGATGTAGTTTAATTATGTTAACATATTGCTTCTTTGAATAGCTGGTGTATTTTCATTTATAAGTTTATTCTAGCTTTATCCTAATATTTTTAAATGAAAAATTGTTGTAGTTTAACTTATTTTTAACAATAATTTTAAGCGTTTTTTATGATAAATACATATAACTCGTACTTTTTAAATTAGAACCCCTAACCAACGACTTAACCACCATAATGTTTGTTTTGGCCAATTTTTTAATTTTTTTAATTTTTAATTTTTTTAATTTTTTATTTTTTGCTAAAAATTGTTTTGTGAGCTAAAGGTTTGAGGTTGGTTGGTTAAGGATTTAGTGTGATTAATTTATCATTTGCTTGACTTTGAGTGGGGTGTAACAAACTATTAACTACTAAGTATTATATTATAAGTAAATATTAAATACCAAGTTAGTTGTTAAATAGCCCCACGCCCCCACCCCTAAGTGGTGTGGTGGTAGTGGTTTCGGTTTTCAACAGGGAGGTCAGGGGTTCGAACCTCACTAACAACAACTAACTTGGTATTGGTATGGAATGAAATTCTATCTTTCAAAAAAAATATTAAATAGCATGTGGTAGGCGGCAAATATTGAGATAACTTCCACCAACTTGCACACGTCACGTACTTATCACTCTTATGGAATATGGATCATATGTTCCACACCACTTAATTATGTGGCATGCATTACGCCTTATAGTCATATCTTCATCGGTGATGATAATCTATAAAATTTATAAAATAAAAACTTTTCTCATCCATCATTAGATAACTAAAAAAGAAGAGATACGCGAAAAGATGTGAGAAAATTAAGTATGGTTTAAATCATAAAGAAGTAGTGAGAGTAACGACTAAAGAAGAAGATGGATCACGTAAAGTGAAAAAACGTGGGGGACATTGAACGGTTGGTTGATGTATGACCATACGGGAATAAATCTAAAGAAACAGATAGAATAAATGTTAGCCGCTATTATTAGGTAAAAAAATATTCATGTATTTTTAATACCATCATATAAAATTTATACTAACACTTAGGATTTTACTTTGATGGACATATACTATCTTTACTTTACACCTATTATATTCTCATAAAATCCATACATGTAACTATGGTTGAGCAATACACCATTTTATCATGAAGCTGCCCCGAAATAATAGTTAAAAATAATGAAATTCTTCGGCAACTGAAAAGTTTCCATTTTCTCTTTGAACTTTCAACTTTGAAGTTGATTTTAGTAATAAAATTTGTTAAGGGTGAGCTATTATCGGGTATACCCCATGACCGAGATATGGAATAGTAAATTGTTATTCGGGTATTATTCAAGTTATAAATCAATTGGGTCTCGGTTACCCAACATTGTTCCCCCCTAAAAATTATAATCCTCGGTAGAGATCATAAATAATTATTTCTATATACAACTGCTGTTGGATATATTATTTTTGTGATGTTCTTTCATTTTCTCAAACTTAAATAACTAGATTACTAGAGACCAAAAGTGAATTACCGAGTGAAGTCATATACGTCCACAATGATCGATATTATCCATCAACAGGACCGGCTCTACGGTTTTGGGGGCCTCAATCGAACACAAAAAATGGACCTTTTTTTTTTTAAAAAATAGCGTTTTAATTCACAAAAAACCACCAAATTAATTAATTAAAAATCATTCTAAACACCAAAATGTAGCCTAAATGTCTTATGATTGCCTAAATATCTTAAGCATAAAACTAAGATACCTGGTGCTGCAAAGAGCTCCCGCGTTTTCGCAGGGTCCAGGGAGGGTCCGTCCCATTTAAGGGAAGATGTACGCGGTCTTTCCCCCACATTTTATGGGGAGGCCGTTTCCACGGATCGAACCTGAGACCTTCGGTCCCTTAGGAACAGCTTTTACCGCTGCGCCAAGGCCCGCCCTCTATAAAACTAAGATACCAAAGAGAAAAAAAGAAACCAAAATCTAAATTCTAAACATCAAAAAGCAACCTTACTTAAAAAGTAACTAAACACAATTAAAAAGCAATAAATCTTTAGTACTAATTCTTTGAACAAAATAAAGCCCATAAACTTTAAGTCTAACATAAAACTTTTTAAAAAATTTGGAGACCCTTGGGGGCCTCAAGCCCAATAAATCATAATTATATCTATTGAGCCGGGCATGTCCATCAATATATTGTTCATAATATCATATCATTATACATATCGGCAAATGATTAATTACAACTGAAAGCTTATTGGTTACTTATTATAACTTGATAAGTAAACTAATTTAGGGTCCCTTTATTTAGACACCCCTTAATTTTAAATCAACACCCCTGTTCCCTATACGCCGCGTATGGGTCCATACGCGGCGTATAGGGTACATTGTTGATTTAACGTTTTATACCCTATACGGCGCGTATGGGTCCATACGCGGCGTATAGGGTATGTTGTTGATTTGACGTTTTATACCCTATACTCAGCGTATGGGACCATACGTGGCGTATAGGGTTTGACATTTTATACCCATACGTGACTTATGACCCATACGTGGAAGAGCTATACGCCGCGTATGGAACCATACGCGGCGTATAGCTTATATATTTATTTTTTTTTAATTTTTTGAGTTTTTATTTTAATATATACAATATGAATACAATAATAAAATTAAAATTAAAATATATAATTCGCATATTACAAATTATAAATTAAAATAAATTTATATAAGCCGGGGGTTCTCGGTTATTCTCTATTATTGCGTTGTATTCCGAGATACGAATCCTATACATAATCTCCCATTCTGCAGCACGTACGCTTCGGTTAAGAATCCAAAGATTACTTAATGTTGGCATCGGATAATCTCCTTCTAACTTAACGTGGACGAAATGATTGTTGTTGACATGAACAATCGACACGACATGATGAGGCATGACAGTTTTCGGATCAGCCCATAATGGGAAAAATGTTTGACAGCCATTATTGCTTAGTAAATGAAGAATAACCCCAAACTTTTGAGCAACCACTAATCCCGTATACGGCATTATCATCCAATGTTCTTCTGGTGCAGGTTCCACACTTTGCCAATCGATGGTGTGACGTAATTCGTTATACTGTCCGGGTACAAAGTATCGAAAACTTCTCTGTACTCCAATTCATGTCTGTCCAACTCTTCTAAAAGCTGTGTCCGCACATACATCCACTTATTTTCGTCAAACCCTAAGCCTAAAGCTATTGATCAAAAACCACAATTCCCATCGGGTCGGACATCTCGTATACGTGAAATATACTGATGAAAGATTGACGGAATCCAATTTTTTAACCTGTTTATATTGTTTAATTGGTTATCTCCGACAATCGAAGAAAACTCATTAGTACCCCATGATACTTTAGATGACGTTGAACGACTACGTTGCATGGCAGGCTTCTGGGGCTTTACAGCTGAACTTGTTCTTCCGGAAATGTGAGACGCAATAAACGAGCTATGTCTCGGCATGTCGCACGTACTTTGTTGAGTGTCGTACTTTTGTTGTTGAACCTTTAACGTTGGACGACCGCGAATATCTGTTTGAACAACAGGCGCTTTTTTGTTATTTTTCCATGGATACACAATTTTTTTTATTTTTTCCACCAAACTAAATTTTACAGCTGCGGGTTGTGTCATTATTTGTTGTTTCACCCGTTCCATTTCTTCTTCAACATCAACTTTTTCATCCACCGTATATGATGGCTTAATGTTATCAAGCTTCGTCCAAAATACGTCAATTGCATCTAATGGAATTTTAGTGCCTGCATTATAAAGTATAAATTAATACATAATTTGTCACTTTAATAGAAAAATGATAATGATGGAGCGACTATTACCAGAATGTTCATATTTTTCCAGCCGACAAGCACAAGGCAAGCCACAACTAGTGAAAAGATGACAACCACATGTTGCATTTGCAGAGCGCATCACATGCAATTTAGTGTTTTCGGCAACTAATAAATCAAGAGCTATGTGTGAAACCCTGCCTCTTAAGTAATCAAATAGCGGAAGTTTATGATGATTCATGGTTTTAATTTTGCTTGTCTCAAAGCTTTCTTTTAAATTTACCTCTTGTGCGTTCACCAATTGATCTACAAACTCCACAAGTCTATCCAGTGAGCTATTTGTTGATTTAAGATATCTTTTTAAATTTGCATGTTGACTCTCCACCCTATTTGTTGTGCGTTGGCCAAAATTGCGGTTCAAGTTAGTCCAGGCTGATACAAACATTTCTTTGTAACTCTCTAACCAGTTTCTGTTTATATATGACAATACCTCTGAAAATATAATAAAACATAATTAAATTATATATTGAAAATATAATAAAACATAATTAAAATATAATAAAAACTTACTTTCTCGATTCGCTTCAACCAATCGTTCGTAAAGAAGGTTATTGATGCGTTATTAGGATTTTGCTTTTTAATAGCTGATAAGATGCTACGAGGCTCCATGTTCTGATCAGTAAGCTGCTCCACCAAATTGTATTCGTTTTGAGAAAACCTTCTTACAAAAGGATGCCCCTCCATATGTTGAGCAGGATCATGGTTATGTTCGTCACTTCGCACCTCTAATTTCCACGAACGACGTTTGTTGTCGTATATCCCAACTAATTTAAAAGGACATCCGATTTTTTTGCTACCAGATCGTCTAACTGTTGCTTTACTTTTGTGTTCGCCCGCATGATCACAGATAAGCCATACCTTTACGACCTGACCTTCTTTTTTCTTTGATCTTCGTGTAATAATAACGTAACCATTATCACGTCCTCTATTAACAGCCCAACAGACTAGCTCATCGAGAGATAAAAAATTTGAGATGCTTCAAACGATACTTTTGTCGTTTGTTTTTCATCACTCGAGAGTATATTATTTTGTTGCGTGTCGTAAGTTGACTCTCGGCAAAACTCAACTTCATCATCGGGAACATACGATTGGTTTAAATCTGGCAGTCCTGTCTCGTAAGCAGATTGAACGTACGCATCATCTTGATTATTATCCACCACGAACGAATATTCATTTGAATATTCATTTGAATATTCACCAAACAAATAGTTACCGTCCCAAAACGACATACCGAACGAATAAAAAGTGTGATATTTTGAGAGAGAAATACGTTTGGGATTTACAGGAATCGAAAGCATATCGAAAGTGTTATCGAAATCGTTGTTATATAGGTGAAAACGAATCTTGGGTCATGTCATATCGAAATAATTTATACGTGGCGTATGGGTCCATACGCCATGTATAGGGTCCTATACACAGCGTATGGGCCTATACGCTACGTATAGGCTTGCCACGTCTTCCACGTATAGGATCCTATACGCAGCGTATGTACCATGTAATCGTACATGGTACAAAAAGTACATCTGACACCACCAATTATTTTGTACTATACGTGGCGTATGGACCCATACGCCACGTATAGTACAAAATAATTGGTCGTATTAGCACTGCTATACGCCGCGTATGGGTCTATACGCGGCGTATAGTTATATATGTATATGTTTTTTTAATTTTTTGAGTTTTAATATATATATAATTTGAATTAAAATTATTTATGTATGTATGTGTGTATGTATGTATGTGTGTATGTCTGTATGTATGTGTGTATGTATGTATTTGTGTATGTATGTATGTATGTATGTATGTATGTATGTATGTATGTATGTATGTTTGTATGTCTGTATGTATGTATGTATGTATGTATGTATGTATGTCTGTATGTCTGTATGTATGTATGTATGTCTGTATGTACGTATGTATGTATGTCTGTATGTCTGTATGTATGTATGTCTGTATGTCTGTATGTATGTATGTATATATGTATGTATGTATGTATGTCTTTATGTATGTATGTATGTATGTATGTCTGTATGTATGTATGTATGTATGTATGTATGTATGTATGTATGTCTGTATGTCTGTATGTCTGTATGTATGTATGTATGTATGTATGTATGTATGTATGTATGTATGTATGTATGTATGTATGTATGTCTGTATGTCTGTATGTCTGTATGTATGTATGTATGTATGTATGTCTGTATGTATGTATGTATGTATGTATGTATGTATGTATGTATGTATGTATGTATGTATGTATGTATGTCTGTCTGTCTGTCTGTATGTATGTATGTATGTATGTATGTATGTATGTCTGTATGTATGTATGTATGTATGATACGTCTGTATGTCTGTATATATTTACAAAGATAAACATAAACTGATAATAAACATAAAAGATAAACATAAACTGATAATATATTTACAAAGTTTTTAAATTACATAACAAAATAAAAATTACAATACAAAACTACGGGGAGTCAGGGTAATCTCGAGGCGGTGGCAACGGCGGAGGATCAGTACCAGAACGCCGCGCCATCTCTGACTGAACCTGCCACTCCATCAGATCCTCAACGCGATCGAGCCGTCGACTCTGCTGCCGTAAGCTCCTAGACATATCCTGCAACAATGTCTCCACACGTGCAGGCAGCCTCACCTCTCTATAAATATGTCGCGGGATCTGAGGCTGAGGAGGCGGCTGATGTGGCTGAGGAGGCGGCTGATCATGTGGCTGCTCGTCGGGTGGTGGCTGATCATGCGGCTGCCCGTGCTGCTGCAGTGGATCGACAATGCCGAGCTGTTGAACTGGTGCCGGCTGCCAGATCTCCCCGGGTCGAAGAGAGAATCGTATGCCAACCGGAAACTGGCGTATAATACGCATGCCGAATAGCGTACGACGATCTAATCTCACCGGCTCGATCGGCGGAGACACGTCACCAAGATGCCGAGGAAGATAACCTAAAGATCGGGCAATCAACGTGATGTACGCGCCGCCGTACACCGCTCCTCGCTCCTGGCGATGATAATACGAAGCAAAATACTCCGCCAAACACCTCGCCAGGTTACACCTGGTCCCCGTAATCAAACAGTATAAGTAAAATAAGTCGGGAATGGTACACCACTCCCGACTCTTGCCACGTCCCGTGATGGACGTGGCGATCATTCGATGCAGATAACGGATGAGAGGATCTCGAATGCCGGTGACCCTGCCCTTAGTCCTCTGAAACGGACCTCCGGCAATCTCAGGCCACCACTCTCTCAATGTGCCCTCCTCCATCTCAGTAATACCCTCAGTGAAAAGAGGGGTAACAGTCTCCGGCTCATAATAAAGCCCCGAGACAACTCCAAACTACTCAATGGACATCTGATGTGCATGTCCACAAAGCGTAAAAGAAATCTCCGATCGCTCATCGTCCTCCACCATCTCATCTGGACGAATATATGTAAATGTGGATAAAAACTCCACTACCAGCTCACGGTGGGACGGTAAGAATGCGATCTCAAAAAGACGTCTCCACGGCGTATCGTCTCCGATAATAGCAGCAAGACGATCGCGCTCTCCCAACTCAGCCATCACCTCCCAATCTACGGCCTTTTGATGACCGATCTTCATCCAAATAAATTTTGAGCACTTAGCGTGCTCAACGGAACCGGCATCAAACTGCAGCCAAGGATGCTCGGCAATATGGTCAACAACGTCAGCCTCAATCTCAGAATCGGAAGACATATCTGCACAGGTGAACAAATAGGTCAAAAACAACGTATACGTATCTATATATATATACACATATACATATATATATGTATATGTATAGGTATATGTATATGTATATGTATATGTATACGTATGTATACGTATACGTATACGTATACGTATACGTATACGTATACGTATACGTATACGTATACGTATACGTATATATACGTATACGTATACGTATACGTATACGTATATACGTATACGTATACGTATACGTATATGTACATATATGTATATGTATATGTGTATATACATATATATGTATATGTATATGTATATGTATATGTATATGTATATGTATATGTATATGCGTATATACATATATATGTATTTGTATATATATATTTACCCTATACGCAGCGTATAGGGCTATACGCCGCGTATAGGGTAGCAGCGTATGGGTCACAGGGCAACGTATAGGTCGAATCCGACCCTATACGCCGCGTATAGGACTATACGCGGCGTATAGGGGACCCACGTATGGCCCCCAAGTCGCGTATTGCAACACCCTATACGCCGCGTATATATCTATACGCCGCGTATAGGGTACACACCAATGTGTATTCGTCCCCAACCAAAGAACTATACGCTGCGTATAGCCCTATACGCGGGGCTGTACCGGCGTATAGTTCTTTATTCCAGTTTTTAAATCACGCATTTTGGGGCATAAAACACTACTTTAACGTTTAAATCAATGAACGATTAACATAATAATGATGTATGAACAATAATACGTACCTGGATGTTGAAAAGCCGAAGATCAATACGTGTAGTATAGTGCTATACGAGAGTGTTTTTTTTTGAAGTGTGTGTAAAAAATAGAAAATTTGAAAGATATAGTAAGCCGAGGATCTATACGCCGCGTATGGGCCCATACGCGGCGTATAGCTTATATTCTTTTTTAAATCGACACCGACCTATACGTGGCGTATGGACCTATACGCCCCGTATAGGTGAAGTGATGTGACGTCGGTTGTCAGTCATTAATGTCGCATTAATGGTCGTACCCTATACGCCGGGTATGGGCCGCGTATGGACCCATACGCGGCGTATAGGGGGGTGTCGATTTAAAAAAGTGGGTGTCTATTTATTAGGACCCCTAATTTATCTATAGTCGCCATATAAATAATATATATTTAACATGGAAAATAGAAAATTGTTAATATCAGCTAAGATCTATTTTATCTAATAAAAATAATATTTTTTGTCACTTTTCATTCTTTTAACTTATTTTTTACCACTTGTAATTTCTCTAAACATAGTCACATTATTTCTCCCCTAAAAGATTATTATAATAATTTAAACATTTAAATTAATTTCTCTATCTTATAAAAAAATAATTTTATTAATTTTATATTTCTCTCTCATCTAGATTTTTTAAAACAAGCTAGTTTTCTAAAAATATATTTTATTAAAGAAATTAAAAATCACGTCTATTTATTAAAATAAAAAAATTAATATGAAATTTATTAAAACACTAAATGTTTTTGAAACAAAATATTTTAAAATGGTCATTTTTAAAAAAAATATAAAAAGGTGAATTAAAAAAAAAGTCTTATTAAAATAAACAGAATAATTACAAACCGAAGTTTTAACAAAATAATATTTTTATAAAAAATAATTATTTTATAAAATAATGTTAACATGAATGTTTAAAAATGAAACTTTTTAGATAAAAGAGTTTAAAAAAATAGTATAATTAATTTATTTTATTGAACAATTATATATATATATATATATATGTATATATATATAATTTTAATCATATCTTACATTAAAATATCGAATTGTAACTCTTCGTATTTATTACCAACTATAATTCGTTTAATGAATTAGTTTCTAGCTATCTATTTATCTATCTGTCTATGTATCTAATTATAATAAAGAATAACTAAGATAAGACATAACATAATTGTAAGTCTAATCATACTAACTTTCTCATTTCTCTCTATTATTAATAATAATATTGAATACTAATAATATTACTCATATCATTTTTAAATTTACTAACTTTCTCATTCCTCTCTATTATTAATAATAATATTGAATACTAATAATATTACTCATATCATTTTCAAATTAAAAATGTATAATTTAAATTTTTTTTCATTAAAAACTTTTAATAAAAAGTTTCATAAATTACACACTACAACGAACTTTTTTCTTAAAACAAAATATTTAAAAACCATTACATTTTTATAAAACAAAAGTTAAAAAAATACATAATTGTTTATTTACATAAATTAGATATTTATACATAGTTATAATCATATTTTGTCTTTAAGAATGGTTTTATAATTCATAAATTTTAATTACTAATTATTTACTATTTTATTTATTCAACCCGTGTAATACACGGGTACTAACCTAGTTCATAAATAAAAACTTGTTCGCATGAACGATTCCTCACATGTGCCTTATGCTGAGTTTTTTTTCCAAAAAGATGTTGGTGGAAAAAATAGGTGATTTAAAAAATATTTATAAAAATGAGTGTTTTCTTTTTATATTTATATTTTTTTATTAATATATGATTGACATACTATGTCTTTCTCTCTATCATTAATATTTTATGGTATATAATTTTTTTTAAAACTTCATTAATCAATGTACAAATTATTTGTATGCTGTTGAAAAAAAAATTATTATCCATTTATTACTCTTACAGGGTATAATCTATTTAAACTATTTTTCCTACTATAATTCACCTGCATTATACTTTTATATGTTTGATTTCATAGAGCTTATATGACAATTATCTCTTTTCTTATTAAATATATTAAAGTAATTCTTTGTCCTCCTTATTTTTTTTTAAATTTGATGTGAAGAACATTAATGAGTCGACTTTATCTGATAGTTTTAATTTTGTTTATATTTGATATCACCGGTCAAGTTTTAATGTTTGTTTAGTGTTTTTTTATTCATCTTAATATAATTTTGAAGTTTTTAGATGGTTTTTAGTTGTATTTAACATGACTTGATTAAGAAATAAATATAAAATAAATATGACAGTTAAAAAAAACATTACGAGTTGATTGAAGAAAACATGAAAAATAATAATATAAAAATAATAATATGTTGATTGCATAAAAAAGTAGAAAGAAAAGAATTATTATACATTAGTTGAAAATAAAAAAAATAAAGAAAACACTTATTTTGGTAAATATTTTTTAAATCTTGGTAAATATTTTTCCCAACTACACCTTTTTGGGAAATAACTCGCCTTATGCTACTTAAAGGGGCTGTTTGGGATTGCTTTTTTTTACCTCCTTTTGACTTTTTGGAGGGGTGAAAAGACCAAAATGTCCCTCCAAAAATCACCAGAAGTTAAAATTTTTAACTTCTGGTGACTTTTAGAGGGGCATTTTGGTCTTTTCACCCCTCCAAAAGTCAAAAGGAGAAAAAAAAAAAAACAATCCCAAACAGCCACAAAATGAAAATATGAGTGTTCAAAGAACTATAACCAATACCCTTTTTACAGAGCTCTTAGCGTATCTTTTGAGCCTAACAGTTGTCTTTGAAAGAAACCAAAGTGTTGGAATGTCATTATCCAATGAAAGCCCATTCTCTCGACTGATCTATAAACTTCTTATTGGCAACAGGAAATCCGGAATTCTAAAGAATAAACAAACATACCCAATAGAAATCTCACTTACAATCATATCCATATAGAAATTTTAAGACTAATCTTCATCTTCGCTTCTATGTTCTTACTTTCGTATGCCTCTAGCCTCGTACTTGTTAATTAATCGTCTTCTAAGGTTTAGGTTCTTAGAACTTGTTCAGATGTGATGATAGATGTACATCAGTAGCATAGATTTTAGATTCAACATATATTTTTGACCCATTACAACCCGAACCAAATTGACCATTTTTACAAAACTGGCATGTTTTGACCCGAACCTGATATGACTAGTTACACGCCCGTTTCATCAGGTATATATAAGGATAGAAGCATATAAACAGAAAAAAATTGTAAAACAGATCAACCATATGATGCAAATAAAGAAAATATAGTTTATATACAAACTAATTAATGTCACAACCACTGGTAACTTATGGCAGTAGTAGTATTAAGTTGGTTCTAGCTATGCATGTCCTCTGGATACACCAACAATATTAGTTTGCAACAAAATGGTACCTGGAATCCACATAGCTTTCAACATCCCACAAAAATGAACCAAATGTAACAGCCTCCAGCACAAGCCTCCTCAACCCAGCAAAGCTGATCTTAATAACTTCATCTTTCGAGGAATCAACTGTTCCTTCAGGTGTGATCACAATCTCGGGTCTACCAAACAAAGCTTCCGTGTGTTTCTCAATAATACTAACCGCTTCTTTTGATCTAATTGTAGCATACCGTTGGAGTGATTCAGCATCAAATGACATCACGTAATTTCTCAACCGAGATGCTTTCAAAGGCTGACCAAAGCCACCCGCGTTGGGGAGTTCTGACCAAGAAGTGACTTCGGGGTGAGTTGATGGGACACGCTCATCTCCTGAGGCATGCTGTTGAATGTTACTGTCTTCTTTGTCGATACCTTCTGGAAGGATCTTAGTGGTTTTTTCAAGCTGGAAGCGTTGGTCAACTCGTTTGAGGAAGTAACCATACATCACGGAAGCTGCGTATACCTGCCCGACTCTGAGTTTGCTGATCTCAGCAATTGATGACGAGTCCCCTACCCGGTTTCCAAGAATTAGGGCTAAGTGATTTTGAATCATTTCTAGAGCTTCCGGGGAATGTAGTAGTTCCAGCTTGTCATCTTGGGCGGGCCATGTAGCAGGAGAGGGTGTTACAGATGGAATTAAGGAAACATTGGCATCCATGAATTTTTGCACCACCAAAGCATATAAAATCTCCTCAAGAGCCTTCTTTCTTTCATTAGCTTTCACCTCAGCTATCCTCCTAAAAATGATCAGGATAATTAGATGGATGAGAATTAAACAAACAAACAAACAAACATACCCAGTGTATCCCGCTGAAGAGCAGGGTCTGGGAGGGATAGATGGTGGCAAGTCTTTACTCTATCTTGAAAGATAGAGAGACCGCTTCCGAAGAGACCCCCGACTCGTTAACAAAGGTAATAACAATAACAATCATAATACAAAGAATACAACACAAAGGTAAATATCACATGAAGAATTAGATAATGCGCACATAAAAAAAACGGCATGTAACACCCAAAAAGGGTAGATGATGAAAACTACACCTAACGTGTGGGGTCCGGCTATATGTCACCGTATACCCTTCCCTCCCACAAAAGCCACTAAAAGTCCTTAATTTTAATTCTACGCCTCCACTCACTCCTATCCAATTAGATGGATGAGAATTACGATATTTAAAACAGAATCCAGTACTACACAGGTTTGAATAAATTTCAACTAATTCCATTCCTATGAAGCTATATACAATTTTGAAATAGGTTGGTCTTCAAATGAATGACATGTGGTTTGAATTTCATTTAGTTGAATTACCAGGGGATTGGATTTGATGAAGTTCATGATGCTAATTAGAGATGGCCAATTCAAATCATTTACTTATACAAAGAGTCTATCTAGGTTATGTTTGCATCTCTAATCAGTCAAACAGTTAAATAAAATATCAGCTTTAAGAAAAGTTCAAACATCACATAAAGAGTATTTTTAGTGCATATAATCTCATTAAAATATTATTGTTATTTACTTAAGTTATTTAACTACCTAATCACACTTGATACACTACTTTTCTTAATCCTAACTCATTTAGACGTTAGGCGGTCAACGAGACAGCCCATTTTGCCACCCCTACTATGTATGTGAACACAATAGGTTAAAGCAATATACAATCATCGTATTTTACCATAGCCAATGTTTATTGTATATCTTCACCTTCATGCGTAAATTTTACTAGAATATTTTAACCATTACCAACAACAGATATTCTACTCACCTGTACAAAACTAGATCAGTGCTTTCAGCAGAAGGTTCTTCATTTTGTTCCTGAGCATCACGATCAGTTTGAAGCTGTTCGAGCTGCTGTTCAACTGCTGCTGGCACCAAATGTGGGTGGCTAATAAGAATCTGAGATAGAAACTGCCCGATTGGTGATTCGAGTTGAAGTGGAGCAATTGGGGCAGTAGGTCCTCCAGAATCAGAAGATGCCGAGGCTTTTATTGCACTTCTCTTCTTATGACTTTGAAAAGATAGACTTTTATGACCTACTCTGGGATGAGAAAACGAAGGAAATCCCTGCTAATCCAGCCATAAAGAAAAAATTAGAATGCTAACCTCAGCAATATGCGCCCAATAACACAGGAAGAAAGTATTTAACAGGGAAAACAGGATCATAATGACAAATCCAACAACATGCAGTAATTAACATTCAGTTATGTCGTTGTAATAATAGGTAACTTAGGATTGTATTTATTCAGATAGATGATTAGGGGACAGAAAATATTTAACTCTTAATTATAATTTTTAATATAGAGATAGTAGTTGTTAGTATTATGTTCCCATAACAGCCTAAAGGTATCCTTCTCTTCTTTCACTCTTCCTATCTCTTCTTACCTACTCCATTGGAATTTTGATTGCAGTTGGGCACCAATAGTCCAATACCATCAAAGCTGAAACTCGACATCTTACGTGGTTTGTTGTGTAAATAAATAAATAAATAACATAACTATTTGGAAAGTCAATTAAAAGGGCTCTACATATGAACAAAATTTATCAAAGTACTCCTGATTAAAAAACTCATACATTCAGAAAAAAGTTAGAGATTACATAGGATTCATAAACATGGATCAACTTATTGGAGACATAATCAGCTGTTCATCTCTAACATTCATAGATATGAGTCCACATAATCTCAGGTCATGCTTCATACATACATAATAACCATCTTTAAACAGAAATCAAACTCGTGTTTGACTAAGTTTTTTCGTAATAAACTCATAATTGACCCGGTCAAGGTATTCTTTATTCGGAATAAACATAACAAATTCAGCTTAAACCTTAGCATATTCGCAAGTAAATACTCCCCAAATTCTTTTTTGGTATTCACAAATCCTAATTTCTTTTCTAGAAAGCAAAATTGATATCAACGTTTCTAATTTATAACTCCAAAACCTAATTTACAATTCACCAGATATATTCTATTCTGCAATCAACATAAATCTCATTTGAATAGTAAACAATTTCAGACTGTCTACTTATGAATCAAAACTATATTACAGTTTGTCATCGATGTAGTATCGGCATCCTCAATCAAAGATGTCTAAAACAGTACACATAATAGAAAATTCATCAAACAGAACCACTTAAATCACATAAAATTTTCATTTCTCTTCAAGCACAAACATGCACGTGAGCATACCTTATTTGAAACAGTAACAAACGCAACGGATCCACTGCGTGAGCGCCCGTGATCGAATCTACTCGACGGTCTAATACAAGTGCTGAAAGAAGATCGTAGAGCAGTTGCAGTTTCCATCTTGATCAAATAATCAGAAACCCTAGACACCTAAATTAGCTCTAACGACAACGAATTTGTGATCGTTTTGAAGATTGAGAGAGAGTAGGTAGCTACAAACTCACAAGATATCAAATTATCGATCAACGAGATGATGAATAATCAGATGAAGGAAACCATAATTTATAAGTAAGTGCTCATGTGTGAAAATGTATTTTCAGAAGTTGAAAGCCAGGACCCTAAAGTATTACACAGTTACATATATGACACCATGTACTTTAAATATAAGTTAATTCTAGCTTTTATATTTATTGCCTCAAGACAAAATTTGAGACATTGTATGCACATTGAAATTTATATATCAGTATAGTCTTCTTTAAATAATTATATACTATTCAACAAAATC
This sequence comes from Flaveria linearis, assembly GCA_024085815.1. NCBI lineage: Eukaryota > Viridiplantae > Streptophyta > Magnoliopsida > Asterales > Asteraceae > Flaveria > Flaveria linearis. Next base: position 14,142,585 of record CM044002.1, read on the forward strand.
ATCCAACCCGCCGTAAAACATGATAACCATCTTCAAATTGGTATGTGATCGCGTTTCCATTAAACTTCTTTTTATTCTATCTTTTTAAAACACGTTATATAGTGTTTGCTTATCATGATTATAAAACACCACTAGTGTGAACTGTGAACATTGATGACTATCAAGTTTTTCTATCATTTTAGGTTAAACCATCGTGGCAACTTTGTGGTTCACGCGATACCACCATAGTTGCTTGGCATGGGTGAGTAATTCAATTTTCAAATCCCTATTTTAAGCTATCATTTAATGCTCTCTTTTTTTCTCTTTAATATTCTTATAAGATTTTCCTTAGTCAATTGCAACCACACTGTAGTTTTCTTTTCGCATCCTTATCTTGTTGTACAAGTAAACAAGGGATTGCCAAAATGCAAGAAAATAAATTTATTGCTAGATACATGAATCCATGATCGGGTATATGGGATAAATATTTGATGTGGGTTGCATGTTTATTCTGATGAACGTGGTAATCACATGCCTCATCGCCATTTTGATTACATTCAATGTTGTTAGCCAGGTTTTCTTTTAGCTCCACGTGGGTGTGTTTTCTTGTATAAGTTTGCTCGATCTAAATAATCATGTAAGTAAACGTTGTAATCTCTTCAGATTCCAACTTGATCTTTATATATTTTTATATGTTTGCTGCCGTTAATAAAAACTTGTGTTCAAATCTTAAAAGGTTTAAATGTTCAAATCTTAGTTTCATTACATTATTATGTCATATTGTCAGTGAGCTTTTTAATTAATCTGATCTAAACGGAACAAGGTGACACAATCAGTTTTGGTGTCTAAAAGTAAACGGAAATTAACATATAATGGACCAAAAAGCAAAATAATGTTCTCCACAATCTAGACTACACGTTGATGAATAGTTCAAGGGCCAGATTATAAATTACATAAAAAGCTGATATTCATCAACCTTCAAATAATTCAAGGTCTAAGCTACAAATAATACTATATACAATTCAATTTAGACTCTTTGCAGTCCACAAAGAAAAATCAAACATATATTTTTGTTAGGTTGTTTTATATTTAAGATATTACTGTACTTTTAAAAACCAAACTGAAAAGTGTTGAAGTATCATGTACAACATTTCAATTCATATACTTGACATGTACAAACTCTCCTTCATAGAATACAAATTGCTAAACATCTTTTGACTTTCTTGCTCTTATTTTTTCTAACAATCCACCTTTTCATTTCTATCCTGTATCACATGTTTCGACTTTCGATTATGATCAATTTTTTTTATTTTTATTTATCTTAATCTGTTGTATAAAAAATGTAAACAATATATTATATTAAAATCTAATAGTTTCTTCTTTTTATGTCATTAAGGAGAAAATATTACTTGTTACTATTCTAATTAAAACCTTTGGTCGGTGGCTTTTCCCTTTTTTTTGTTTTTTTGTGTGAAATTTTCTTTTGATTATTATTATTTTTTTAATTTTCTTTGATTCTTTTGTTTGTGTGTTTATTTTTTTTCTTTTTTTTTGTTTGTGTTTTAATATGGTTTGTTTTGTGTGTGGGCTCGATGGGGTTTTTTGTATCTGGACACGTGTTTTTGATTTGTAGGGTTCGTTGACGTTGTCTTTCTCCGGTTTCCTGCTTTCTTTCTTTCGTTATCGATACCCTGACGATTCTCGCTATTAAGGTTTGGGTTTTCCTTTTGTTTGCTCTTTTTGGGGCTTTGATTTTCGTCGGTTTTCTATTTTGGACTGTGTCGCTTTCATACGCCTTTGATTTTCGTTTGTTTTGTGTATGGCATTGGGCTTTGATTTAGTTTTTGGGTTCCGCATGGTCTGGTGTGTTATGGATTTGGGGTTTTGGTATGTTTTACTTTGTGTATTTTACTGATTTTTTGGTTTTGAACATTCATTTTGATTTTGATTTGGGATTACATTAAAACTCGCATACGTGCGGCAACGCGCGCTCCATAATTACTAGTTCTATTCTCAAACATGTATAGTTTAAATTAACAAAACACTTGCAATAAAATTATGGATTTTATAGAGTTTAATTATGTCAATTAATCAGATTCTTTTATTTCGAAACCATGGTCTTCTCTTGACTTTTGTGTGCAATTATTTATAGAGAATATTTCTTTTGATAAAATGTGATCCGTGTGGCGCTTATTCCTGATTTTATCTGTGTTTTTTTATCAGTTAATTAATTGTTTAAATTATGAATTTAATAAACCAAATCAAATCTTTTATATAAAGAAAAAATAATTAAAAAAGGTCTTCCGTATAGTAGCACCCCGGTTTAACCATTTTTAGTAGGTTCAGGAATCAAGTCTTATTGTAAATAAAAATATAATTTTAATGGTAAGATTATTAGGTATGTGAGATACCGTTTTAAAAAAAATATATAATACTACGTAATAAAACAAAATATCTGTATTATTATGGAGTAGATCTTGCGATCATCTTGAGGCTGCATATCGTGGTACGCGTCAAAGTTTGAACGGGACAGTTTTCGTGTGTGGCTCTTGAAGCTTCTAGTGTCGTCTAGGTTGGCTTTATTTTTTGAGGTGGAAGCTAATAAATACGAAAATCACCATTTTGTATATTTATTTGAAATCTAAATCATTACGAAATCATATATATTTCTTACATTTCAAATATCCACGTGGAGCTTTATATCAGGACTAAAAACGTTTGGTATTCAATTCTGCGTTATTATTTGACCTTTTTTATTAGATGTTTATAATACTTTATCGTAAAATAAATATAATTATATCCCCTTTATGTAAATAAACTATGTAGAGGAGTAAATTATATCCCCTTTATGTAAATAAACTATGTAGAGGAGTAAACTTACAGACTCGCCAATTTACTTAGGATGATAAGATCTAGTATCCAACAATATTTTTGTACAACCTTGTTACAATTATGTGTCTAAGTTATTATAACATGTGCCTAGTTAAACTACAACAAAGCATCTAACTTTCCTTTTTTCTTCGTTTTTTATGAGTTTTGACGCACTATTCACTACAAAATATTCGATCATTAGCGGCGACAATTATCGCCGCTAATACCCCTGTTTGTCGCCGCTAATGGTATTAACGGCGACTTGTCGCCGCTAAAAGGTCGCCGCTAAAAGTTAGTCGCTATTGGTCAAATGTTCGCCGCTAATAGGTCGCCGCTAAAGATGTCGCCGCTAATTCTATAGATGTCGCCGCTAAAAGTTGTCGCCACATTGTGGTTTTTTTTAACTATTAGCGGCGACATATGTCGCCTCCAATGCTTACTTTTTTTAAAAATTTTTTTTTTTGTTTTTTCAAAAATCCAGTTTTCATCCAAAATAAACCTAGATTTTCTAATAACATAATCTAATAACATAAACTACAATCTAGATTACGAAATATCATACAATCAAACATAGATAATTAAGTTATTCAAACATAGATTACGAAATATCATACAATCAAACATATCATACAATCAAACATAAAATAACCTATTCGTCCCCCTCGTCTGAATCATCTTCTTCCTCTTGATTTGGAGCCTTTTGCGAAGCAATTAATTGTTTCATTTATGACATAAATTGCGCATTTTGGAACAGACTTGAAAAAGTGGGTAGGCTGCTATACCCACTTTTTGAATACCTTATCTCATATATGAACGTGCCTCACATGATTGTTTGTTTAAAAAAAATTCGGCAGCATTTCCTCTTAGCTCTCAAGTATATATATACATATAGAAATATATACTCGTGGAGCAAAGAGAAAATAAAAACCAATTTTTTCTTAAACAAACAATCATGTAATACACATTCATATCCTAAATGAGATAAAATATTCAAAAAGCAGTCCCAAAACGGGGACAACCCGAAATTAATTACTAAATCAATTTCGGGAGGGTATTTCTAAGCTCGTGATGATTAGAATGAAATCACGAAACCTAAACGCTCATAATGTAAAACAATAAGCAATTACTATAACAATTAAATGAAATGTGACAATGTTTAAACAAATTGAAACATTATTGTAATTGTTTTAAAAAATGTCACGTTTCGTTTGATTTTTTTAGTGATTTTTTATTGTTTTTCATTACTATAAAAACACAAATGATCATAACCTAAATTGTGTTTTTATAGTAATGAAAAACAATAAGAAATCACTAAAAAATCAAACAACTAAACAATGATCATTTGTGTTTATAATAACACAACTTGTCATTTTATAGTGATCATTGTTTTTGTCTATACACAAATTACTAAACAATAATTTTCAAATAACACAACTTGTTACACGACTATCATAACCTAAATAATCTAATTATTAAGTATTATTAACACCTAAACTAACAAAACAACTAAATTAACATAATAATTTTCAACTAACAAAACACCTAAACTAACATCTAATTAATAAACATTATAAACAAATAATTTAACAAATAACTTGTATAACTAAATTAAAGATTCACACAACTAACATAACCTAAAAATTCATCTAATAACACAACTAAATCAAAAATTCTAGCTAAATAATGTTTCAACACAACTAAAATCAAAAATACATACTAAATCCCAAATTTATACCTAAATAACTCACCCAATAACACAACTAAATCAAAATTCATACCTAAATAATGCATTACCACAACTAAATCAAAAATTCATACAAATTCAAAATTTATACCTAAAATCAGTGGTGGTGGTGGTGGGTTGCAGCAGCGGTGGTGGTGGGTTGCAGCAGCGGTGGTGGTGCTGGTGGGTTGCAGCAGCGGTTGCAGTGGTGGATCGGGTGGTCCCAGGAGGCAAGAGGAGGAGAAAGGGGGAAGGGGTCGGGTACGGTAGTGACCAGAGGGTGGTGCTCGGTAGGTGGTGCTCGGCGGCAAGATCGAGGAGGAGAAAGGGGGCGGTGACCGGAGGTTGGTGCTCGGCGGCAAGAGGTTGGTGGTCGCGATCGGGTGGTGGCTGGAGGGAGGTGGTCGGCGGCGGCAGCAGGGAGATGGAGGGAATCGAAAGCGCGCGCAGGGTGGAGGGAATGGAGATGGATGTGGAGGGAAGTCGTGTATACACCTGGGTATATTTTTAACCAATAGCGGCGACATGTCACCGCTAATAGTGTCGCCGCTATTGGTTTGGTACGATCAATCCCTGTCCGTTAGATCTGTTGCACGATCAACGGTTAGATCTGTTGGAAAAAATTGGAAACGGATTAAGGAGCAATAGCGGCGACATGTCACCGCTAATAATGTCGCCGCTATTGCTGTCGCCGCTAATGAGAGTGTCGCCGCTAATAGTGTCGCCACTATTACTGACATTTCTTGTAGTGTATTGATTGCACTGGTGCATTGGTGCATACAGACCATTACAACAGTATGACAAACTTTCTAGGTGTGATTCTTTATGTAATGGGTATTGATTATAAAAATATAGTTTTCTGCTGATAAGAGCCTATCTGTCTCATACATGGTGCGATGCCACGGGATTTGTTGTTTGTATATGCAAAATTAACAACTCTATTAATCCAACATAATGAGATTAATAGTGAAAGAAAGCTACTACAACTTGGCTAAACCACTGCACGAAACAGAACTAAACATAAAAACTACACAATAACAAACTAACCCGGTTGAAGATGTATGACTGTCAATGGTTGTATGTTGTATATCTTGTCATGTTGCCTCCAAGACCACCACCTAAATTACCCTGCGCCCAAATATGGGTTGTGGAGGTTGATGCATATTTTATTATTGACCTTGACTTACATCTAATGTTATGACCTGTCCCTCAAAGACTAAACCAAGACAAATAGTGTTGGATTATAAGTAAAAAGAAGTAGCATCAATATTGTTGCTAAAATTGATGTTCAAATTGGCTAAAAGTATCCACTAAAGATTTCTTAAAATTACCAATGGCTCGTCACATTTACAACAAAAATCGATCCATATGCAACTAACCAAGCACAACATATCAACTAATGTTCCAAAATGTTACACTAAAGCTTATCAAAGTGATTGCAACCACTGACCATAAAAAATTTGGTACTGCTGCATTAGATGAGTTAAAATTGATTACTCTTACGCTCAAATTAAGAACCAAGTTAAGATTAGATGATGCAACCATGGATCTAGGACCTTGTGTAGAATGTTATATCATTTGGATTAGAGTCTTTTCATAAGCCAAGTGCATATGCAACTTTAAGCAACACTACTATCAAAAGGACAAAAAGATTTTGACCTAAAAAACATTCTAAGAGATTGTTTAGACCCTAAAAAACATTCTAAGAGAGTGTTTAGACACGAGTATGGAAATGTTATCCATGAAATATTATCCAACCATTGTCAATTCAAGTTGCAGTTAACAGTTTACAGCATTGAGTTACCCTAATTCAACATATGATTATCTGAAAATGGAGTATTACATTGATGCTAGTGACCGATATACTCTTGTTTTCCTATAACTAACACAGTCAAAAGTGATAATTAAAACTTTAAGTGAACATCAAAATATCATCTTCTCCACCAAGAAACTTGCCTGATCCATGGCAAAATCAAAGTAGTAACGGAGATGGTGGCGTCTGGTGGATTGATTACCAGTAGCCAACTGATAAGCTAAATCACATCCCTGTAGCACAGAGTATGCAAATCCCACCACATTCACCCCCATAGAGTACCTGCAAATCCACCAATCACATCTTAAGACATAATAAGCTCAAACTCATACATTTGTTTGGTTCCAGCATCTACTTGTCACTTGTGTAGCTGTGCTTTGTTTTGCAAAAATTACATATATATATATATATATCCACATTGATAACTTAACAAAATAACAATTCTTATATATTCATTAGGCATCCTTAACCTCAGCTTCAACATCAATAACAGTTCTAGATGAAGCCTTTCCTGCAGAAAGCATGTAGCCATATCAATGGTAACTCATAAAAGAACACACATCATAAAACTGGCGCACCTTTCTTTGATCGAGAAAATAAGTCGCTGAACGCTTCATCAAATAATGTAGATTCCTTGGAAAACTTCATACGATCCCTTACAAACTCATCATCGACCACTGAAATCCAATATAAATTCAAGATTATGCTCCAAAATAATCCAGATTGATCATAGCCCAATATATTTAGCTAAAAAGATATGACCGTACTTATGTCTTCAAAGGGGTACAGATTGATGATGATCCACAAGTTTTCTAAACTTCGTCTCTTAAGAATGTTACATGTATGATCATTAGTCGTAAGAATATATTAAACTATTTGTCGAATTAAACACAACATTTTTACCTACAAAAGGTTGACTACAATAGGGACACAGCTGCAGTTCATTGTTTAACATAGATCTGCAACAAAACAATATAAGCACAAGTTAGAAACAACATTCCATACAAGCTTAAGAAACACAAAAGCATATGAATCAGACCGCGGTACTTACTCAAAAACCTCAAATTCATTTCTACAATTAGGACACTGCAAAAACCAAAAGACTCCGGATTAATTTTGTGAAAATGACAGAAGCATCAGAATCAGATCGCAGTTCTTACTTTGATTTCAACCATATTACTTCTTGCCCACCAAATAAGAGCTCTAAATCCCACAACTATGACAAACACCACTACAAGCTGCCATTAAAATCAATTATATTAATCAGAAATGAAGATCATCCACATGTTGGATTATTGGAAGGAAGCAACTTTGAACACAATTAAACACGAATTCAAACACAATTGAACATGAATTTGAACAGCATTACATCAAATTCACAATCTTTGTAGCGCAGTATGATTATGTATACTTCAATATGGATATCAATTTTCACATGATCAATGATTGAAGTTAAAAGGCTACTAATTAGACACTTAAAAATCAGAATTTGAATCTAAATTTACATACCCAAAATGAAACAAAAGCATCGATTATCCAACCGAGTTGCCCACTCTGAGAAAGATAAGTCAAACCAACAGCCAAAGCAAGATTTCCCAAAACCCTTGCTTTGCCACCGTTGTCTTTCCCACCGCCACCGCCACCGCCGAGAGTCACCGGAACTCTTTGTGTCGATAGTATGAATCAACGGCCCATCCTTTATGCTTATCAGTCGCCATCACCGACAACGACACCAAACAGAACAACAATCCGAATACCCTAAACCCTAACGCTATCTTCCTCATCGAACCTTCATCACCACCTCTCTTGCCTCTGGCCGGAGCCGGCCGCGACCGCCGCCCTTGACCACCGCCGCCCGTCCGCACCTCCTCCTCCGCCAGTCACATCTTTCTCCTCAGCTCCACTGTCGCTCGCTTTACAAGTGGAGCAATTGTTGGACCCACTGATGGTGCTGATGCTTAAATCGGTTCTGGGGCTGGAGCTGATGCTGAGATCTTGGAGATCGGGTGATTTGGGGGTGATTTTGGGGGTGATTTTGGTGGTGATTTTGGTGGTGGTGCACCGACCAAAGTCTTTAATAAGAATAGTAATAGTAATAAGGCTCTCTGCTGCTTAAGAATACTTGAATTGATCTTTCATACACAATAAATAAAGGGTCCTGCTGGGGACACCGCAGGGGTTTTTAGGAAGAAACCGGATCAAAAGGTAACGGTTTGGCCAGACCGTAACACTTTGGGGAGAAACCGGATCAAAAGGTCACGGTTTGGTCAAACCGTGACCTTTTGAGATATATTTTTGAATCAAAAGGTCACGGTTTGGCCTCCATGTGACCTCTTACACACACGATGCTCGAGGGGCAGATGCACTAATCGAGGGGAAATCAGATTCAAAAAATATCTCAAAAGGTCACATTTTGGCCTCCATGTGACCTCTTGCTTTTTTTTGTATTATTATTATTATTATTATTGTTGTTGTTATTATTATTATTATTATTATTATTATTATTATTATTATTATTATTATTATTATTATTATTATTATTATTATTAACCGTAACCTTTTATTTTCTGGATACACAAAATAATATTACTGTTATTATTATTATTAACTTTAAAATTATTACTTGAAAGCTAAAATACATTAATTCATATTTCTTGAAAATTAAAATACACTAAAAGTTACTTCTTTAAAGCTAAAATACATTAATTCATATACACTTAATAAAAATTGACGTTTATAAGTTATATATGTATGTAATTTTAATATGTACGTAATACTAAAAATTTTAATAAAAGAAATTTTGAATCCTATAAAAATATTATAAGTTACAAATTGAATAAAATATCTTACATTTTTATTATAAAAAAATTAAAAAAATTAAAAATTATACCCAATATGTCACGGTTTGGCCAAACTGTGACATATACACTTAATAAAATTTGACGTTTATAAGTTAGTTTTTAAGTGTTAGTTAGTTTGTTATATATGTACGTAATACTAAAAATTTTAATAAAAGAAATTTTAAATCCTATAAAAATATTATAAGTTATAAATTGAATAAAATATCTTACATTTTTATTATAAAAAAATTAAAAATTATACCCAATATGTCACGGTTTGGCCAAACCGTGACATATACACCACAAGAAACTCACTCCCAATAATTAACCCAATCTCGAGGTGCAGAACTTTTTCTGAAGCCCAATATGTCACGGTTTGGCCAAACCGTGACATTTAGCCTTCAATATGTCACGGTTTGGCCTCCATGTCACGGTTTGAATCGGTTTTTTTTAATTTTTTACGGTACGCCTAAAATTCCCCTAAATAAATGCAGTAAACTAGGATTAAGCTCTCGCGTCGCGGCAGGGGGCGTAAAACCGTGACAAATAGTAATAATGTCACTACCGTCAACAACCATCAACACCGAAACAACTTGTATTAAAAAGAAATAAAAACAAAAAATATAAAAACCAAACAAAATGTAGACATATAAACGTTGAACCACGTACGTGAAATGTAAACCATTAAAAATAATAACTTAGTTTATCTAGGACCTGCGTGTTGTGACGGACCGTTAAAGGGGAAAAATAAGCTTAAACATTAAGCCACACGCTCACGTTGCAGTATGTTAACTCGTAAAATTTAAATCGAAATGTAAAACGAAGAATTTGTAAAATATGAAAAGTATAGAAGACAAAATTGAAAATGAAATATAGAAGGGTTAAATCTTAAAAGATATAAAAATTTTAGGGTTGAAAGTAAAAAAAAGGTTAAAGACTAAGACCGTTTCCAACGCTACAGATCATCCTTCCCACAAACAGTCCTAATCAGCATGCCACATCAGCTTTCCACTCACTTTCACCCATTCTTCCCACAAACATTTTTTACCCCCAACACTATCCTTCCCACAAACACCTTTATTTTTCCACCTCATATTTTCTTTATTAATTTACTTTAAATAAAGATATTTAAATTGTTGTAAATATATTTAATTAAAATAAAATAAAAACAATAACGTAAAACAATAAAATAAAAACGACGATACAAAATTAATAGATAGAAACAACAATAAAACTACTCTCTAATCCCCCTATTCGCCCAGAGATGTTCTATTAGATCGTTCCGCAATGCATGATGTGCGTCCTGGTTACGTAAGCTTCTAAATCTCTGTAGGTGTGTTTGAAATGATGGTGGTATCCCGTTATTGTAACTTTCTGGCTCTGGTTCTTGCTCTTCACGCGACCAATTAGTTATGGAACCTCCTTCATCTTCTACAATCATATTATGTAATATAATACATGCATGCATTATATCACCTAATACAGGTAAGTTCGAGGATCTTGCTGGGGATCGTATCATTGCCCACCTAGCTTGAAGAACACCGAAGGCTCTTTCTACATCCTTTCTTGCAGACTTTTGACGCCTTTTGTACCACTTCATTTTCAGATTTTCTCCGGTGGATATGTAAAACTCTTTACAAGTGTTGCCCATTCTGGATAAATACCATCTGCAAGATAATACCCTGTGGTGTAGTTATGCTCATTCACTGTAAAATTACATTGTGGTGCATTCCCCTCTAAGATTTGATTAAAAACTGGGGATTGATTAAGCACATTGATATCGTTGTTTGATCCAGCTACTCCAAAGAATGCATGTCAAATCTAAAGGTCATGTGATGCAACCTCTTCTAGCATAATGGTGGGATGCCCATGATCACCACTAGTATATTGACCTTTCCATGCAGTTGGACATTTTCTCCAACTCCAGTGCATACAATCAATGCTTCCAAGCATTCCAGGAAACCCATGATGGGCTTCATGTTCAGCTACTAACCGGTCAACATCATATTAGGTTGGTCTTCTTAAATACACAGATGAATAAATTTCCACGATAGACTTACAAAACTTTTGTAGACATTTCATAGCAGTGCTTTCACCAATGCGTAAGTATTCACCACATTGGTCAGCTGTTGTGCCATATGCCAATTGACGAATGGCACTTGTGCATTTTTGTCTTGGTGACGGACCTTTTATACCTACAGCATCATATCTTTGTGTAAAATATTTTCAGTGTTCTGATTTACCTGGTTCAGATAAATATGTTACAATGCGATTAAAAAGACCAATGCGCATCCTGAACCGCCGTCTGAAAAAACTCTCATCGTACACTGGCTCTGGAGCAAAGTAATCATTCCACAATCGTGCGTCTCCGTCCTTACGACCTCTATTATCTCTTTGCGCTTCTTACGTTGTCGGGAAGAACTTCCCTCTTCTTCTTGGTCAAGCTCAAACAATCGACTAGCAAGCTCTTCGATATCATCAGAAATAAGATTTTGAAATTCTTGTGTGAGCATTTAAGGAATATTCATGGGTATTCTATCATCATCGGTGCTCATTTTTAAATGTATTCGTGTGGAAAATGAGTTAAGTGTTGTAGTGATTGTGATGTACATTGTGGTATTTATACAAACAAGAAAAAACTAGCCGTTAGAAAAAAGACAAAAAACCAGCCGTTAGAAAAAAGACAAAAAAACCAGCCGTTAGAAAAAAGACAAAAAACCAGCCGTTAGAAAAAAGACAAAAAACCAGCCGTTAGAAAAAAGACAAAAAACCAGCCGTTAGAAAAAAGACAAAAAACCAGCCGTTAGAAAAAAGACAAAAACCAGCCGTTAGAAAAAAGACAAAAAACCAGCCGTTAGAAAAAAGACAAAAAACCAGCCGTTAGAAAAAAGACAAAAAACCAGCCGTTAGAAAAAGACAAAAAACCAGCCGTTAGAAAAAGACAAAAAACCAGCCGTTAGAAAAAAGACAAAAAACCAGCCGTTAGAAAAAAGACAAAAAACCAGCCGTTAGAAAAAAGACAAAAAACTAGCCGTTATGAAAAAGACAAAAAACTAGCTGTTAGGAAAAAACAAAAAAAAACTAGCCGTTAGAAAAAAAATTTCATTAATTAACTAAAATTACATTAAAATAGAGAATTAAACTAATACAACACTAAACTAAAACCACAACATAAACTAAAACAACGAATTAAACTAAAATTATTACTTGCGACGAGGCATTCCATATTTCTCTCTTATCTCGTTACACAATTCTTCATGTTCGGCACGTTGAAATGGATCTATATGACTTGTGTCGATGAAAAGGATCTTCTTCTCTTCCAACTCAAAGAATTTATCAATTTTTTTTATCAAAACGTTGGATAGCTTTCTTCTTTGCCTTTGTCGTCTTGGCCAAGTCTTCAACGATACTTAGTCTCTTTGCTTCGTAAGCAAGTGAAGAAGAAGAAGTCATGCCTTTACCCTTTATTTTGGCCAACTTCTTTGCCTTGTCTCTCCCCATTGGACGTGTTGGAGGCTCCTCTTGAGACTCTTCTTCTAGATGTTCTTTCTCTTGATCTTCTTGTTGCATTGCAAGAATATCATCATCATTATTATCATCATCAAGTGATACCTCCCACTCTTGAGTTGATTCGGGAGTATTGCCAAAGTTGGCATCTAAAGCAAAAGAGGCATACCCCCTACGTTGCTTGTCTTTGTTTTTTTGGAAGCTTGATGACCATACACTTTTGTAGGCCTAGAGTACTTTGGAATGTCTTTAACTATCCTCCATGTCACACCTCAACCGACGGCGGAATCATCGGGGCGGACGAATGGGAGACGATTGCTCATTGCACATGGAACTAATTAAGTCGAAATAATATTAAATGTCATTATTCTTTAAACTTTACATGACAAATAAATCATTACACGACAATCTAAGATACAACCAATAACATAAGATTTTCAATTAATCTAGGTCCAAGTCCTATATGAGCACAAGAAGATCTTCAAGTAGGAAACCTGAAACATGTTAAAAATAAAGGGTCAACTATAAAGTTTGTGAGTTCCCATTGTTTAAACACACGCATATATGCATATATATAAAAAAGGTTACAAGTAGCAATTCATGTCAATGGTTATGACTTATGCAAGTTTATAGAATGCATATAGCTATAATCAAACCTCGACTTAATTATAAGTTTATATGATTGGCTAAGTGTACTTGGTTCCCATGATGAACAAGTCATACGTCATCAGGAGCCGGCAATACATCGGCTTTAGCACCAAAAAGGCTTGTCAGGCCCATAGATCTAAGACGTCGCCAGGCTACCAATAGTTAATGTTTGTAAACAAAATATGTATCTCATATAAGACTTACAATAACACAAATAATCATGATAAATAAAAGTATGAATTGCAAGTGCTTTATAAGATTTAAACGTTTACAAGTGTATGTTGATAAAATTAATATGTTTCACCCCAAAACGGTGTGAAATAATGTAAAAAAAAGGGCAAGGAAACTCACATGATATATATAAGGTGATGATAAGAATTTAAACGAGGCTCCAATGATTTCTTTTACAAGTTACCTAAACGTATTGATTCCAAGATTAAGTTCGATAATAAGATTAACAATGAGACGTGAACTAGGGTTTCAATTGAAATTTGAGGGATTAAATAATTAAATAAAATAATGAATCGTTTACGTTTTGGTTTAATAAAGATGGTATAAACCAATAAAAATTATAGTGAATGAATAAATAATTACATTTATTGAATTAACAAGATGTGTGAAAAGAAATAATTAATTTAATAATTAATTATTTAAAACTTGATAAAGGTGATTAATCGAATACTTATTATATGATTTTAAAATTATTTAAAATCTTTTATAAAGTTTTTAAACTTTCAAATGATTTTTATAAAGGTCTTATAATATCAAAACCTTATAATAAGAATACAGAATAATAGAAAATTATATCGTCTTATAAGTTTCAAGAATTTAAATAAAAGTTTAAGGAATAAATTTATTAACTAATTATGATAAAACATGGTTAAATGAAGAGAGTAATTAATTATTTAAATAATTATTTAAATAACTATTTGAATAATTAATTATTTAACATGTAGATTTATAATGCTTTGAACTAATCCAAACTTGAACCATAATAGGTTTATATCATTTAAATCATATAAATGACTTAATAATATTTTCTATAACTTTGGTTATTCTTTAAAAGTAATGACTTTTGAAAATTATAAGTTTTAAAAATTATTTAAAAATTATTTAATAATCTCCGAAATGTTTTAGTTAATAAAATAGTTTTTATTTTGATTTAGTACTATATTGGGATAGTTTCGGAAATTTAATATATATAAAAATTAACTAAAAAAATAAATGTTGGAGGCTGGGTTCGAACCCGAGACCTCCTGCATACAAGGATGGAGTGGTAACCGGTTGGGCTAAAGCCCGGATCTGTTTAGGATTTAGAAATAATTTTATAAATTCATTAATTAAAGAAATCGCTCAAATCCCAAGAACCCTTGAATCGAATTGAATCAAATTGACCATCGATACATGAATGTTAATAGAATCAAACTTAGGGCTTTTGTTCCCTAAGTGATACCGAGTGTTTGGGTGTGTGTAATTACCGGAATGATGATCGAATCGATGTTACAAGATGAAGATGCAGTCGCGACCACGGTTGAGGAAGTTTCGAGGTGCAAACGTTGTTGATAATCAAATTAATTTTTCATGCAGATTCTAAGGGTGATGATAAGTAAAAGCCCTTTATCAATCGTGATAAATATTGCTTCGATCATAGGTCTCGATTGAGTTGCAGGTCGAAGATGAAGATGGTAATCGAACATGATGTATGTGCGTGTTTCGAATGAAATCGATGTTGCAGAAGGTTCAAAGGAGTTGATTCAAAGGTTTTAACATCATTGTACAGACCCAATTAAAATTGTTTCATAAGGAACGAGTGAATGCTTTAAGTCGATGCTTTGGTTTCGAGTTCCCAACCTTAATAATCGAATAAGTTCAATTAAAAACGATTTAGTGTTCGAAACCAATTCAAAGGAGTTAAGGAGTGGTTTAATTTCATTTTAATCGGGCGTTTTAGGTTGTTTGGTGATCGCTGGAGGTTGACCAGAGAGGTGACCGGAGAACAGTCGACGGGGGAAGGGGTGGTTTGGGTTTTTAAAGAAATTTACAGGTTTAGTCCCTGATCTTAATGCTTTTGTTATTTTATGTAAAAAGTCTTTCAATTCAAGTTTTAAGATTTACAAATTAAACCCCAAAGTTTTAATATCATAATTGTTATATAATAAATTCCATTCATTTTATAAAATATTTAATAAGACTTTTTCATTTACCATTTTGGCTGGCTCATTATCTATGAAAGAAAATCCTATAGATCTAGCAATGATGGAATTTCGATTCTATGAATCTTTGACTGGAATCTATGAGATAGGTGATCTACCTTTTTATTGATTCTCGAATCTGTTCATCCACGAGCTACTCTAAATTGATCAAAGGAGTTACGGAAAGCATTTAGACAGATGAAAGTATTTCAACTACTGAAAAGGGAATGGCTACTTCAGATGACATTCTTTTTACGGATCTATTCAATTTTCATTCAAGTTTCATGACTTTCTCGAGATTGAATTCCAATCTCATGGATTCGCTACTAATGCTCCTCCTATCCTACTTCTTCTTGCCAATTTCTTAAGCTTTCTTGGGTGAGCTAACTCCAAAAACCCGTCCTCGCTAGAGATTTCTTGTAAAAACACTAGCCCTACTCAGTTCATAATGAGAATATTTTAATCTTCTTTATCATTTTATCATTATGCACATAAGATGATAAATAAAGCTTTATATATTTATATAAAGAGAATATATTTACAAATCCATAACTTATTATAAGTTGTTTATATGATTTAATAAATGAATAATTGAATAAAAAAATCACAATATTGGATAAATTGCACATTTAACGCATTTGCTTCAATAAAATAATTTAATAATAAAAATTTTCATTGCCTGGAAGTTTCAAAATGGGTTCGGGTTTAGGTTTTAACTTTAAAAATGGCGGATGTTACACTCCACACATGTTCATATGTGAAGGTAGCATTATTAGTGTTCGTGTAATCATATTTTGCTTGAGTTATATATTGGTCTTCTGACCAACCACTTTTGTATTGTGATTTGATACGAACGTAAGATGCATTAAAGTGAGCAACCTTTCCTTTGATCATATGCCAATGACTTCTAAGGTTGTGAGCATTTTTTGGAATTTGAGGGTTCCCAGCATTGTAATGTTGTTCTATCCTCCCCCAATATGCTTGTTGGTTTTGACTGTTGGCAATTATTGGGTCTTCAGAAATGGCTACATAAGCCTTAGCTAACAAGACTTCATCATCAGCTGCCCACTTGATACGAACAGATTCTCAGTTTTTTCTTTTCCTTTTCCTTTCCCTTTCTTCTTTGCTCGTGTTTTTTTGGGTGATGAAGGTGCTTCATGTAACGACCCGAATTTCGTATTATGTAATTAAATACAATTAATGTATCATGTGTTAAAACCTAATATTGTAAAATATGTTAAAGGTTAAATATTTAAGACTTAACTAGAAAATTTGCTAGTTAGTTAATAGTGGTGGAAAAATGAAAAATGATACTAGAGGGGTGGATCTTGCCAATTGATGAAACCTAAACATGAATATGTATGGCTTGCCATACATTTGGTGAGCATTGTCTGCTCATTCACGTATACACACAAGAGAAGAGGAGAAGAAGAGTTTTGGTCATCTCATTGCTCAAATTGTTGGTGATTCAAGTGCAAGATCCGAAATTGAACCCTAGAAATCATTCTTCATCTTATCAAGAGCTACAAGTAAGTGTTATTTGATGTTCTTGAGGTGGTAAAAATCGTCACCCACATGGTGGGTGTAGAAATTGGTGGTTTAAACATGAAACCCTAGTGTTATAGTGCTAGATGATCATGTGTATGTGTGTATTATGGTAACTAGATGTGTAATTGCTCCTTAATTGAAGATTTACATGAACCATGGAAATGGGTTTAGTTACTAGAAGGTTAAACTAAGGATTCTTCATGTAAACTAGTTGCTAGTTGTAGAATCCATGTTCATTCTTGTAGAAATGTGATTATGTGCATAACATTTGGTTGAAATTGATGAATAACATGTGTGTTATGTGATTTAGGTGTAAAATTAGCTTGATGATGTTTAAAAGCTAGTAAATAACCAATATGTTAAGTTATGCACATAAGGTGTTTGATTAAATGCTCAAATTAGATGAGAAACATGAATGAACTACTTAATTGCAAGAAATGTGCAATGTGAAAGCCTAGATTGTAGGTTAAATGTGATAAATGGTCAAATGGACCATATGTGTGATTAAATGAATGTTATGTGTTAAATGGGTCCTTAAAATGGTAATAGGAAGTGGTGTGGCAAGCGGATCCAAGGGAACCGGCAAGGAACACGTTTGATTGACCACTTAAACCTTCCGGACTCAAAGTAAGACATTCTTTAAATTGAGCATAACAAGGTAAAGGCATGAGTCACAATGTGTGTGACCATGTGCTCATAAGCTCAAACAAAATGAAAACCACGTTTAAAAAGATAAATAGTTGACTTGCACCGTATGTGAGCTTCTATGACAAATGATTCACGACGTGCGTGAACATAAAGGAAAATAACACTTTAGTGTTATACCACATGGTTGTGGAACAGAACGAGTCATGACGTGCGTGACCGTCCCATGGAAATGGGAAGAAGGACAAACCCGGATTAAAGTGATTCACATCGTGTGTGAACACTAGGGTAAAGGGGTTATCCCTACGATTTGCAACGTGTGTGGACGTTGGGTAACGCCAAGGGAAGCGGTCGTTCGCGAAAGAATGGCAAACCGCTCATTTAAAATGGGATTTGACCCTATAAGGGGCAAATTCGGTATAAAAAGGAAAATAGAAAAATTTTGGTATATTGCCAAGAGTCGGGTTAGACTCGTTGAAACTCCGTGGGAATCACGTATATGATAAAATATGTTATTTTCAGGTGTTTGGAACAATCGAGATCGAAAGGGGTGGCTCGGGAACGCGAAACGACCCTTAATGGGTCAAAAATAATGATTTTGCTGAAAGTTTTGATCAACCCAGGATAGGGACGTAAGTTACGTCCATAAGGACGTAAGCTACGTCCTCTTTACTTTGGTACGTCCTGAGCTACTGCCTTACGTCCACAAATCAGGGGAGAAAGGTTAAGGACGTAAGCTACGTCCTTTAGGACGTAAGTTACGTCCCATGTATAATTTTGCCTCTGAGCTTCTTTGTGGTCTTCTCGTTTCCCAGATTTTGTCGATTATCGTTTTAACGCGTTCCGAGTCCGTTTAAACCCCCGTAAAGACCCTAAAAAGGAATGTTAGAATGTACTTACTTAGTTCCTATGAACTAATGGATGTCTAAACGTGTGTTTTCAGGTGTTACGGGACCGGAAGGCTAAAGTGATCGATAGGGCATACAAGGATCGAACGGGACTTGCATACGCGTTTCTTTTGTAGAATTAACGCGTTAACATTATTTTGAAACTCCTTATCACGTGTTTATGTAAATGGATTGTTAAACTTCATATTTGAGTGTCGGTTGACACGAAACACATATTTTGGGAGTTAAATGTTAATGAAATTTTCTGGGTCCAAATTCCGCATGTTTATTTAACTTAAACGGACTCTTTGGGGGTCCGGGTGTTACACTTCATCAATTAGTTGTTCATTATGTGATTGTGATTGCGTTTGTTGCATTTTTTGAAGCTCTTTATGTTTAATCCATGCTTGATATTGTTGATAGTCTTCCAACGAAGATTGAGATTGTTGAAGATATGGGAATCCATCGACTTGTGGGAATTGTGAGAAGGCAGGTTGTTGAACATATGGGAATGCTCCAGGTTGTTGAACATGTGGGAATCCCCCAGATTATTGAAGATATGGGAATCCCCTGGGTTGTGGGAGTTGGGAGAACCCAGGGTGTTGATATTGGGAGAACCAGGGTTGCTGCTGTGGCTATTCTTCATTGGTTTCATCGTTTAACATTTGTGTGAAAGAGAATGGGGCTCTTGGATCCATTGAAAATTGAATTTTGAATTGTGTTTAAAGATGATGAAGTGTGATTTGAGAAGAACTCTCAACCGAATGATACATATTTATAATAGGAAAACTAGCCGTTATGAATAAAAAAAAAAAAACTAGCCGTTATGAATAAAACAAAAAAACTAGCCGTTATGAATAAACAAAAAAAACTAGCCGTTATGAAAAAAAAAAACAAAAAAAATAGCCGTTATGAAAAACGAAAAAAATAGGAGTTATAAAAAAAACAAAAAAATAGCCGTTATGAAAAAAATAAAAAAAAGTAGCCGTTATGAATGTAAAAAAAATTAAAATATTTTAATACTATAAATGTAAAAAATTTAAAATATTATACTTAAATTATTATTTAATTAACTCATTTTAAATTATTATTTAATTAACTCTAACTAATTACTTTAATACTAGAAATATAAAAAAATTTAAAATATTTTTATTTAATTAACTCATTTTAATTAAAACTTTATACTTATATTTTTATTTTAATTAAAAGATTTTAAAATATTTTAATTAAAACATTTTAATTAAAAATTATTATTTTTGGTGGTGGGGTCCACCAGCCCCTTCTTTTCCCCTGCCCTTCCGGACGGGCAACCACCTCACGGGCCTCAGTCCCCATCGCTGCCCTTCCGGCGGCGCGGCCATGTCCGCGACGGGCCGGCCAATGGGCGCCGCGATGGGGAGAGTCTAAAAAAACAAAAAGTGAATACAACCCATAAAGCTTAAGATACAAATTGATGCACAACAAAGTTGATAATTAGTATTATATATAATTGTTTTGAAGATGTAAGTAAATGCAAGATAATAGATGGATTGGAACACTCGCTCCAGACCATTCTTTGATGCTTTCCATTAAAACATAAGAACCGTTCATTATTCTTGCCTTGCTAAGGGAAGTCAACCCTCTCAAGTTAAGTTGGAGAACTCATTATGAGCAATATGACGTTACATGAAGCTTCACTAACAAAAAATAAGTAGTGACGACATGAAATAACTACAATAACCTTACACAAGGGGACTCAAATTGCTCAATGCATCTATAGGTGATAATGAGAACCCATTAGACACGAATGATATGTAATTCCCATTAAAGGTGTGCAACTTTGCATAAACAACCACCTTTAGACATAGGATACTATGGAGGTAGCGAGGACCACTCCATAGCTGTGGATGCACGACTCTTAGGGGCTGTTTGTTTTTTCTTAAAAGGTCTTCTCAGCCTCTTCTGTCTTCACCAAGAAGAGGACGCGCAGACATTTAGGCTTGCAGACTGTTTGTTTTTTGGAAGACATTTCACTTAAAAATGTCTTCCCGTCCTCTTTTTGGAGAAGACCTAAACATAAGTCTTCTAACCTCTTCCAGATTTCTTTCACAACCCACAACCCCACCTTCACTGCTTCGACTTCAACCCCACCTTCACTGCTTCGACTTCGACCTTCGACCAGCTTCGACCTTCGCCGCCTTCGACCTTCGCCGCCTTCGACCTTCGCCGCCTTCGACCTTCGCCGCCGCCTTCCACAGCCGCCTTCGACTTCGCCGCCGCCTTCGACTTCGCCGCCTCCTTCTACCTTCGACCAGCTGCGCGACATTCTCTGCCATCCTCTCTCACTTTCTCCACCTCCATCCTCAGG
Source organism: Flaveria linearis (assembly GCA_024085815.1). Classification (NCBI taxonomy): domain Eukaryota; kingdom Viridiplantae; phylum Streptophyta; class Magnoliopsida; order Asterales; family Asteraceae; genus Flaveria; species Flaveria linearis. Next base: position 14,163,585 of record CM044002.1, read on the forward strand.
TAATCCATTGATTCGTTGTTGATTTGGTTTTTGTTTGGTGGGTTTTGATTTCACCACCGCCATCGACCTTCGACCAGCTGCGATTTGGTTTGATTTGGTGGGTTTTGCTTGTTAGGGTTTTGATTTGGTTTTGTTAGCTTCCAGATTGTTAGCTTCCAGACTGTTGGTGCGATTTGATTTGGTTTTGTTAGTACTGAGATTTGCACAATTAACCGAAACCCGGCTGATTTTAGTACACCTGGACCAGAAAATGTGTATATGAATGATGTTGAAGATCTGGTTTTGATGAGAGGTGCTCTTATAAGGGAAATTATACATCAGATAATGCTTTTGGACCAAAATGTCAAAGAAAGGCCATGAAGCCTGCATCTTGATCTGTTTGAGATTATATTTTGGAGTGATTTCATGAGTAATAAGAAAAAAGAGATAATCTTGTTACAATCAAGGTTAGTGATGAGAATAATTTGTGATAGGAATGTGTTTTTTTTTAACTAAACTAAGTTGTGATTGCCTTTATCGCAGACTGGTATGGCCTTTTTTATACTGTAATAGTATAATTTTAAAAAAAAATCAGTTGTGAATATGTCATGTAATAGTTCATAGAGTTGGTTTTCATCTGCTTCTTGTTTTCAGGTTTTTGGGACAATGTTGTTTGAAATAGTTTGTTGTTTACTTTCAGCTATAGATAATGCTCTGTTGTTTATGCTTCAAATCTGAAAGGAATGGTTTCATATTTATCCTTTAGTTACAAGTCTATGTATGTAGTTATGTACCTCAATATTTTATAATATTGTATTTACTTGTCCATGATAAATAAACCGCATATATCGGTGAATACATGAGTTTTTGTAAATTACAGAATATTTCAGAATATTTAGTTTAATTACATGAGTTTTTGTCCATGATAAATAAATTTAGTTTAATTACAGAATATTTCAGCATTCTGCAGATGTTAAACAAAACAAACAGTCTTTTTCTTGCAGACTGCAGACATTTGGTCCACCTCTTCTGCTGCAGATGTCTGCAGATGTGGTCCGCAGACTGCAGACGTTTTCCTGCAGAAAAAACAAACAGCACCTTATTTAGGGGCTGTTTGTTAAATTCTGAATGATTTAAGTGTCGAATCAATAAAAGGTCTGAACCATTAGGTGTTGAACCATTAAAAAATTTGAACAATTAGGAGCTAGTATATCTCTTAACTATTCAAAAGTAAATGTCTGACCAATTCATATGAGATGTCTTAACCATTCAGCATTAGTATAATGTTTGACCATTTAGAGACAAATATTTGAATCATTCAGACATTTGCTCGCGAAACAAACAGTCTAAACCATTAAATGCTGAATCATTCAGACATCTAAACCATTTATAAGAGGCTGATTCAGATACTGCCAAACAACCCCTTACATGCACGACTGTTGATGCACGACTCTTACTTACATGCCTAGTCCTAATAAGAAACTTGAAGAAATCGATCTCATAACTAATTGTATTGCATCAGGTAAATTGTTCCGATTCTAATTTAGACATATGGAGATGAGCCTTTATATTCCCTCATTCATGTCAGACTTTTAAAACTTTAAGAAAGTGATAAAAGAAGAATTTGATACAATATGAACTTATTAAGGTATGTATACTTGAAATGATTCCTGTATACGGGTGAAATCCACCCGCGAATCTTTGATAGCGGAGGTGACAAAATGATTTCACCTCGAATCTTTGATAGCGGAGGATGACAAAACATTTGAAATGATTCCTGTATCAATGACATTTGTTGTCATAAAATAATTTGCTAAAATAAAATTACACCTCGAAACAAATGTCATTGATAAAATCCTTATTTAATTCTTATAATAACCGATTAACCATTTTATCCAAGTATTTTAACTTTCACTAATCTTAAAACATAGGCAAATTAGATTTAATAATCTAAAATATCATTAATTGATCGAATAATAATTTATACAAGAGTAAATTGCCATTTTCGTCCCTGTGGTTTGGTGAAAATTGCCACTTTCATCCAATAGTTTATTTTTTCGCATCTGGGTCCCTGTGGTTTACAAATCTTGTCATATTCATCCAGTTCGTTAACTCCATCCACCATTCTTCGTTAAATGAAGGGTATATTGGTCATTTTACATATATATTTTATTTTTCTATTTTTTTAAACCCCATTTAATATATCCCCTTTAAACAAATTGCTATTTTAGTCCCTGTGGTTTGGACATGTTTACCAATTCAGTCCAAAAATCCCACCACCTTAGCATAAAACACCATATCGCCACCACCCGTGATGGAACCACCATGTAGACGTAGGGTACAAATAACCCACACAAGACCGAGTACCAGAACCCGAAAGCCTGGCCCATACGGGCCGAACGGGTAAGCCAACAGGACACGTGCCTCGCATTTAATTACATCGGAATCACCCCAATCATAACCGATAATTCAGTAACGGTCGGAGAACATAAAAGGTAATGGATTTGCCGGGGAATAATCCCTGTAAATCAGCACACGAGACGGGTACCACCACCTTAAGTGGTGTGTTTTCATTGTGCGTAGGTGTGAAGCTTTAGAGAGCATCGGTGGATCGAAGTTCAACAAGACCGGAACCATCCAGAGTTGGACATCGTATTTACACACCACACCACCACCACGCCGCAAAACCACCACCACTCTATCAGAACCACCAAATCATCACCACCACCCTATCATAAAACCACCAACACCACACCAGACGGGCACCACCACCACACATTAGATCTCCACTACCACACATTAGATCTCCACCATCACACACTAGATCACCACCACCATGTGGACCCTAGAAACCAACTGTTAATCTCAAACTTATAACAAACCCCTTCGAAAATGTATATGGACCCCTTGAAAACGAGTATTGTAGAGGTATTAGTAGGGTTTGATATGCATTTTCAAAGTGGTATGTTACAAAGCCAATATTGATTGTCGATTTTTAGGGTTTACATGGTAGCGACGATCCGATGTGTGTGGTGGTGGTGGGTGCTCTGGTGTGGTGTTGGTGGCTTTGTGATGGGGTGGTGGCGGTGGTTCGGTGGTTCTTGTGACGGGTAGTGGTGCGGTGGTTATTTTTGGACTAAATTAGCAAATACGCTCAAACCACAGGGACTAAAATAGCAATGTATTTAAAGAGTATATATTAAATCAGGTTTTAAAAAAATAAAATAAAAACATATATGTAAAATGACCAATATACCCCTACATTTAACGGAAATTTTGGATGGAGTTAACGAACTGGATGAATATGACAAGATTTGTAAACCACAGGGACCCAGATGCGAAAAAACAAACTATTGGATTAAAGTGGCAATTTTCACCAAACCACAAGGACGAAAATGGCAATTTACTCTTTATACAATTAATTTGTCAGTAACACTCCAAACTTTCACTTTTATTAGCAACAATAGTTATGGTAACATAACTATCAATATTTATGTCTAATTTTACTCTATTTTGTTTCACTAATGATTATGAACAAATTAAAAACCATAAAAGCTAAATTAAGCCTAAAATAAATACAAGTCAAGCTTATATATTTGATTGTTATATCACTAAAATGTTGTTGATTATAAAAATAAAAGTTGGAAGTGTTATCGGCAAATTTTCCTACCCTAATAAAAGGATAACTAATGGGGACACGTGACAACACAACACATTCCTTCACATCAAATTTTTCTGTTTATCTCTTCTATTAATAATCATATTAATTATTAATTATATTATTTAACTTTTTTAAGATTAAACTAGTTGTTTAATAAATAAAGAAAAAGATATTTTTATTAGTTCTAAAGAAATAATTTTTTATAAAATAAGAAATTTTTCTAGAACATCAAACTTTTTTAGAAATACGAAATATTTTAAATTTGATGTTTTTAAAAAATAAAAATTTTATACATAAAAGAAATTAAAATCTGGAGTTATAATGTGAAAGTTTTTAAAATTGATATATTTTAAAAACGTTTGTCATGAAATATATTGTTTTTTATTTATAATAATGCAGATTTTAATTATATTTTAATTTAGAATATTGTATTATAATTAATATATATTCATTTTTATTTGATATTTTATTTATTTAAATCATATAATACATATGTTTACTAAATTAATTATTAGTATAGATTATTATCAGCCAATAAATCATTATTTGTATTATTATTATCAAAGTTGCTTAAACTTCTACCTAGCAAAACAAAACCACAAGCCTATTTTGGGTCACTATGGGTGTTTCTTCAAATATAAATATAATGGATTGTTTGGGGTCACAAATAACTTACTATTGGGTTTAGATGGGTTGAATGCACTCAAGAGAATAAATGATAGGTTAGAATTGACATTGACATAACAAAAAATGCACACAAGTCAAGATGGATGATATCTATATTTATCTTCATTCCTCATCAACTCCTATTTTCTTTGTTTCTTCTTCATTGACGCTAGTGGTTTACTCGCTTCAAGCGACGGGATGTAACATTAGAAATCAAATTTTGTCGTTGGTTTCTTCTTCACAAAATTTGTTCATAGTTTGTTTTTTCTTTACCAGAAAGCCATTGATTTTAGATTCCATGGTATACGATTTCTTCCTTAAAACCTTCGATTTCAATTCTACAAACAACATCGTTAGATTTTTGTCCAACGGTTCGAGTTTGATTTCAATTTCAGGCCTACATTAATGTGATTTCAGAATTGATTTTCGTGTTTCTTAATCGATTTTAATTTTAAAGTGTTGGTTTTTGATTCATTGATTATTGCTTCAAAACTCAGATTGGCATAAAGAAAACGATTGAGCAGAACTAAATGCAAGAAAGGGTATGTCAATGGCATGTGTTCATCTTGATTTAGGATTATATGTTCACTTTGATTTTTATCTTTAGGGGTCTACTAGAAACTTCTGAATTCTAATCAATATTCATTTTCCCTTTTGGTATAGGTTTCAATTTTTGGTTTGAAGATTGTAACTATATTCTTTCAATACAAAAAATATGTTGATAAAAGTTTTAATTAATTCTTAAAAGAGCTTGATTGTTACTACTCTAGGTTTTGTTCATCCATCCAATTTTTACAACGACCCATTCTGACATGTATTTATTTTTTGTCAAACCCATTTTGACCCGAACCAAAATGACCTATTTGTAAAGCAATCCATTTTGACTCGCACCCATCCTGACCCACATTCATTCTGACCCAACCCAACCCAACCCACCCATTCATTTTGCTAGCTCTACTTAAACTTAAGCAAATCACCCCTTTACAAAATTAGGGCAAAATTAACTTCCTATTAAACCCTATAGTGTTCACAAACCAGCGGCATGAATGCGCTTAATGTCTTTTCCTCCCATGACGTCATCTTAAAACCCCAAACATTCTTGCACAATGATAATTTCGTTACACACACAAAACCTATGTTTGGAATTACTTATTTTATCAAAAAGTAACTTTTGAAAAGTTACTCCTATTTACTTCTATAAAAGTAACTTAATAACTATTTAAAATCAACTGATCAATTTTTTATTCAAACATACTTATTAACTTATTAATTTTTTAAAAGTTATTTTTAAAAATTAATAAAGAGTAAATTGCCATTTTCGTCCCTGAGTTTTTAACTGTTTTGCCATTTCCATCCAAATATTAATTTTTTCCCCTATGGCTCCCTTACTTTTTAAAAAATTGTCATTTTCATCCGATCTCGTTAGTCAAGTTAGTTTAAAAGTTAAGTTTATTTGAATCAAGGGTAACAATGTCTTTTTACATTATTTTAACAAAGTGATTTTACCTCTTTACCTTATAAACTTGCGTTGAAAACCCTAGAACTCATATGAATCCCGATTGAAGAACCCCTGCTTGAAAACTTGCGTTGCTCTGTGCTACAAGAATCCCGAATCATTGCTAGGCTCTTGTGGATCGAGAACCATCGTTCGCACCTCGTGTGTTAAAGATCGCACCTCGTGGACTCCTACAAATCGGAGATATCAAGCTTTCGCACCTCGTGGACTCCTACAAATCGGAGACAAGAAGATAGAGTCGAAATTTTGGAGCTGTGGGTTTGTTAGTTCGATTGACCCTCCAATGTGTCAAAGATCGCACCTCGTGGACTCCTACAAGTCGGAGATATCAAGCTTTCGTTTTCTCGATTTGCTTATTAGAGTTTGTATGTTGTTATACAGCTTAAGGTTTACGGAGATCTACGTTTTTTTAATCTCTGAGATAAGAAGATGGAGTCGAAATTTTGGAGTAATCAGGTTTGTTTGGCTTTCTGTTGTAAATATAGATCAATTCATGCTTTATGACTATTATGAGTGATAACTGTGAACCAGATAGGCTCTTTGTATACTAGAATTGTTGATTTGATGTAACAGTTTTATTTTTTTTGTATGTGTTAATAGGCTGATAGCGAGACTGAATCTGAAGTTAGTGATTATGAGCAAGATGATATTAATGAGGGACAGGGAAGGAGCTGTGGGTTTGTTAGTTCGATTGACCCTCCAATGTGTCAAAGATCGCACCTCGAGGACTCCTACAAATCGGACTCTTGAATTCAATCAATATAGAAGAATAGCAAAAGGGAACAAGCTATTGAAAGTAGTAGTAGGGCTTAGTTAGTTGTTTTTCATTGTTTTTCATTGTTTTTCTTTGTAATTGAGCATTGAGATGGAATACATGAGGTTATGTTGTTCTTGAAATTGGAAAAAATAAAGATTGTGCAGCTTGTAGTCACTATTGTTTCTTAATATAAAGTTTTAACTTTTTGGGTCATGAAATGGTCATGTATTGTGCAGCTTGTACAGCTTGTAGCCACTATTGTTTCTTAATATGAAGTTTGACTTTTTGGGTCATGAAATGGTCATGTATTGTGCAGCTTGTAGCCACTGTTGTTTCTGCATTTTGTGTCCATTTTTTATGGTCAATGTTAAATTGTAAAATACCAAAGTACCAAAACCAAAATTACATAGTAGATGGTTGAATTACCTCTCCAAACTTCCAAAACCAAAATTATAAAATACCAAAGTACCAAAACCAAAATTACATAGTAGATGGTTGACTTGACGGATGTGAGCCAACTTGTGATCCCGATCCCTCTGCCTTGCAAGTTCTCTTATTATGTCCTTTTCCCTTGCACTTGTCACACGTTACTGAGTAACCTTTCTTTAGCATCTTTCCACCTTTAGCAATTGTTTGCGTTAATTGAATTACCTCTCCAACTGACTTCTTCCTCTTTTTTGTTGGTCTTCCAACTTGTATGTGATGCTTTGGAGCAGTTAATGTAGTTGGGCATTGACATTTTGTCCACAAGTTCTTTCCATTAAGTGGGTCTATAGTATTCGCATAAACTTTTTTCCAGGTCTCTAACCAATAAACCTGATCAACCCATTTCTCTGGTATACCATCACCAATTCCATTCATTGCCATATTCCAAATACTTGCCACCGCATGCTTGCATGGTATCCCGGTCAAATCCCATTTTCTACATGAGCAACTCCTTTGGTCCATAAGAACTACACATTGGTCATGTTCAGAACCACTAACCTGATACTTGGACGCCCCATTCCAAATGACCGTGTAATGTGTGGCATCAGTCTTGATTTGTTCAAATATCTTAGTAACAGTAGGTGTTAAAGGTCCCTGACACTTTGCAATTGTCTTTTGTACCACAACAATCCTTTTCATTAGGTATTCCCTAATAAACTCTAGACAAGTGATGATAGGCTTGTCCCTACCCCCCACCAGTTGTCGGTTGAAAACTTCACATAAATTGTTCAACAATACATCACACTTTGCCCTGCCTGCATATGATTAAAATCCTATTACATTGAATACAAATATAACATTAAACAATAAAATAAGAAATGATTAAATTCAACTTACAACTAAAATGAGCTCTTGACCAGTGTCTTGGTGGAATAGCTTTCAACCAATCATATGCTGCCTTATCTTGTTTTAAAACTTCTTTCATAACCCTATCATACCCTTGTATCGTGGTTGCACTTGCAAACTTCCAAACAAGCTCTTTGTATACTTGTCCGCTCCACTTTTGTTTCATGTTCTCATGGATATGTCTAAGACAATATCTATGCTCAACACTTGGAAACACTTTACTTATTGCAGGTATGATGTATATTAAAAACAAAAACAAGATAAGTATAACATATAAGAATATGTAATTACTTACTTCCGTGCATACCTTTTGTCTGTCACTAATAAATGTAAAATTAGAATTGGATGAGAGCTGTAGATCATCCCTTAAACACTCTAAAAACCAAGTCCAGGAACTTGCACTTTCAGATTCAACGATTGAATAAGCAACAGGATAGATACCATTGTTTGCATCCACTCCAACTGCAGTTAAAATCTGACCTGGATAAGGCCCTTTTATGAAACACCCATCTAGTCCTAGTAGCTCTCTCCCACACATCTTATAACCAACCTTCAAACCACCTAAACATATGTAAATCCTCTTAAACTGCCTAGTTTGACTGGTTGGGTTACATTCATTTTCAACATCAATCTTCACGGTTGTGCCTAAAGAAAAATGTAAATTAGATATCTTGATATAACAATCATTTAAACAAAAGTAAAATTCCGAGTTTGAATATATATAGTATTACCTGGATTAGATCTAATAAGCTCTTCACAATAGTCTCTAAGGATCTTATATTGAGCCTTATAATCTCCTTGAATCGTTTTAGTTGCAACATCTTAGCCCTGAAAATCTTTTGAGATGTGACTTGAACCTGGAATTTCTCTTGCAACATCTCTTGAAGAGCTCTTAGTGGTATGCTCGGGTTCACTCGTATGGTTGGTTCAATCTCTTTGTCTAACCAACTTATGGTACATAACTTAACATCTCTGGTTTGTAGACAATGGTGTTCATTGATTAAAGTTTTAACAACCCAAGACCCTTCTCTTTTCTGGTTTGTTATGTGCAATGTCCAAGGGCAAGTGGGTGTGGGGATCTTTTTTTTAGGTTTAGAGTTTGTAGACTTAGAAGTACCCACTTCCATGTAGCCCTGTTTTGTCCCTTCCTTATTACTTTCACACCTACCCATACTTGGATTTATTCCCAAACACACCACACGAAATCTGTCTTTGTCATTCTTTTTATATACAGTTGTCTTCTACAATCTATTGCATGCTTTTTGACCATGGCCCTTATATGATCTCTACTACCAAAAGCTTGACCAAGATAGAAGGGACAATCGACAGATAACTTTGATTTTTTTCTTCTTCTTTCTAATGCTACTTAATGCTCCTTCTAATGGGGGTTCACTGTTAGAATCACTTGGACTGTCAAAGTCATCAAGATCAAGCTCATCATCTACTAGCTCTTCATCAATAACAAGATCTTCACCTACATAGTCAACTACCGATCTAAATTCAGCCATATCTATATTCACATCTTCAACCAAGTTATCTTTATCTGTTATAAAATCAGAATCTTCATAGTCATCACCATCTCTAACATGCTCCACATACACCTCAATAACTTTATGCTTCTCAACATACTTTATCAACATGTTAACATCAGTTTCATTAGCTAATGGTCTTAAACCGAAATCCAATTCCTCACCTGGAATTCTAAAATGTTGTCTCTTCACATCTTCTTTTGCATAACCAAGCTTCTCTAACATATCATGAACGACATTAAGCGAGAAACGACGGGAATCAACTATGTCAATAAAATTAATAGTTCCATTGCGATATATTGTATCCGGAAACTCACTAAACTCTCCCCCATGGTGAAATTCCATTGTAAAATAACCACGGTTTTGACCTAAAACACAAAATTAACATAGTTCTGAGATAAGTTTTATGATTTCAACATATAATTCATATGTAAACAGGAAAAAACATACCATAATCTGTAGTTATATCATAATCTTCACCACTTTTTCGTAAAGACCACATACAAGAATCTCGAAAATCCATTGATTTTACACACTCGATTGAATGATGGAACAGTGGTCGACTAAAGCACACTCGATCGAATAGGATTTTGCAAACTCGATAGGCTTTGATCGATTGCAATGGAACAGGGGATCGAACGTGGAACAGGGGTTCTTCAATCGGGATTCATATGAGTTCTAGGGTTTTCAACGCAAGTTTATAAGGTAAAGAGGTAAAATCACTTTGTTAAAATAATGTAAAAAGACATTGTTACCCTTGATTCAAATAAACTTAACTTTTAAACTAACTTGACTAACGAGGTCGGATGAAAATGACAATTTTTTAAAAAGTAAGGGAGTCATAGGGGAAAAATTAATATTTGGATGGAAATGACAAAATCGTTAAAACTCATGGACGAAAATAAAAATTTACTCATTAATAAATTAGAAGTTAATTAAAAAGTTTCTTGACCGGACTAGGCCTAAAATCGCCTGCACATTCCTTTCTACCCCATTGCGTAAAGAAGCAATTCATCTCGCCGTCGACGGCACCGGCAGCAACCGCCGGTCTCCGTGGTCACACCGCCCGGCCGTAGCGATCAGCATCCCTCGTGCAACTATCACATGGTGACACTTTTTTCCGACGGCGACCGTGAAGATGTCTTCAGAAACGATCGCATCGAACGAATTACATCCGCCATTCTCGTCATTCCAGACTTCCTGAAGCCAGGTACGCGCATGACGACTTACTAGTGTGTGTGTTTCAAAGAGATCATCTGATGTTGCATATTTTGTATATTTGTATGATGTCTAGTTTGTTATTTGTATACCACGCGATCGAGATGGTTGATTCAGTTAATGGAGTTGTTTTGTGTGTAGGGATTTTGTTTCAGGATATATAACGACGTTATTGCTTGATCCGGTGGCGTTTAAGGACACCATCGATCTGTTTGTCGAGAGGTATAAAGATAAAGTGGTTAAAAATACTAAAATCTCTCGTTTGACATTTTGTTATGGACGTTTGTTTGTTTTAAATAGAGTTATTATTGACAATGTTGTTGTAATTTATAACAGTAGCTAAAGTTTATCTATATGAAAGCACAAGACCTGTATAAATTGATGGTCATTTGTAGGAAATTTTATTCTTTTTCATATGTTTGCGATCTCTGAATTATACCTATCTGTTGGAAAACTTCAAACATTTGAAGAAATACACTTTTGCTTTAGGATACATGCTTAACAATCTACCATGATACCATCTTTTAATCTGAAATTCTATATACATAATAATCCCTTATGTCGGTGGCTACAGTGCCACCGACCTCCACACCTCACAATGCATTCAGTACAAATAAAACCCTAATCCCCTTACCCAATTTCTTATCCATCTTCACAGCACCTCTCATTCTCCACCGATGCATCTCCACACCGATAGCTTCGGCCACACCGGTGGTCACACCGTCGTCTCCGATCAACCTCCGTCTCCTCCTCATCCTTCTGGCTCTAATCGTATTTCAAATCACCACCGTAATTGGCGGTAAAAGCAGTCGATTTCACTGGTGGAGGCGGAGGTCGGGGAGGCGGAGGTCGGCGGTGGTGGCTGCGTTGGTGGAGGCGGAGGTCGGTGGTGGTGGCTGCGTTGGTGTAGGCCGAGGTCGGCGATGGTGGCTATGTTGCTGGAGGTCGGCGGTGGTGGCTGCGTTGGTGGAGGCGGTGGTGGTTGCGTTGGTGGAGGCGGAGGTCGGTGGTGGTGGCTGCGTTGGTGTAGCCCGAGGTCGGTGGCCTTGGTGTGCGACTCACTAAAGAACTAGGGTTCCACCAGGTTAGTACTTGGTAGAAGATAAAGCTTTCATCTTTTGTTGTCTTTGCTTTGTGGGGTTGTACTTTGTGCATGTCTGGTTGTGCTTTTCAGTCCAGAAGTAGTCAAAGATTGATCTAGCAGGTGAATGGGGGAAAACCCATTTCACTAATGTTGTTTTGAGTTGTTTTGTTGCATTGTTGGATTAGGACTTAAGAATTTTGTGGGATCTATTTAGTAATGCATTGACTTAGAGAGAGAAAATAGTAAATTTGAAGATGTAGATCACAAGAAAGCAGATACCAGATTTAAGCTCATGTCTCACAGATTGTGTTGTGTGAATCTGTGTTTAACTATTCAATGTTAGCTTTGCATGGCCTATGTTTGAGGCAGGATGTTGAGATGAAGGTATACGGAATTTGGGTATCTCCGAATCGGTTAGTATCTTAAGTTTGGATTCGTAGTGAGAAGCAGATATAGTAATCAGTTTTGTAGTTGCGTTAATCTGTAGAATTGTTAGAAATTGGTTTGATTAATCGAATCGGTTAGTGTCTTAACTTTGAATTCGTAGTGAGAAGCATAGATTAAGCTATTGTAGCGATTAAAAGTAGTATTAAGGATTGATTAATCGAATCGGTTAGTCTCTTAACTTCGAATTCGTAGTGAGAAGCAGAGATTAAGCTATTGTAGCGATTAAAAGTAGTATTAAGGATCTCAAGTAGCGAATTTCATCAAAATTAGGTTATAAATGACTCAAGATGAAGCTGTTAATTGGATCATCTATCACTAGCTACATTTTGGATCTGCAAATCTAGAATCAGTGTTTAACTCAAAATTATTGAACAATTGATGTTGTAGAAGAGTAGAAAACGATGACAATTGACATCATCTTCTTTAGGTGTTGGAATTTTCTTCCAAATTTTTTATTGCTAAAATTAGGCACAGTGCTTTTGTGGGATCTATTTAGTAATGCATTGACTTAGAGAGAGAAAAGAGTAAATTTGAAGATGTAGATCACAAGAAAGCAGATACCAGATTTAAGCTCATGTCTCACTGATTGTGTTGTGTGAATCTGTGTTTAACTATTCAATCTTAGCTTTGCATGGCCTATGTTTGAGGCAGGATGTTGAGATGAAGGTATACGGAATTTGGGTATCTCCGAATCGGTTAGTATCTTAAGTTTGGATTCGTAGTGAGAGGCAGATATAGTAATCAGTTTTGTAGTTGCGTTAATCTGTAGAATTGTTAGAAATTGGTTTGATTAATCGAATCGGTTAGTGTCTTAACTTCGAATTCGTAGTGAGAAGCAGAGATTAAGCTATTGTAGCGATTAAAAGTAGTATTAAGGATCTCAAGTAGCGAATTTCATCAAAATTAGGTTATAAATGACTAATGCGTTGACTTAGAGAGAGAAAAGAGTAAATTTGAAGATGTAGATCACAAGAAAGCAGATACCAGATTTAAGCTCATGTCTCACTGATTGTGTTGTGTGAATCTGTGTTTAACTATTCAATGTTAGCTTTGCATGGCCTATGTTTGAGGCAGGATGTTGAGATGAAGGTATACGGAATTTGGGTATCTCAATTATTAAATCTCCTACCTTTTCTTTTGAAATGATATTTCTGTGAATGTGTATTGATTATTTTTTAGCCTTCTGTGTAGATGGTGCCGGTGGTGGGTTTTCTGGTTGTGGTGTTCATCGTGGTGGGATTTGTTGGTGGTTGCGGTGGTGCGTTTTCTGGTTGTGGTGGCATTTCGCATCCCTATTGTTGCCGTTGGCTGTCTTTGTCCTTTCGAGATGATCTCCTATTTTGGATATCTGATGTGTTGGCGTCGATGATGCTAAGCGAATGCTTATCTGAGACTGTTGTTTGTTGTTGTCGATGAAGATGGACATGTCTTCATCCGAGACCATTGCCTATCGTTTATCTGTGATTTTTTATGAGAACCGGTGCCGGTTGCCTTGGCTTGGCATCCATTTTCGTTATGCAGCCGCAACCGAGTATCAGTCAATTATTGCTATACGTGTATTAGAAAGTATTCTTGGTTGGTTATCTTATTATGTTATGAGGTAGTTGTTCATTGATGTCGATGATGATGAACGAGTCTTCGTCTGAGACCATTGTTTGCGATTCAGTTCTGAATTTATATGAAAACCGGTAATAGTTTCCCTGCCTTGGCATCCACGGTCGGTGTGCAACCACAACCAGGTCTCGGTTTAACGATTACCTTAGCGCCGGAAAAAACTGTTAGATTATGACTATGATGATCAAAACATAAATCTAAGCCTCGGTAAGAGAAAAGGGGTTTGTTGTGTTTCAAGTGGGTTTTCTAGGTTTTGGTGGAGGTGTCGGTGGCGGTCGGCGATGATGATGAATCTGTCGTTGTCTGAGTGAATCGAACGAAGGTTGAAACTTACCGTATCTTGGCGGGGTAATTTCCGGAGGTTTCGCGGTGGAAATTGGTGTTTCTACCGTTGAAGCAGCCGTGATGTTTGCAGCCATGGCGGTTTGTTCATCTTTGTTCTGGTTATCATTATTAACAGATCTGAGCCTTATTTTGTTCTTTTCATTGTTTTCCAGTTTGTTTTTTCGGATTGTAATTACAATATATGTTGAAATCGATACTCTAGAGACGCGATTCATATTCTGTTTCTTTTGTTTGGGAAGGAGGCTCCGACGAGAGAGATTGTTGAGATTGTTGTTGATCTCTTGCCATGTTTTTTCAGGTTATGTTGATTTTCTTATGTGGGTTACTTGACGATGACTACCTATTCATCTGAGATGGATCTTTTGGGTTTGTTTTATGATTTGGATGAGGTCAGACCCTAATTTGTCCCTGATTGCTACTCATTTGTTTACGATTGCTATTGTCGATTATTGTTTATAAGTGGTCGATGATGTTGAACTGTTGTTCATCTAAGGCCTGCATTCGGGTGCATGATGTTGAGCGCACGCTCATCTGAGACGTGCTAAAAGGTAGTTGTAAATGTGTACTCCTGTTAACTGCAATCAACAATCAACCACCAGTAGCATATCGGAGTATTTGATTGACATGCTTCCCGGTTGGCACGTTGAAGATTTTCTTGATTCTCCGGCGAACTTCTCGAAGGTATGTCACCGTTTATCTATTTTAAGTTTAATCAACGGTTTCATACACCCTTTTGATTCAATTGAAGAAATTGCAGGTGGGTGACAACGATCCGGAGCCGAGTAAAAGGCTTTCCTCAGGTTCCGAGTATAAGATTTTACTCCGATTTATAGGTTTGTACTCTCCGTTTTAATTCCCGTTTGTGTATTTGGGTTTTTGTCACGTCCAGGATGCTCCCGGAGGTCTCTCTTCTTCTCTCTCTCACGTTTATTAGCTTTATCTCTATAATTGCGATTTACTGTTGTACTGTATGTGTCTGTGTGTATGCACGTGTATGATTTGATTGTGGTTATGCGTTTATTGTGCAAGTATATGTCTATATTTCTGAAGAATTGTAATATGTTCTATATGTTAATGTAATTGAGTAAAAAGCTATTATGATTTAGGGCTATTGGTGAAATTTAGGAATAAGTTTCTGGGAGAGTTAGAGTGGCTGTAAGATTAAGACCACGAAACAGCGAGGAGCTCGCAACATATGCTGATTTTGCTGATTATAGGTTATGGGTCAGCTTGGTGACATTGGTTGTGGGTCAAAATGGGTGACATTGGTTATGGATTGAAACCATTGATATTTGGTATACGTCAGCTTGGGTGATATTAGTTATGGGCCAAAATGGGTGATATTGGTTATGGCGCAAAATGGGTGATATTGGTTATGGCGCAAAATGGGTGATATTGGTTATGGCGCAAAATGGGTGATATTGGTTATGGCTTAAAATGATTAAAATTTGGTATGGGTCAACATGGGTGGTATTGGTTATGGGTCAAAACAGGTGGCATTGGTTATGACTCATAACAGGCGCATAAGTTATGGGTCATAACGGGTGGGATTAATTATATGGTCAAAGCGATTGATATTTGGTTTAGGTCAAAAGTGGTGGTATTGGTTATGGGTCAAAAAATATGGAATTGATATGGTCAAAATGAGTGATATAGGTTATGGGTCAACTTTGTGGTATTGGTTGTGGGTTAAAATAAGTAATATTGGTTAGGGGTCGAAATGGTTGATATTTGTATGGGTCAGCTTGGGTGATATCAGTGATATTGGTTATGGCTCAAAACTATTGAAATTTGGTATGGGTCAACATGGGTGGCATTGGTTATGGCGTATGGGTGAAAACGGATGGTATTGGTTATAGGTCAAACGGGTGGTATTGGTTATGGGTCAGTATGAATGGTGTTCGGTATGGGTCAAAACGGGTGATATTGGTATGGGTCAAAATGGATGGTTTTGGTAATGGGTCAAAATGAATGGCGCAGGGTAATTCAGGTGGTGGTCTTGGAGGCAACATGACCAGATATACAACATACAACCATTGACAGTCATGCATCTTCAACCGGGTTAGTTTGTTATTGTGTAGTTTTTATGTTAGTTCTGTTTAGTGCAGTGGTTTAGCCAAGTTGTAGTAGCTTTATTTCACTATTAATCTCATTATGTTGGATTAAGAGTTGTTAATTTTGAATATACAAACAACAACCCGCGGCATCGCGCGGTATGTTTGCTAGTTGATATTAATCTTTGAAGTGGAACAGAGGGATTGTCTTTTGTTTTTCCACCTTATATTAGTTTGTGTTACTTTTGACACTTTGTTCTCAGGATATTCACATTTAGTTATTTACAATGACACTCATGGCCAATAATGGTTCACAAAACATGCATTATCATTGTCGATAAGCTGACTTAATGAGAATGGTTTGATAAGAATCTTCTGAAATAGCAGTGGAATCGTAAAGGATTGAAGTGTTCTGGGTAGTTTAGTTACTGTAGTTTTCTGTTTTAGAGGTCTGACGAGTTAAGAAAATGTTATAGCACCTGCTAAACTGAAAGACTCAAAAGTTAACCACTTACCCGTATCAGCTTGTTGATTGAAAACTTAATCTGATCTATATTTCATTTACCCTCATATTACATCATTTTCCATTTGGGCTGCCTGTCCCAGGTGTTACAAAGTTTCATTCATAGGGTGCTGGCATCTCTTGCACATTTTATCTTTGCATATTGCCCTGGAATGACTATCAATATGAGATGATTGTTAGGAATCAAGCGGCGCAGCGGAACCAACACACGAACACGCACAAACGATTATCACGCAGAAAACTGAACAATAAACGACACAAGGATTTAACGTGGTTCGGTTGGTGTGACCTACGTCCACGGGCTGCAACTAGGGTTTTCTTTATTTGCTCAGTACAAAAGATTACAATACATGACATGGGTATATATAGAGACTAATTAGGGTTAACTATTTAATTAACAAGAAACTAAACATGGGCCCAAGCCCAAAGCCTTCACAAACCCAACAATGATTTAATTATAATTTGCAGGTGTTGCAGCAAGAGTTTCATATTTGGTCATCCTATTGCATTGGCCATTGGAGCAAAGTTTGTCCCTATGAGAAACCAAACAACCCTCGTTTTCTCCGTGAAAGAGAGAGGATAAGTTTCCTGGTACATCTATGAACTTGAAGATTCTGTCTTTGTGAACAACCCTCGTTTTCTCCGTGAAAGAGAGAGGATAAGTTTCCTGGTACATCTATGAACTTGAAGATTCTGTCTTTGTGTATCCTAGTTGCATTGATGGAATTATGGAAATACAATGATGAAGGATTCTTTCTGTAAATTTTCTTTATGAAATAGTTATGCTTGGTTTTAATGGTACTGCTTTTATATCTTCGAAGTGAGACTTACACTGTACATCTTGTTGTTTAAGAATCCTAGCAATAAAACAGAACGATGTAGCAATTTGTGACATTTATCTTTCTTTTGCAATAGCTCTATATTATTGTTGCTTGACATTCATCTATGCACGTGTAGACATTAGGGCAATGTTTTTATAAGTTTATATATCATGTTTTGACCATTTTGTAGGGATAAATGTTGATGGGTCAAGTTAATGGTAACGGGTCATGGAAAGTTGTTTTGATTTTGTCGCTTGTTTATTATGTTTTAGTAGGTCCATGAATAGCTAGCAAGTAGTGATTATATTCTAGGTAGTGAGGTAGTGCTACTTGTTTTAGGAGTTCATGTTTATTTTCTATATATGTAAGTCTTAAGGTATGAATAAAGGTAAGATTTTTAACACAATAAACAAAGCCTTCTGTTTGCGAGTCTTGTGTGTGATCTTGGGGCTGAACCAACGCATTTATTGTTGTCTCAGGAGCTGTTATATCAGAAGAGTATGCTTTGGAGTATGGCACAGACAAAATCGAATTGCACGTTGGAGCTGTAGAAGCAGGAGATCATGCTCTTGTAATAGATGATTTAGTTGCAACTGGTGGAACCTTGTGTGCTGCAATCAGTCTACTTGGTAATACTTTATGACCCCCCACCCACCCTAAGACATTTTCTTTACATTATTAATTGTTATCAAACTCTCATCTTTTATATCAATGCGGGTTGGAGCCCATGTAGTCGAGTGTGCCTGTGTTATTGAATTGCCTGAACTGAAGGTACAGCTTGCTTTTAATTTTTAACGATCTTGAGGAATCACTACTTATTTGAGCTAAATCACGAAAGCAACCATTTTTCTGATTTTGTATACTTATATAGCCATTGTCACAAAAAAAAATCACCCATCAATAATGACTTAAAAGTTAAAATAATATGGTACGTGACACCATATCATGTATGTATTTACGTATGTATTGATGTGTTATTATATGCATATAGAATGTAAATATCTAGGGGTTAGGTGAGTAAAAGTAAGTACGGGACCAAGATTCGCGTATCTCATGGCTATATGTGTGAAATTGTTCGAGGTATACCATACTAACAGACATGACTACTTTCGTGTTTTCTATATTTATCTATAATTTTTATGTGTAATTTATCATTGTATTTTGCGACTATAAAATGGATTTTAAATTCTACTATTATATATTATGTTCCTAGTTTTAGGGTTGGGAATGATTAGCAGACATGATTAGCAGACTCATGTCCTTCAGTTCTTCGTGAGTCTTTTGATTTTAAGGCTCTTGTGGAAATCAAAATGATTTGATCAATGAGGTTTATTTAGGTATATGGAATTTTAATAAGGAAAAGGTTCAAATAAAAATACACTTTAAACTAAAAAGTATTTTAAGTAATTTTAACCATTAATTGTTTTAATTAATAGTTGAAATCCAATTATAGGAAAAGTTGTTAGAGGGGTATTTTAAGAAAACAGTCACTTTGTTGATCTTTTATGAGTTTAGTTATTTTTTTAGACACTTATTTTAAGAAAATGATTTGACAAATGTGTTATTGTTATCTTTTTTTAGCAAAATGGATATCATTTTTATATAAGTTGTTTCACATCTTAAATCTAAAAATTTATTTCATTTTTCATAAAGGAGCCAAATGAAATCAAAGCTTCATGTTTAGTTTGGAAGTAGAGACGTTCAAAATGATGCATCGACGTTGACTATAGCCCTGATCCTTTCAAGCTAACGATGCGGGTTCGATTCTCACTACCCGTTTTATATCTTTATATATTTAGTTTATTTTATTAGTAAACATTAAATTTTTTAAAAACACTAGTATTAAGACTCCCGCGTTACAGCGAGGGCATCAGACCATGTCAAGTAGCACTAATGACACACCATCATGTCCTCCAACATAGAAAAAACTCATATAAAATAGAATAAAAAACGAAAATAATATAATGAAAGAAAAAGTAGACTTACAAATGTTGAGCCACGTAGGTTTAACGTGAACTTTTTAAAACAATAAATAAGTAGATCTAGGAGAAGCGCCTTGTGACAGAGCCACTAAATGGAGAAAAAATAAGCGTAAAATTCAAACCACACACGTATCCTGTCGCGTATCAACTCGCAAGATTTAGACTAGAAAGTAAAACGAAAAAAAATTTAAATATAAAAAGTATAGGGAATCAAAGTTCAAAGTAAAAAAATGTAAGTTTAAATTGTAAAATATGTAAAAGTGTTGAGTTAAATTAAAAAAAAAAAACTATAAGATTAAAAGGTGGGCATAACCAACTAAGCACATAATACAACTCAAGATGCATAACTAAGTTAGTAGTTAGTGTGTGTGTGTGTGTATGTGTGTGTATGTGTAGGTGGGCATAACCAACTAAGCACATAATACAACTCAAGATGCATAACTAAGTTAGTAGTTAGTGTGTGTGTATGTGTGTGTGTATGTGTATATATAATTAATGTTAGTCTTATTTGCTTAAACCAATGCATTCATGATCCATGAAGCTAATAGTTAAACAAGAAATAGTGTATAACTAATTAACTAACAGAAGCTTTGATTTGTGCAAGTCGATCTCAGCTCTTTTGTTACTAGAGAAGGCAGTTGGGAATGCTCTTATGAACCCCCCAAAGGAGGGGAAAGAACCCACAAAAGAATGAAATAACTATTAATTACTTTATAAATAAATTCAACTTCAATTCATGGGGCAGCACGTACCTATGAGTCCAACTGATACAACTCTTAACCACCATCATATTTAAGTAGACAATATTAACTAAACATATATTATTTAAATCTATTAACACTTTAGCATTTGAATTTTTTATAAACTAATATATTGGGTTACTCGGTTTATGGTTTATATATGAGTGGAATATCGATCATTTTAAACCACCATATATCATAATCTTTAAATTGTCAAGTAGACGGAAAAAGTCTTGGCAAAAAAAAAAAGCAATCTTATGTTGTTAAAAAAGGTAGATTGCATATTAGGACCAAAAGATGAAATCTTATGATCTCTAGGTAGCGTATGGTTAAGTTTATGATGACAAGTTGTCTTCTCACTAAAAGAAAGTTTTAAAATTGGCAAAATATTTGACAAGATAAAATGAAAACATGCTACTTATTTCATCAACAAAAGGCGTAATAGTTTTAGAACCATCATAAGAATATTCTAATATCGTCAAGGTTATAAAACCAACCTTGCTCGGTTGTGAAACAATTAATTAGTTTAAACCTGAAAGCTTTTATATAGAAAATAGAAACACATATTTAGTACTATATCTTAATTAAAGTATAAAATGTAATATTTACACATTTTAGGGGCTGTTTGGTACGTAGTCCGTAATGGTCATTAAGATTCTACCTTTTAATAGTTTATATTTTTTAATAGTAAAAGTTTAACCCCTAATGTTGAGTAATTATGAGGCTAAATAAAAATTAATTAGAATGGACATCAGTGGCTGTTTAACTATAATCAAATTATTTATAGTTAAAAGAGTTAAATTATATATTACTTCATATGGTTTATATACAAATTTCATAATATGTCTTCTTACATACCGTTTTCAGTTGTTAAAACAGTAAATCAATTTAATCTTTTATTGTATCATGGAATTTATGTAATTATTATCAATTTTTAGTTTGAAAAAACTTCTATTATGTAAAAGCGATCGTTATCGGAATAGTTAACTTTATCATATGCATGCATTTGAAAGCAAAACTCATTCTGTTTAATACAAATTAACATTAATAAAGAGTATCGCATTTTAGTTGTAAATCTATCCTTGAATTTATGTTCTAGTAGATTGATCTAATATAGAAGTTTATAAGTTAGATAATATTCTCACCATGGAAGGACTGAGTTAAAAGAATAATAATCTCCAAAAAACTTTATAACTCAAAGTTCCAAATCTCAACATAAATAAACAAAGAACACCTTTTGAATTACTATTGATTATTATATTGTGACGTTTACAAGGGATGTATCTTTTAATATTACTATTTTAACAATTTGCATATTGCATCTCTTCATGCGTAGGGTATTATATGCAATGCATTTCTTCTAAATTTTTTTTATTAATTTACATTAAGCCACCTGAAATTTTTTTCACTTGTTTAAGTTTAGTTATACGTACATTTTATTTCTTATACTTATTTATCTAATTTTTATGACACTTAAACTTTTTTTCTTTCTTTTTTTTTTCTCTTATAAATTTTAAAATATAATGTTTTATTACATTCTGCATGTATCGTTACAACTTTGTATTTTTATGCACGTCTTAGAGAAAATTCCACTTTAAACGAAGTTTATGTCATATATATTCAAAGTACATACTTATTTATATCTACATAATATTTTAAGTGTATTTTGTCATTGCGAGCTCATCGCAACCACCAATTTGCGATGTTTTTAGTTTTTTATAAAGTTTCGAATGTTATGAATGATGTTCAAGTTATGTTTTCCTTACCTTGAATGCATGGATTGACGACAATGTATCAATGTTCATTTTTTATGGTTTTTCGCGCCTGCAGCTTGAAAGTCTTAATACTAGTTATTTACATTTATGAACACTAAGTTTTTCTAATTTCCACCATTATTTTCAGAATTCACATGGCCATATGCTCTTATTTATACTCTTAAACTACACTAAAGGATTTAAAATGAAATGTCACAAATTGACACTCAAAATTTGAATTCACACTTTTGATTGATGTGAGAACATTATTTACCACTTACACAAATTACCCCACTCATCATTTCCACCAAACTAAAATTGTTTTAATCAATAATCACATATATATTTAAAAAGAACATATAAATTATAAATACACTTTATCTAGATTTGCCTTACTATTATCAAATCTTTATCTTAGTCAATGTTAGTACTTTAATGCAATTATTATCATTTAAATATTGTTGCACCTGGCTAAGCAAAGTCAACATAGGTCTTAGTATTATTTTTTTCCTGAACTAATTCGGTACTTAATTAACCGGACTTACTTAAACTAATGCATGCATGATCCATCTTCTTAATTAACCATTTTTAACTATTGAAGCTTTGAATGTTGTAATAATACAATTAACCATAATTAAGGAAAGTAAAGAAACTACTAAAAGAATGTTCCATTTAAATGATTCGAAATGGGGTATATTTCAACTTGAACTAAGGATCAAAAAAAGGTTAAGGTCTTAAGTTATAAATGCACAACTATTTATGAGTTATTATTATGTTGAAAATGTAACTTTTGAACCTTCGAAAAAACGCGTTCCCCTAGCATATGCAAAAAAGAACTACAAACCATGACAATGATAAATCTCATCGTTTTAATGTGATTAGTAAAACCTTCTAAAAAATGTGAGGTTACATATATGTACACAACTTTATTTTCTAGTTTTATCGTAGAATGTAGCACACTATTTAAAAATGTAATCTAGCTTGAAATGGCATGCCTATAAATTACAAAACATACACATAAATAATTTCCATTAAGAAAGTATCAGTGTTAGAATTTGTAATTTGTGAACATTCAAACAGTGTATGCATGGTTTGAAACTTGTACGAAAAAGCCTTAAGCCAAATAAGCTCAATGCGATACGAGCACACATGCTCGTTGTCTCGCTTGAATAACTATAACAAAGTCGAAACCAATAGCGCAACTAAAATATCTTAAATTGGATTGAGTTTTATCTATATATATTCTTCATTATACGAAATTTATATGATGCATAAAGATATACGTACAAATCTTTGCAAAGATATAACTATTCTCTCTACCCCTTTTCTTTTCCTAGGTCCCTTACATGCTTCATAGTCCTTACAAATGGACAACACCCTATTTTCCACATATGTTTGGTGAAAAACTATATATATATATATATATATATATATATATATATAATATATATATATATTATATATTGATGGATGGTACCTCATAATAAACTAATAATAATAACTGTATAATTAATTAAATAATTAATTAAATGTTGTTGGTATTTAGAGACATGATTCGCTGTCTCCTCTAACTCTTGTTTTGGGCCAAAGGGTACAAACCCATTTTACTTTATAGAATAATCATAAACAGCATTCAAATTTCAAGTGACAGCTTATGTTCTTTGTTTATTAAAATTCACAAACACACACGTACACACCTCAGCAAACTCCTTAACTCAAGTCGTGCAAAGCCGGCAATTAATTAACGAACAAAATCTGATAACACTATGGGTTGCAAATCTTAACATACATAAGGGATCTTATTCCTATCTTTGTTTGACTTTTGAGTTTTTCTTTATCCTACGTTCGTTGTTGTTAATGGTTTTCATGTTTAATCCTTGAGTTACTAAGATATGTCAATCAATGATTAGATAATATGTCAAAGCGAATATATATTGTTCTAACGTGGACTGAAGGTTCATATTTTACTAGATTTATACTTTTAAAAAATCTGTTGATATATAGTTAACTATGGCCTTTTTAATAACTTGTTACAAATTATGGCTTATAACCAACTTTATTTTTAATAAGCTTTTTAAATTTATAGCTAGCTAGGTTAGAAGAAAGGGTATCATATTTAATCTAATAAATTAACCCGTTTTTGGTTGAATATCAGTCACATTTATTTAACCGCATCATACTCACCGAGTCATTTGTTTTCATTTAGAGCTTATCTAAAATTTCTTTTAAGTTTTTTTGAAACTAATTGAAAGTAACATTCTTGTGATTTTTAAGAACAAAATAAGGAATTGTTAGATGAATTTATTTCCTTTTTCAAATAAAAGGATGAAGATATAAATCGTAGAGTAAACTATAAAAGTTGTCCACGTAGTATTTTCAAAAAAGTGTATGCATTCAATCTTTATAAGTACAATGGATTCCCTACTTTTACGTTTTAGTTATTGTATACTACTAGTAGAAAAAACATGCCGTGAAGTTTTTCAGTCGCAAGCGCGTAGCAAAATGGAAGTTGCAACGCGTAGGAGACAATGTTTTGTCAGATAAATCAATGTAGCAAACAGTTTATGACAAATTCGTTATGCAATTTGCGACTCTTTGTGACAAAATATTGTGGCAGTATTTAGTAAGCAATTCCCACGCACCCACATAATTGTTTTTATTATGTTAACAATGTATCAAATATTAATAGAATTGTCACCTTAGTTCTATTTCAAATTATAATTTATGTTTGTGACGTGTTTACGACATACATTTTATCTATTTAAATGTGGATTTGTTATTGTTATTATTTTTATTGCTATTGTGATTTATTACTAACTATATTATCATTGTTTAAACTATTATTTAATTATAATTTGGTTATTAATTATACTACTAGTATTGTAAACACGACTACACGGTGCGATAGTGAGTAGCGACGCAATCTAGACAGTAAGGAAATTCATTAGCATTAATATTGATATTAAAAATAGTCGAATAAAAAATTTTGTGACACAGTACACTTAGATTTAATCTAATTTGTGTCGCAATTTTGTGCGCATTTGTGACAAAATGTAGAGTATTTGGAATTCAGTCAAAAATTTGTTGAATTGAATGTGTTGGAATTGACGACTGAATGTGTTGGAATTAAGTCCTATAATTTTACCGGAAATAGTGTTGTTTTCCTAGTATTGAAAGTTTCTGAGGAGGGCACCTTTGTGTTTCGGGTGCGCGGGTAAACCGCCGCCATTCATTTTGGTACCCGGCGGGTAGATGAATTCGGGTGGTGCTTGCCGATTCGGGTGGTCTCACAAAACAGCTATATAGCCGTTAAATATAGCCGATGAGTTAAAAATAAATAAATAAATAAATATCATATTGTTAGAAGAACAATGCGAGGCGATAAGAGAGCAGTGGATGGAGCGGAACCTAAAAACGTTTATGGAACCACACGATCACATCAACGGTTCAATGTTGCAAATAATATTGTACTCAAAACAAAAAATAGACGAGAAATATAATTGGCCTTGTGATTTTTAGTTTTATATTTTTTAGGATTTTTTTATTATATTTATATTTGTATTTTTCATTATCTGAATTATTGTAATTTTTATTTTTTAATAAAAGTTAATTTTCTTTTGAATTAATCTAATATTAAAATAAAAGTTTCAGGGTAGTTCAGGGTTGCATTTCCAGTTTTTTAGGTGTTTTAGTATAGTTCAGGATCTATAAAAAGCTTATGACAGTGTTCCGCGTCAACTCATTGGCGAAGTCTACGACATAGAAGAGTACCAGAGAGGTATATCAAAATAATCAATGATATGTATGACGGGGCAAAAACGTGTGTGCGAGCACCAGTTAGAGAAACAGACTTCTTCCCTGTGGAAGTGGGACTCCATCAGGGTTCGGCATTGAGCCCATTTTTTTCACATTAGTGTTGGATGAGATGACCAAGTCTATACAAGAGCCTGTCCCGTGGTGCATGCTGTTTGCGGATGATATTGTCTTAATATCATAATCTAAAAGGGTGCTTAACGAGATGCTAGAACAGTGGAAAGCAGCACTAGAGCGTAGAGGATTAAGGATAAGTCGTTTTAAGACGGAATACATGCATTGTAACTTTAGTGGTGAGGCTGAAAAGGACACCCAGATCAGTATCCAGGACATGGCGGTCCCATAGACGTCTTGTAACATCCAAAAGTTTGATAATTATTTATTTATTAGGATTAGTGTTCAGTCGCACGCCATGCGTACGAATGAGGCCCAATCGCACGAATGATGGGCGTATGGGCTCAGTCGTACGATTGAGCCGTGCGAATTGTCCAATCGTACGATTGAGAAAGTCGGCTAAAAATTGGCATGTAGCATAAGTAAGGCGGTTAAGGGTGTTAGAAGCAGATTTTATCTGCTATATTCTCACCCTCTCGTCCCTTTTGAACCCCAACATCCCTGCTCTTGCTATATTGAGTAAATTAGCTCCGTTTTGGTAAGTTTTGCTTGGTACGGATCGATTTTTGAATATGTTAAGCTATGTGGGTGGTGGGAATTGATCCAAAAACATGTTTTAATCAGAGTTTCTGTTCAATCTTTCTATTAAACAGAAAAGTGAAGGTTCGGGCCCTAGAAATTTGATGAAATAATATGGAAATCTGAACGATTAAAACTTGAATGTTTGGATCAAATATGATAAGAACACAGCTGCTGATCCGTTTCAGGCGAATGAGCCCAGTCGCATGACCCATTCGTGCGACTGAGTCAATCGCATTGTTCAAACGTGCGACTGAAGTTCAATCGCATGCACCAATCGCACGAATGGAGGTCATTCGCACAAACCCTGTTATAGCTCATTCGCACCTCTGTCGCATGGTCCTTCGTACGACTAAGCTCAGTCGCATGTTCAGTCGCACGAATGAGTCCAGTCGCATAGCTTTAGTCGTGTGAAGTGGTCAGCTAGGGAAAATTTGTCTAAGTTAAGGTTATTGTTTTAGGTTGCATTGAGAAAGAGAAGTTTTAGCTGCTCTAGTGTAATTGGATTAATAACTACTTGCTGAAAATATTAAGGTGAGTTCTAATTGCCTTTTTATGTGTTTATGCCATTTGACAAACGTTGTTTGATAAAATCGGGCACTGGCATGCATATAAAATGTGAAAATAAATTGAAAGTGGTAAATTGTGATAAATGGCGAGGTGGAGGTCTGACCCACCAAATTATAGACGGAGGTTTGACCCGTCAACGCCAATTATAGACGGAGGTTTGACCCGTCAACGCGCGAGGTGGAGGTTTGACCCACCAAATTCTAGACGGAGGTTTGACCCGTCACGCGCGAGGTGGAGGTTTCACCCACCAAATTAAAATTGATTAAAGATGTCCATAAATGCCATGTGGGTATTCGATATGCATATCAATACTGGGATAAATAAATGGACTGATGAATGTGTGTGTGGATCATTTGATGTGGTAACAATTGATGAATTGTTACTATTAAAATGTGGTGTATGTTAGAACTCACCAGTATATCTGATTTTGTGTTTGTTTTTCTAATGCATGCCAGGTAGTAATAGAGGTGCTCGTGATGGTCCCCCACAGAGATAGCTTCCGGTTATGGTGTATGATACTGGCCACAAATGTTGGGTTTTGGGAAGGAAGTACTTGAAGTTTAAAAGTTTTGAAATGTCAAATAATATCTTGTAAATATTATTAACGATGTAAGCAGTTTTTAATATATGTAAAATTCCGCTGCGTTGTAGTCTCTAAGTTGTTATAATAACCCAACTAGTAGCACCCTCCTTATTATATTATTGTTATGAGATGAGGGTGTTACAAGTTGGTATCAGAGCCTTAGTTAAAGAGACTTGAACACTTAATTGTTTCAAACTTTAACTGAAAATGTGGGAAGTGCCAGTATCTACAACCGAAAGTGGGGTGAAGTATTGTGTGAATGAGTATTTAATTGTTGGTGATAATTCAGTCAAGTGTTGAATGAAAGTGATTGTAGAATTAAAAGATTAGTATTATGTGTATGTGTGATTTTGTGGTTTAGATAGGGTTAGAAATAAACTGTGAAAGGGTAATGAGAAGAGGCAGGATGGTGTGAATAAGTAAATAATTGATAACACCTGACCAATGTTATGAGCAATTTACATTATATGCAGCATCCTGGTATCACTCATCATTTGATTATGGTTTATTTCTGATCGTAGATGGAGGAAACCAGTAATACAAATTCTAGACTTGAAGCTAGGATCTCAGGTGATGAACTTAAGGCGGCTATAGGTGATGAAGTCGCCCGAGTGTTGCGTACTACCTTACCTGAAATGTTAAGTGACCTTAGGAAAGGTGGTGAATCATCTTCTCAACCAACTCCTCCACCTGTTATTGTTGAGCCTGTAGTGGAGAAACCAATATCATATAAGCATTTTAAGGAATGTGACCCGCCTAAGTTTGAAGGCCAGAAGGATGTAGTAGTAACTTACAAATGGTTACGAGAGATGGAAGCGGCGTTTAAACTTAGTAGATGCAAGGAAGATAAAAAGGTGGGCTTTGCAGTGCATTCTTTTCAAGCAGAAGCCTTGTACTGGTGGGATACAGTGGAACAGGCCATGGGTGAGGCCGCCGTAAGTCAGATGACGTGGGAAACTTTTAAAGAACTGGTGATAGAAAAGTTCTGTCCAAAAGGCAAGATGGACAGAATTGAGATCAAGTTTTTACAGTTTCAAGCAGGCAGTTTAAGTCATAAAGAGTATACTTCCAGATTTGAAGAAATGGCACGTTTGGTACCTCATTTAGTAATTCCTGAGACAAAGAGGATTACTAGATATATCCAGGGATTACCTCCTAAGGTGAGAATGTTGGTAAAGTCTAATTCTCCTTCTACTTATCAGGCCACGGTGAATTTGGCTGCGGATATGTATGAGGAGGTCACTGAGTCTGAGAAACTTGTGGTGAAAGAGGAAGTGGTGAGTCATCAGGAAGCTTCACTGAGTTCTAGGCCTATGTATGGACAGAGTGGGCCGCAAAGAGAAAGTTTAATGCTAGGGGTTTTGTAGGTCCCCCTCCTCGGTGTAATAAATGCGGGAAGTTTCATAGAGGGGAATGTAAACTGAATCACCCGGCATGTCGTAAATGCGGGAAACCTGGACATTTTGTTTCTAGATGTCCAGAACTTCGATGTTATGGATGTGGGAGATGGGACATATGAAATCTGAATGTCCAAAGCTTAGACCTGGACCGGTTCCTATTCGTGCAGTGGGAGGACCGAGTAAAGTCAGCATGAGTGGTAGTAGCGGTACTGCGGGGAGAGCATTTACGATGACTACGGAGGAGGCTAAGGCATTACCGGATGTTGTGTCGGGTACGTTTTTCGTTAATGATGTACCTGCTAGAGTTTTATTTGATTCAGGGCTAATAGAAGTTTCATATCAATAAAATTCCATACCTTAATAAAAGTTAAACCATCAAAGCTAGATGTTGCATTTTCAGTAGAAACTGCCTCTAATGAATTTATAGTTGTTAGTGAGGTAATAGATGATTGTTTTGTCGAACTAGAAAGTGTAAAATTTCCTGCTAGATTATATATGATGAAATTAGGAGGTTTTGATGTAGTATTGGGAATGGACTGGTTAGCTACGTTTGAGGCTCAGATAATATGCAAAAGAAAGATGATTGTGTTGCGAGCACCAGATGGTAATTCGGTAACGGTTTTTGGTGATGATCATGATAGTGGGGTGAAGGTCATATCTATAATTAAAGCTGAGAAATTATTAAATAAGGGTTGTGAGTCGTTCTTAGCATATGTAGTTGATACTGCTAAGGAGACGAGGAAGTTAGAAGATGTTCCAGTAGTTTGCAATTTCCCCGATGTATTTCCAGAGGATCTACCGGGTATACCTCCTGATAGAGAAATTGAGTTTAGAATTGATTTAATACCTGAAGCAAAACCTGTCGCTAAGACCCCTTATAGACTTGCACCGGCTGAATTAAAGGAACTCCTGAAGCAATTACAGGAATTATTAGACAAGGGTTTTATTCGACCCAACTCTTCGCCGTGGGGTGCTCCAGTACTATTTGTAAAGAAGAAAGATGGCAGTTTGAGGATGTGCATAGATTATAGAGAACTAAACAAGCTGACCGTTAAGAATAAATACCCATTACCCCGTATAGACGATTTATTTGATCAACTCCAAGGTGCTAATTGGTTCTCAAAGATAGATCTTAGATCCGGATATCATCAGTTGAAGGTAAGAGAAGAAGACATACCAAAGACAGCGTTTCGTACCCGCTATGGTCATTATGAATTTTTGGTTATGTCCTTTGGATTAACGAATGCTCCCGCTGCTTTCATGGATTTGATGAACAGAGTATGTAGACCGATGCTGGATAAATCGGTAATTGTGTTTATAGATGATATTTTGATCTATTCTAAGAACAAAGGAGATCATGCTTGTCACATTCGAGAAGTATTGGAAACCTTGAGGAAGAATAAATTGTAGGCAAAATTCTCGAAGTGTGAATTTTGGTTAAGAGAAGTGCAATTTTTGGGCCATGTGGTGAATGCGAATGGAATATTGGTGGACCCTGCAAAGATTGAAGCTGTAGTGAACTGGGGAATTCCTAAAAGTCCTTCAGAAATTCGTAGTTTCTTAGGACTGGCAGGATATTATAGGAGATTCATTCAGGATTTTGCTAAAATTGCTTCTCCATTGACGAAGTTAACTCGAAAGGACGTTAAGTATGAATGGAATAAAGAACAGGAAGCTGCTTTTCAGGAACTGAAGAATCGATTGACACAAGCCCCAGTATTAGCAATACCAGAAGGTGTAGAGGATTTAGTAATATATTCTGATGCATCATATCAGGGATTGGGGTGTGTTTTAATGCAACGTGGAAGAGTTATTGCTTATGCTTCTAGACAGTTGAAGACTCATGAAGTCAATTATCCAACCCACGATTTAGAATTAGCAGCTGTAGTTTTTGCTCTCAAAATATGGCGACATTACTTATATGGAGTGAGATGTACCATCTTTACTGATCATAAGAGCCTGAAGTATTTCTTTGAGCAAAAAGATTTGAATATGAGACAAAGGCGATGGTTGGAGCTAATCAAAGATTATGATTGTGAAATTTTGTATCACCCCGGGAAAGCAAATGTGGTTGCTGATGCATTGAGCAGAAAGGAGAAGAACGAACCGATTAGGATTAAGGCGTATACACTTGTGATTACTCCTGATTTTATGCAACAGTTGAAAGAAGCCCAACTTGTCACACCCCCGCTTGTAGCGGAAACACGAGGATGCGACGGACGGGATCGTCATAACACTTGGCATAAATACAGAGATATAATACATGCAAACATCTCGTGTCATGACGTCCCCCGACACAATGGTGACTTGTGTCGTGGTTAGTCAGTTCCACGACTATCATAGTCTTATTAATTCCAATCCAAATCACACAATGTTCAAATATGAAAACAAATGACAAATATTACATATGCAAAACTATTGAAATCCTGAGGTCTCTTCTAAGGCATCTGCACTAGCTATCCTCTTTGATTATGTTCACCTGAAAAGATATGCTCAAAAATGTCAACATATAATGTTGGTGAGTTCCGCAGGTTTAAATTGAAAACATGTAGTTGATGTTGTATAGAATTTGATATGGAATCATACTGTAAGCAAAAACCACATAACATGTGTTTAAGACAACCAAACCTAATGACGTTATGCATATAAATTCGTCGGAATATATTCACCCTTGGCCTGATTGCTGGCAGCTGTGTTGGTAACTCACAAGTTAACCAATCGTCGAAGGGTGGGGGTGTCAACCCAGTAGTACTACCAATACCTATCCGTTGGTTCCCAACCCGGGAATTAATGGTTGTAAGAATCATAGAATAACACCATGTATGTATTAGAGTATGAGAATAGTATCACGTCGATTCCAAGTATGAAAATTGTATGTAAGATTTTACAGCATCGAAAACGGGTGAGCATACTTTTCCCCCAAGTTTGAAAAACATTGAAACAATTATAAAAGCATAAAAAGGGGCCACGGAAACTCACCTTGGATTGATGTAATGTATATGAATAAGAACTTCAAAGAATTAGGCAAAGCACGATCAAACACGTTCACCACCTATTATTGATTGTAACTGAGTCTTTAATATGAATAAATATATTTGGTAAGGTTTGAGTTGATTTGGTTTAACACGTGTCACACACGCAATATGTTACAATGTTTTTATAGATTTCTATTTGTATTAATAATTATCAATAAGTATTAAACTTATTAAATAATTATTTATATTTTGATTCCATTAAAAGGGTTTTCATATTTGTATTTAAATATTTTAGAATTAATTATAAACATGACGTGGTTTAAATATATAATTTATAATTATCCAATAATATTTACAAATAAGGATAATCACATTTATAGTATTTTGATTAATAATAAGGTACTAATTTATACCTTTGGTTTAAATATATTTTACAAGAAATAACCCACAATTTTATTTGTAAATAGTTTGTGAATTTATAAAATATATTTAAAGATAATATAGCGTTTATCTTATAGAAATAATTATTTATAATATTTATAAATAACATTTATATAATTTTCATGATTATTTCATAGTTAAACTTAATTTAGAATTTATTTTATAAAAATAAGTATTTTTAATATTTTTTAAATAATATTTTATAAAAATCTATTAAAGTTTTTAAATAAAATAAATTTACAGAAAATTATTTTGTAAGATTTAAAGTAAGGAAAATTAATAAAATTTATTTTATAATTTTTAGAAATTTTTCCATATTTTTAAAGTATTTATAAAGCTTTTAAAAAAATAAAAACAATGAAAAGGAGGTTACCGGGTTCGAACCCGGGACCTCAAGGTTGATATGCAATCACAGAACCAGTGAACCAAAGGCCTCAGCCGCGATGGTATTCAGTTCCGTTTACTTTTAAACATAGTTCCCCAGTTTCACCCAAATTGTGATGAACCCTAATTCGATTTACCCAAAATTGAACCCCAATTCGAAGTTGATAATCAAATTGATGTTGGGGCTTTTAATCCCCATATAAAAACCAGTGTAAGGATGTGTTTAATTACCCCGATCGATGATGAATTTGAGGTGAATGGATTATGAACAAGCCGCGACCGAAGTTGAGTTCGAACGGTATGCAATTGATGATGAAAATCAAATTAAATTTGCAGGATCGTTCTATCGTTGTTAACAAGCAAAAGCCCTCTGTTAATTTGGGTTTAGAATGCTCAGAAGATGGGTTTCGACTAAGTTGCAGGTTGCGAAGAGGATGAAGATCGAATTCTACGATTGCGTGCGTTTTATACTAATTCGAACTTAGTGGAAGATTGGAAACGACAAGATGATCAAGAACATGCGTTTTCTTTTGTTTATTTTAGTGTTTAGTGCTCGATTTAATGCCGCACTTCGGCCGAAAGTTAAAGAGATTGATTAGTGGTTCTAGAAGCAATAATTTAACCGATTAAAGTGTGTGTTAGGTTCGAATTTTGTCCATGAGCGATTTGGTATAATTTTCGGTGTTTAAAACCGAGTATTTCGAGGGTTTCGGCTTCGCCGGAGTGCCGCCGGAGTTGGCCGGACCGGTGGCCGGAAAATCGGGGGTGAGGAGGGGCCGGTTATGTAAATTTGTAATTTATATAATTGGTCCCTGTGGTTTAGTTTTTATTATTTTTAGTTTTAAAACTTCTTTTGAAGTTTCAAAATTTGCAATTTACCCCCCCTCAACTTTTAATATTATTATTATAATTATTATTATTATTATAATTATTATTATTATCATTATAATTATTGGAATTAACTTAAAATTAATTTTTAAATAAATAAATAAATAAATAAATAAAGAAAGAAATAAGTGAATAAATAGATAAATAAATAAATAATAATAAATACAATTTTTTTTACGAGATGTTACAGTCTCCCCTACTTCGGGAAATTTCGTCTTGAAATTTATTCATGAGGAGCTGAAATGAAAAGATGAGGGTACTTGGATTTCATTTGGTCCTCACGTTCCCAGGTGAACTCTGGACCTCGCCTTGAGTTCCACCTCACTCGGACAATTGGGATTTTGCTGCGTTTTAATTGTTTGACCTCCCGATCCATTATTTCTATTGGTTCTTCCACAAAATGGAGTTTCTCATCAATCTTGATTTCTTCAATTGGCACATGTAAGGACTCGTCCGCCAAACACTTCTTGAGGTTTGACACGTGAAAAGTATCGTGTACACCGCTGAGTTCTTGTGGCAACCTCAATCGGTAAGCCACCGGACCGATTCTTTCTGTAATCTCGAATGGTCCTACGTATCGAGGGGCTAACTTCTCTTTCTTTCCAAATCGTACAATCCCTTTCCAGGGAGAGACTTTGAGTAAGACGTGATCTCCAACATTGAATTCTAGGGGCTTCCGACGGTTGTCGGCATAGCTCTTTTGGCGATCTCTTGCAGCTTTTAATCTGTCTTTAATTTGGAAAATCTTGTCAGTCGTTTCTTGAATGATTTCTGGACCTGTTAGCTGGCTTTCACCAATCTCAGCCCAACAAACTGGGGATCTACATTTCCTCCCGTATAATGCTTCAAATGGAGCGCATCCAATGCTTGTGTGGTAACTGTTGTTGTAAGAGAACTCAATCAATGGTAAATGAGTATCCCAGCTACTACCAAAATCGATTACACAAGCTCTAAGCATGTCTTCCAACGTTTGTATCGTTCGTTCACTTTGGCCATCCGTTTGTGGGTGATAGGCGGTACTCATATCTAGTCGAGTGCCCATCGCTTTCTGCAACGTCTGCCAAAATCGTGAAGTAAATCGACTGTCTCGGTCGGATATGATTGACACCGGCACCCCATGCCGTGTCACGACCTCCTTGATGTACAATCTTGCCAGCTTATCCATTTTATAATCTTCTCGGATAGGCAAGAAGTGAGCAGATTTTGTCAGTCGATCCACTACGACCCATATCGAGTCGTGTCCGCTTGGCGTTCTCGGGAGTTTGGTAATGAAATCCATGGTGATGTTCTCCCATTTTCACTCGGGAATTTCGGGTTGTTGCAATAGTCCCGATGGCTTCTGATGTTCAGCTTTTACCTTGGAACACGTCAAGCATTTGCTCATATATAGAGCAATGTCTTTCTTCATACCCGGCCACCAGTATAGATCCTTCAGATCATGGTACATCTTGTCTGCACCGGGATGAACAGAATATCGAGTCTTGTGTGCTTCATCCAAGACTAGTGTGCGTACGCCTCCCCATTTGGGAACCCACATGCGATCAATGAAATAATATGCGCCGTCATCCTTGCGATTCATTTGTTTATCCAACCCTCGGAATTCTTCTCCTGCAAGGTTTTCTTCTTTTAGAGCCTCTCCTTGCGCGCTTTGAATTTGAGCTTTCAAGTTTGTTTGTATAGTCAATCCTAAAGCTCTAACACGTAGTGGTTTTATGCGTTCTTTACGACTGAGGGCGTCAGCCACCACATTTGCTTTCCCCGGATGATACCGGATTTCGCAATCGTAGTCACTAAGTAGTTCTACCCATCGTCGTTGTCGCATGTTGAGCTCTTTCTGATTCAGGATGTGTTGAAGGCTCTTATGATCAGTGTAGATGATGCATTTGGTTCCATACAGATAGTGCCTCCATATCTTCAGTGCAAAAACTACGGCGCCCAACTCCAAATCATGAGTCGTGTAGTTCTTTTCGTGCACCTTTAGTTGTCGTGAGGCGTAAGCAATCACCTTATCTCTTTGCATTAACACACATCCCAATCCCTGATGCGAAGCATCGCAATACACCACGAAGTCATCAGTTCCGTCCGGAAGGGATAGTATTGGAGCATTGCACAGTTTTTCCTTTAGCTTCTGGAAAACTTGTTCTTGTGCATGTCCCCAATCAAACTTCTTATCCTTCTGGGTTAGCATAGTCACGGTTGTGCGATTTTTGAAAAGTTCGCAATAAACCGTCGATAATACCCGGCCAATCCTAAAAATTGTCGGATTTCTGATGGCGTTTGGGGTGTATCCCATTTCTTCACAGCTTCAATTTTGCCGGGGTCCACGTGAATTCCATCTTTGTTAACCACATGGCCCAAAAACTTCACTTCCTGGAGCCAGAACTCACACTTCGAGAATTTAGCGAAAAGTTTCTCTTCCCGCAATAGTTCAAGAATTGCTCGGAGGTGTTTCTCGTGATCTTCTTTCGAACGAGAATAGATAAGTATGTCGTCTATGAACACGATCACGAACTTATCCAAGTATGGTTTGCACACCCGATTCATCAGATCCATGAACACAGCTGGTGCATTAGTCAATCCGAATGGCATGACTAAGAACTCATAGTGCCCATAACGAGTCCTGAACGCTGTCTTCGGTATATCATCTTCAAAAACTCTCAGTTGATGATATCCAGAACGAAGATCAATCTTGGAGAAGTATAAAGCTCCTTGTAGTTGATCAAACAAATCATCAATTCTGGGAAGCGGATATCGATTCTTTACAGTCAACTTGTTCAACTCGCGATAATCGATACACATACGAAATGACCCGTCTTTCTTCTTGACAAACAGAACCGGTGCTCCCCATGGTGAATGACTCGGCCGAATGAATCCCTTCTCCAATAGCTCTTGTAGTTGGTTGGATAATTCCTGCATTTCAGATGGTGCTAACCGATACGGTGCTTTTGCTACCGGCGTAGCTCCAGGAACCAACTCGATACGAAATTCCACCTGTCGTAGAGGAGGTAAACCCGACAAATCATCAGGAAATACTTCCGGGTAATCTCGCACCACAGGAATATCTGCCAACTTGATGCCTTCTTCCTTCTTTTCTACCACATGAGCCAGGAGTGCGTAGCACTGCTTCCGTAGACATCGAAGCGTCTTCATGCAGGAAATAAGCTTCAGAGTTCTCCCTGGTCGTTCTCCTTGAATCTTGAGTACCTCCCCAATAGGCATGGGGATTCGTACTACTTTCTCTCGACAAACGATCTCGGCTCCGTGCTTTGACAACCAATCCATTCCCACGATTACGTCGAAGCTCCCTAGCTCGAAAGGTATTAAGTCTATGTCGAAAGCATGGTCTTCTAATATTATAGAGCACTGTTTAATGATCTTATCTGCTGGTACGAATCTACCATTGGCCATTTCTACGGAAAAGCTGATTTCTAACTTACTAGGATTCAAGGCAAGCATGCGCGCAAAATCAGAAGATATGAAACTATTGTCTGCCCCGGTATCAAATAATATGGATGCAAAGTGGTTGTTGAGAAGATACGTACCCGTGACAACATTTGGGTCTTGACGGGCATCATTAGTTCCAATGACGAAGGCACGTCCCCTTGCAGCATTACCTTGGTTTCCCTGGTTCGGATTACCAGCTATAGCCAGCACTTGCTGCTGATTATTCCCATGTTGTCCAGGTGCTCTATTCAGTCGGGGGCACGTGTTCCTGTAGTGATCGAGGCCCCCACATTCGTAACATGCCCTGGCATTCCCGGCGGGGTTAACCGCGTTGATAGGTGCTACCAGATTTAGCGCAGTTCTACAGTCCTTCGTCCAGTGTCCCAGGCGTCCACAGTTTGTACACACACGACACGGCTTTTCTGGGGAATGGTGATAATTACACTTGTTGCACCTGGGGTACGGTCCAGTGTATTCCTTCATTCCCTGCGTTACAGCCACAAAGTTTCGGGCTGTCTTAGTCTTCTTATCGGATCTTCCAGTATTAGACCCGGACTCCTTCCTTTTCTCAGTTCCCTTCCCCAGTACTCCGGTTCTCACCATTTCGTCAGTAAGAGCGCCAGCTTTCATAATCGCGCTCTGGATCGTAGGAGGAGCAGCTGCAGTTACCAGTGCTCGGATTTGAGGCGCGAGTCCCCAAATATACCTCTCGATCCTCTTGGACTCTGGTGTCACTAAATGTGGAACCAATTTTGCCAATTCGTGGAAACGATCGGTGTATGTTGCGTGTCCAGCTCCAATCATGGCATGGTTCCAGAATTCCTGCTCCAGTTTCTGCATCTCGTTAAGAGGACAGTATTCCTCAGTGATCAACGCCTTGAATTCATCCCAGGTTAGCTGCATTGCAGACTCCCTTCCTCTAGCCTGAACCTGGGTGTTCCACCAGGTTAATGCCTTGCCCTGTAATAAGCATGTGGCATATTTGATACGTTGACTATCGAGGCATCCACTAATGTCAATGACTGCCTCCATCTTTTCCAACCATCTGGTCAAGGCTATTGCTCCGCCTTTTCCATCGAAATCTCGGGGTTTGCAGGCCACAAATTCTTTGTAGGAACATCCCCGTTTAACCTGGTTGATTCCAACTTCGTTTCCAGCGTTATCCCCTACTCCATGGTTGTGTTGACCATTGGTGTTGTGATCATCGTGGGGAGGTTGGTTTAGCAGAGTGTCACTCACTTGGGTTACAATGGTTGGGATCAAAGTGGCTAGCTGCTGGGCAATCATAGCAGCTATGTCAGGGTTGTCGGTTCCCTGATTATTGCCAGTTGGAGCAGCACCTGCCCTTGTTGGTCTGCCCCTACGCCTGTTCTGCGGGGCCTCACCCTCTTGGTTGGTTCTACGGTTAGCTCTCTTAGGTGCCATTTTCTAGACACAGACAGATGAATACTTTAGTTATCTTGAGATATATACATGATTTCACTGTTAAATCTATGCTTCAGTCCATCAAGATTATTATGTAGCCCAGTTTAAGCACATTCTTGGTATACCGGTGATGTTTATATATAGGGTTCCCCGCAGCGTTCCCACCACATCCACGATATACCTTGAACGACACTTAAACTAGTTACGTAACATCTCAATTTTCCTTAGCATTACTTCAAATAATAATGTTATGTATGTGTAGAGAGTATTATGCATCCCACTTTTATTTTAGCATTTAAATGCTAAGTGGAGAAACGTCTCATAAGGTCAATTTAATGATTTGGAAATACCATAAAGGCTCTAAATAGGACAGGACTTGAGTATATGGTAATAATGTTTGATTACCCTTAACAGGATCTTACTAGAATTATGATTCTAGCACCCTAGGGTATAAAATAGAGACTTGTGATACTCATGATCGTTACCTCACGATAAGATTAGCCAGACTTCTCATGCATGGCGAATTGCAATTACGTGTGCACCCGTAATGGTAATTGCCTTGCATGATTACCCTTAGCTTCACTTACCCCAAGTTAACATCATAGTATTATTGAGCATAGATTATGTGATGTCCTTATGTCCATGAACCCATAGTATTCCATTAATAGCATGTAATAACAACTAGATTTCCAAGCACATAAGCACAATATATTTAAGTGATAACTGCATATCCGTCATACTTTCAGGATTTCAGTCGTAACCATGATAGGGTCGGATTTAATATCCGAGATCAACGCTCCGCGTGATCACCTAAGTTCCCTTATGTTTAGATATTCCATAGAGAAAGACTAAGAGTAATGATCAGGTAACAAGCACATATGTATTGTCACACCCCAACCTTGACGGCGGAAACGTCGAGGTGTGAGGGATAAGATTGTTCACAGCCACATAACGCTATGTTTAAATGCAAATATTCAAATTAATAGTTTTAAAAGAAATTACAAACATAAGTCTCAACAGGAAATACAAACATGAGTCTCAAACATGAATTAAGTTCAAACATAAATCAAACATAACATTTTATTTATTTAACTAGGTCCACGTCCTAGTTTTATTGCAAGCTTCAAAAGACCACTTTAAACTTGGGGGTTGCCTGAAACATGATAAAAATAAAAGGGTCAACTAAAAATAGTTGGTGAGTTTCCAAGGTTTTCATACATACTATGATAAAGTTACAAGTAGCAATTCATGTCATAAGTTATAAGCTAGTAAGGTTATAGAACACATATCGTTACAACCAAACCTCGACTTGATTACAAGTATATAAGATTGGCTAAGTGTATTTGGTTCCCTAGTGCACAAGCATACGGCTCCTAGGAGTCGGCAATACATCGACTTTAGCACCAAATAGGCTTGTCAGGCCCAAAGATCTAAGACGTCGCCAGGCTAGCAATAGTTAATGATTGTAAACAAACTATGTATCTCATATAAACACTTACAACACACAAATAACCATGACAAAAATATGAATTGCAGGTGCTTTACAAGTCTAAACGTTTACAAGTGCATTATGTATAAGTAATCATGTTTCACCCCAAATTAGTGTGAAAATATAAAAAGGGGCAAGGAAACTCACATGATCAATAAGTATGCGGTGAAGGTTAATAAAAATAATAATAAACGTCGTTCCAAGTTGTATCGTCACAAGTCACCTAAATATATTTAAGCACAAGATTAAAGTCTAATATTAAGTTCAATGTATTATTATGAGCTAGGGTTTTTATTTGAGGTTTGGGGTTTTTTGATCATTTATATTTAACAAACGATATCAATTTTTGTAGCAACGATTTATATTATAGAATATGGGACAAGAATACATTTATAAAAATTTAATATTATTCCTAAAGTTAAATTGAGGTTTTGTAATTAAATAAACACGATTAAATTGACAACTTAAATAACAATGGTTGAAATAATAAACTAGTATTTTAAGTCTAAATTTTATAAAATATATATTAACTATAACATTCACTTAGAACTTTAGATAAAATCTAAGGATATTTTTATAAATAAATTGCAGGAAGTAATTTGGTGATTTAAAAAAATTTATAAAGTTTATAAAATTAATTTTATAGTTTTTTAGCAATTTTCTGTAATTTTTTTAAAGGCTAGAAAGCCAAAAAAATAGGCTTGAGGGTGCCCGGGTTCGAACCCGGGACCTCAAGGTCAGTGTGCATGTGTCTAACCAGTGAACCAAGGCTGTCAGCCACGGTTTCACTTGGTTTTTAAGACTTTTAAATACAAACAAATAGTTATCCCTAATCTCACATAAACCCTAGTTTGATCCGCATCCAAATTGAGGATCAAATCGATAGTGTTAACCAAATGAATGTGAGGGCTTTTGATCCTCAACTAAAATCGAGTATTTGGATATGTGTAATTACCCGATTAAAGA
The DNA here is from genome assembly GCA_024085815.1 of Flaveria linearis. NCBI lineage: Eukaryota > Viridiplantae > Streptophyta > Magnoliopsida > Asterales > Asteraceae > Flaveria > Flaveria linearis. The sequence continues at coordinate 14,204,678 of CM044002.1, forward strand.
TGATTTGATGTTAAGAACAGACGAAGAACAAGCCGCGACCACTTGATGCTCGATCGATGCCCAAACAGTGATGATAATCAAATCCGTTGTACAGAAAGCTTCTAAGGGTCTCGGTGATCAAAAGCCCTATGTTAATTTTGGTTTAAATCACTCGGAAGGTGGTTCTCGCTTAGCTTGCAGGTTCGCGGCGAAAGAGGTAGTCGAACAAGGTGAACTTGTGGGTTTCAGGTGTAATTGGAAGTAGTAAACGTTTGGTATAGATAGGCCGATCGTTTTGTTTCGATTAATTGGATTATTATTAGTTTTAAATGCTCGAACGGCTAATGATTTAAAGTTGACGGTTACTCGACTTGTTTAGTGTTCGCAACGGCTAATTAACTCAATTAAAGGTCGCCATTGAATTCGGACCACGTTCGTGAACCGGTTGGGATCATTTGGGTTCGAAGTTGGGGGGTTTTGGGTTGTTTTACGGGCCGCCGGCGCCGATTCCGGCAGCCGGGATACTGGCCGGATTTACGGGAGGGGGAGGAGAGAGAAATTGGATTTTGCATATTTACACAAGTAGCCCCTGTGGTTTTTATTTTGTTAATTCATGTTAACAGGTTTCTGTTGGAGTTTTAAAATTTGCGATACAACCCCCTAGACTTTTAAAACAAAATTTAATACATGATTAATCTATAATCTTTACCAATTTATTGATAACTATATTATTGTTATTATTATTAGTATTAGTATTATTATTATTATTATTATTATTATTTATTATTATTATTATTATCATTATTACTATTATTATTATTGTCATTATAACTTTACAAATTTAACAGATTTAAAAGACCAATTAAAGTAATATGCATAAACAACCCATAAGTTTCATGACTGACACAATTAGTCCATACAAGAATTTAACAATGCTAACTTTAAATTAATCCAAAATTACGAGATGTTACAGTCTCCCCAACTTAAACGAATTTCGTCCCGAAATTAAGAATGAAACTATACAAATAAAAACGGGTATTTCTTCTTCATGTGCTCCTCACGTTCCCAAGTAAATTCAGCTCCATGCTTATTCTCCCAACGAACCTTGACAATTGGGGTAGTTGTGGTTCGAGTCTTCTTCATAATGCGATCCATAACTTCCACGGGTTTCTCGACAAAGTGTAATGACTCGTCGATCTGGATGTCATCCAACGGACATGCAGACCTTCGTCAGCCAAGCACTTCCTCAAATTCGAGATATGGAACACAGGATGAACTCCACTAAGGTCGGAAGGTAATTCCAGTTTGTAAGCCACTTTCCCAATCCTTTTCAGAATCTTGAAAGGTCCTACAAATCTTGGAGCCAATTTACCCTTCTTTCCAACGCGAACAACACCCTTCCACGGTGAAACCTTAAGAAGAACCATCTCCCCAACTTGGAATTCCAATGGCTTACGTCGCTTATCAGCATAGCTCTTTTGTCGACTTCTTGCCACTTCAAGGTTCTTTCGGATGATAGAAACTTTATCGGTCGTCTCTTGTATGAATTCAGGACCAGTGATAAAGTTTTCACCAATGTCGGTCCAGCAGATCGGTGAACGGCATTTACGACCATAAAGCGCTTCGAACGGTGCCATCTTGATACTCGAGTGGTAACTATTGTTATACGAAAATTCCGCTAGCGGTAGATGCGTATCCCAATCACCACCAAAGTCAAGGACACAAAGGCGTAGCAAATCCTCCAAGGTTTGGATGGTTCGCTCGGTTTGACCATCAGTTTGGGGGTGGTAAGCCGTGCTTAGATCCAATTGAGTACCCAAGAGTTCTTGCATAGACGACCAAAAGTGCGAAGTGAAACGAGCGTCTCGGTCAGATATGATGTGAAGAGGTACCCCATGACGACTTACAATTTCATCAACGTATATACGAGCCAACCTTGATGTCTTGTAAGTGTCACGTATGGGTATAAAATGTGCCGATTTGGTCAATCGGTCGACGATCACCCATATGCTATCATATCCTCGAGAGGTTCGGGGTAGCTTGGTTATGAAGTCCATGGATATGTGTTCCCACTTCCACACAGGAATCTCGGGTTGCTCAAGTAATCCACTTGGACGTTGGTGTTCGGCTTTAACCTTCGTACACGTGAGGCACTTAGCTACATAAGTCGCTACATCTTTCTTCATTCCAGGCCACCAATAATGACCACGCAAATCCATGTACATCTTGTCGGAGCCAGGGTGAATAGAATAACGAGTTTGATGAGCTTCGTTCATGACAAGGGTACGAAGGTTATCACGATTTGGAAAAATTCGGTTTGCGAAATACATCAACCCATTAGGTTTCGTCTCCAGTTGAGTTAGAAGGTTATGCTCCAGTTCATCCTTCATTCTTCCTTCTTGTTGAACCCTTTGTTGAGCCTCCAAGATACTAGACTCGATGTCACTATCTATTCTCAAGTTTTGTAGCAGTACAGTAGCCTCGTTGACATCTAGTCGAATTTCAGTATCGAATCCTCTCAAGGTGTCAAACCATTGTCGTCGATCGCGAATTTCTTGGAACGAGACCATCTTGCTATGAACCTTTCGACTTAGTGCATCGGCCACAACATTTGCCTTTCCAGGATGGTAACGAATGTCACAGTCATAATCACTAATCAACTCAAGCCAACGACGTTGTCTCATATTGAGATCTTTTTGATTAAAAACGTGCTGAAGGCTTTTGTGATCGGTGTAGACTATACATTGCGTACCATAAAGGTAATGTCTCCAAATCTTCAAAGCAAAAACAACAGCACCAAGCTCGAGATCGTGTGTTGTGTAATTCACCTCGTGAACCTTCAGTTGTCTCGATGCATAAGCTATGACCTTTCCTCGTTGCATAAGAACACAACCAAGGCCTTGTTTTGATGCATCACAATATACGGTGAAATCATCGTTTCCATCGGGTAGGGTCAAGATAGGAGCATTGCACAGTTTGTGCTTTAATGCTTCAAAAGCTTCTTTCTGCTCGGGCCCCCACTCGAATGGTTTATTCTTTTGTGTCAGGGAAGTGAGAGGCTTCGCGATCCTTGAAAAGTTGGCGATGAATCGCCGGTAATAACCAGCAAGACCAAGGAAAGAACGAATCTCGGTTGGAGTCGTGGGAACACACCAATTCTTCACCGCTTCCACCTTTGCAGGGTCAACATGAATTCCTTGGCTATTCACCACGTGTCCTAGAAATTGAACTTCCTCGAGCCAGAAGTCACACTTCGAGAACTTCGCGTACAATTGTTCTTTCTTCAACAACTCAAGAACTTGTCGCAAATGCAGTTCATGCTCGGTGTTAGTCTTGGAGTAGATAAGTATGTCATCAATGAAGACGATCACAAACTTATCTAGATAAGGCTTGCATACTCGGTTCATAAGATCCATGAAGACAGCAGGAGCATTAGTTAAACCAAAAGGCATCACCATAAACTCGTAGTGTCCATAACGAGTACGAAACGCGGTCTTTGGGATATCATCATCATGGACTCGTAATTGATGATATCCAGAACGTAGATCAATCTTCGAGAATATAGCAGCTCCTTGAAGTTGATCAAACAAGTCATCGATGCGAGGAAGAGGATAACGGTTCTTGATGGTAAGCTTGTTAAGCTCACGATAATCGATACACATACGAAACGATCCATCTTTCTTCTTCACAAAGAGGACATGTGCACCCCAAGGCGAAGAACTAGGACGAATGAAACCCTTCTCGGTTAGCTCTTGAAGTTGACTAGAAAGTTCTTGCATTTCCGATGGTGCAAGTCGATACGGTGACTTAGCCACGGGGTTTGCTCCCGGTATTAGGTCAATTTTGAACTCAACTTCACGCACGGGAGGTAAACCACTAAGGTCATCGGGAAATACTTCAGGAAAGTCTCGGACAATCGGAACGTCCTTAAGTTCTTTCCCTTTGACTTTTGTGTTGACCACGTAAGCCAAGAACGCCATATAGTTCTTACTTAAACACTTCCTGGCTTGAGTGCAAGACATGAGTTTAAGCCCTTTAGAAGATTTTTCGCCGAACACTTTCAAAGTATCCCCAGATGGTAACGGTATACGGATGCACTTCTCAAAACAGACGATCTCGGCATGGTGTTTGGCCAACCAATCCATACCAATGATGACATCGAAGCTTCCAAGTTTCATAGGAATAAGATCAATAAGAAAATCGTGAGTGTCAAGACTTAAGATGCAATCATGGATAACAACATCCACAGTGATCGGTTCTCCATCGGCAACTTCAACGGTGAGAGGTCTTTCTAGTTTCGTATGTGGCTTAGCAAGTACGGGTTCAAACTCTAATGAAACAAAACTCTTATCGGCTCCAGAATCAAACAGGACATAGGCGTAAGTCTTATTAATAAGAAACATACCTGTTCAATTTTTAAGGTATTTAACGACACAAGTAATGTACGAAAAGAATCGGATCACAAAAGTTACAAGTAAGTTAACATACCATTCACCACATCGTTGTTTGCTTGTGCTTGGTTAGCGTTGATGTTGAAAGCACGTCCTCGAGCTTGTGGAACATTACCCACCAGGCGAGGGCATTGTGGGCGGAAATGACCAGGTTCCCCACAATTGTAACAAACACGGTTGGTGACCATGGCGGCGTTGTTAGGTGCACGGTGACAAGTCGCCACCCAGTGACCATATTTACCGCATAAGGTACAGATACGGCATGGTTGATTCCCCGGATGATGGTATCTACACGTGTTGCACATAGGTTGAGGACCAGCATAAGCTCTAGCCCCAGGCACTTGTGCCACAGGTGCAGCGACAGGTACATGTTGCGTTTGGGGTTGTTTGGGTGCAGCCACGGCATAGTTGCGTGCCGGTGTAAACTTACGCTTCTTGATGTTGTTATTGTTGTGAGACGGTTCAGCTTTAGTCTCCTTAACAGCCTCGGAAGCCGTCTTTTCCACCTTCTTTGCACCCTTCACAGACATGGTGCCCGCTCGTATATGGTTCTCAGTGAGTTGGGCGGTGATTGTGATGGCTTCCTCCAAGGTTGTGGGCCTACTACCCACCACGGCATCTTGAATTTGAGGTGGTACCCCTTGATGAATTTTTCAATGTTACGGGGCACGGTGTCTACCATGTGTGGTAGGAGCATACTCAATTCATGATGTCGGGTGGAATAAGCCAAATGATTCCCACCATCCTGTTTGAGGTTCCAGAACTCCTCCTCCAGCTTTTGCAACTCGCTCCTCGGGCAAAACTTTTGGATCATGATATCCTTAAATTCTTCCCAGGGCAACGCCAAAGCAACCTCAGTTCCACGGTTTTTCTTTTCACTATTCCACCATGTTAGTGCCCGTTGTTGAAGGACACTTGCAGCATAGCGAACTTTGAACTCATCAGGGCACTCGCTAACGATAAAGGTGTTCTCCATACTTTCAAACCACTCGAGAAGTCCAGTGGCTCCTTCTTTTCCACTAAAACTAGTGGGTTTGCACGAGTTGAAGTGCTTGAAAGTGCAAGTACGGGTGTTCCCTTGTTGATTGTTGTTATTCTCTCCATGAGCACCACTATTGTTCCCATTAGTGTTGTTGTTGCTATTAGCCATTAGGGTGCTATTAAGCTCAGCAACCATGGTTGGGAGTACAGCAGCCATTTGTCGGGCAATCATTGCTGCAAGCTTACGGTCGGAACTTCCACGCTTTCCATGATGACGAGACATGCTGGATATACAAAATGTGTTAGTTACGGGAGTGAGGATAACAAAGGATAGTAGTTTAGACAAAAATAAGCTAAGGGTTGTAAGGTACACGGGATGATTCCATTAGGTAACGCATTACCATTTGGAATCGTTGACACGTCAAGGTGAATTGACCCATTTTCCTTAGAGATATGTGTATTTTGACCATAGTTTATCACTCATCCCAGAAATCCCCAGGTAGCGTAACGGGCCCCTCAATGAGATTTATACGAATACGCTTGCCTTAGCCCGAGGGCTTTTTGCCAGGAAATCCAGAATACAGGTGTCTATGTGTCACACAATATTTCTTAGGTTCATGAAATCAAAACCTTGATGAGATTTATATAGATTAGACATAACGCCTAAAGATCCAAGTCATAAGCATAAGTATACGATTCCACGTGTCGTCGAGAGTAAGATTAAGAGGTTTCATGTTCGGGGAGAGTCTAAGAGTCAAATGTAAGTTTTGGGAGACATGTAGAAATGTTTAGGCAATCCTATGCTAAGGCATCAAATTGCACATAAGGGAACATAGCATTATGTAGCATGCAAACCATATACCTTAAAAGATAGAAATATAATTCTATAAGGTTCATGCAGATGCTATAGTCTAGGTCACCATTTCTAATAACCTAATTCCCTATAGTTACGGGCTCTGATACCAATCTGTCACACCCCAACCTTGACGGCGGAAACGTCGAGGTGTGAGGGATAAGATTGTTCACAGCCACATAACGCTATGTTTAAATGCAAATATTCAAATTAATAGTTTTAAAAGAAATTACAAACATAAGTCTCAACAGGAAATACAAACATGAGTCTCAAACATGAATTAAGTTCAAACATAAATCAAACATAACATTTTATTTATTTAACTAGGTCCACGTCCTAGTTTTATTGCAAGCTTCAAAAGACCACTTTAAACTTGGGGGTTGCCTGAAACATGATAAAAATAAAAGGGTCAACTAAAAATAGTTGGTGAGTTTCCAAGGTTTTCATACATACTATGATAAAGTTACAAGTAGCAATTCATGTCATAAGTTATAAGCTAGTAAGGTTGTAGAACACATATCGTTACAACCAAACCTCGACTTGATTACAAGTATATAAGATTGGCTAAGTGTATTTGGTTCCCTAGTGCACAAGCATACGGCTCCTAGGAGTCGGCAATACATCGACTTTAGCACCAAATAGGCTTGTCAGGCCCAAAGATCTAAGACGTCGCCAGGCTAGCAATAGTTAATGATTGTAAACAAACTATGTATCTCATATAAACACTTACAACACACAAATAACCATGACAAAAATATGAATTGCAGGTGCTTTACAAGTCTAAACGTTTACAAGTGCATTATGTATAAGTAATCATGTTTCACCCCAAATTAGTGTGAAAATATAAAAAGGGGCAAGGAAACTCACATGATCAATAAGTATGCGGTGAAGGTTAATAAAAATAATAATAAACGTCGTTCCAAGTTGTATCGTCACAATTCACCTAAATATATTTAAGCACAAGATTAAAGTCTAATATTAAGTTCAATGTATTATTATGAGCTAGGGTTTTTATTTGAGGTTTGGGGTTTTTTGATCATTTATATTTAACAAACGATATCAATTTTTGTAGCAACGATTTATATTATAGAATATGGGACAAGAATACATTTATAAAAATTTAATATTATTCCTAAAGTTAAATTGAGGTTTTGTAATTAAATAAACACGATTAAATTGACAACTTAAATAACAATGGTTGAAATAATAAACTAGTATTTTAAGTCTAAATTTTATAAAATATATATTAACTATAACATTCACTTAGAACTTTAGATAAAATCTAAGGATATTTTTATAAATAAATTGCAGGAAGTAATTTGGTGATTTAAAAAAATTTATAAAGTTTATAAAATTAATTTTATAGTTTTTTAGCAATTTTCTGTAATTTTTTTAAAGGCTAGAAAGCCAAAAAAATAGGCTTGAGGGTGCCCGGGTTCGAACCCGGGACCTCAAGGTCAGTGTGCATGTGTCTAACCAGTGAACCAAGGCTGTCAGCCACGGTTTCACTTGGTTTTTAAGACTTTTAAATACAAACAAATAGTTATCCCTAATCTCACATAAACCCTAGTTTGATCCGCATCCAAATTGAGGATCAAATCGATAGTGTTAACCAAATGAATGTGAGGGCTTTTGATCCTCAACTAAAATCGAGTATTTGGATATGTGTAATTACCCGATTAAAGATGATTTGATGTTAAGAACAGACGAAGAACAAGCCGCGACCACTTGATGCTCGATCGATGCCCAAACAGTGATGATAATCAAATCCGTTGTACAGAAAGCTTCTAAGGGTCTCGGTGATCAAAAGCCCTATGTTAATTTGGTTTAAATCACTCGGAAGGTGGTTCTCGCTTAGCTTGCAGGTTCGCGGCGAAAGAGGTAGTCGAACAAGGTGAACTTGTGGGTTTCAGGTGTAATTGGAAGTAGTAAACGTTTGGTATAGATAGGCCGATCGTTTTGTTTCGATTAATTGGATTATTATTAGTTTTAATTGCTCGAACGGCTAATGATTTAAAGTTGACGGTTACTCGACTTGTTTAGTGTTCGCAACGGCTAATTAACTCAATTAAAGGTCGCCATTGAATTCGGACCACGTTCGTGAACCGGTTGGGATCATTTGGGTTCGAAGTTGGGGGGTTTTGGGTTGTTTTACGGGCCGCCGGCGCCGATTCCGGCAGCCGGGATACTGGCCGGATTTACGGGAGGGGGAGGGGAGAGAAATTGGATTTTGCATATTTACACAAGTAGCCCCTGTGGTTTTTATTTTGTTAATTCATGTTAACAGGTTTCTGTTGGAGTTTTAAAATTTGCGATACAACCCCCTAGACTTTTAAAACAAAATTTAATACATGATTAATCTATAATCTTTACCAATTTATTGATAACTATATTATTGTTATTATTATTAGTATTAGTATTATTATTATTATTATATTATTATTATTATTATTATTATTATTATTTATTATTATTATTATTATCATTATTACTATTATTATTATTGTCATTATAACTTTACAAATTTAACAGATTTAAAAGACCAATTAAAGTAATATGCATAAACAACCCATAAGTTTCATGACTGACACAATTAGTCCATACAAGAATTTAACAATGCTAACTTTAAATTAATCCAAAATTACGAGATGTTACATGTATAAAATCAGGTATGTAGGAACATACTTGTATATTAAGTTCATAAACTTAATATATTTGACCTATTTGCCTTGTAGATTTGTGTATTGACCATAGTTTATCACTCATCCCAGAAATCCCCAGGTAAGCATACCAGGTCTCACAATGAGATATATGCGATATGCTTGCCTTAGCCCGAGGGCCTTTTGCCAGGAAATCCAGAATACAGGTGTCTATGTGTCACACAAATCATGAAAGACATTTAGGTAAAATCAAATGCACATAATCCCTAGCATGCATTCTATATGAAGGTTCTTAGGTTATAGTCTAGGTCGAATTCTCCACCTAATTCTCTATAACCAAGGCTCTGATACCAATCTGTCACACCCCCTCTTGTAGCGGAAACACGAGGATGCGACGGACGGGATCGTCATAACACTTGGCATAAATACAGAGATATAATACATGCAAACATCTCGTGTCATGACGTCCCCCGACACAATGGTGACTTGTGTCGTGGTTAGTCAGTTCCACGACTATCATAGTCTTATTGATTCCAATCCAAATCACACAATGTTCAAATATGAAAACAAATGACAAATATTACATATGCAAAACTATTGAAATCCTGAGGTCTCTTCTAAGGCATCTGCACTAGCTATCCTCTTTGATTATGTTCACCTGAAAAGATATGCTCAAAAATGTCAACACATAATGTTGGTGAGTTCCGCAGGTTTAAATTGAAAACATGTAGTTGATGCTGTATAGAATTTGATATGGAATCATACTGTAAGCAAAAACCACATAACATGTGTTTAAGACAACCAAACCTAATGACGTTATGCATATAAATTCGTCGGAATATATTCACCCTTGGCCTGATTGCTGGCAGCTGTGTTGGTAACTCACAAGTTAACCAATCGTCGAAGGGTGGGGGTGTCAACCCAGTAGTACTACCAATACCTATCCGTTGGTTCCCAAACCCGGGAATTAATGGTTGTAAGAATCATAGAATAACACCATGTATGTATTAGAGTATGAGAATAGTATCACGTCGATTCCAAGTATGAAAATTGTATGTAAGATTTTACAGCATCGAAAACGGGTGAGCATACTTTTCCCCCAAGTTTGAAAAACATTGAAACAATTATAAAAGCATAAAAAGGGGCCACGGAAACTCACCTTGGATTGATGTAATGTATATGAATAAGAACTTCAAAGAATTAGGCAAAGCACGATCAAACACGTTCACCACCTATTATTGATTGTAACTGAGTCTTTAATATGAATAAATATATTTGGTAAGGTTTGAGTTGATTTGGTTTAACACGTGTCACACACGCAATATGTTACAATGTTTTTATAGATTTCTATTTGTATTAATAATTATCAATAAGTATTAAACTTATTAAATAATTATTTATATTTTGATTCCATTAAAAGGGTTTTCATATTTGTATTTAAATATTTTTAGAATTAATTATAAACATGACGTAGTTTAAATATATAATTTATAATTATCCAATAATATTTACAAATAAGGATAATCACATTTATAGTATTTTGATTAATAATAAGGTATTAATTTATATCTTTGGTTTAAATATATTTTACAAGAAATAACCCACAATTTTATTTGTAAATAGTTTGTGAATTTATAAAATATATTTAAAGATAATATAGCGTTTATCTTATAGAAATAATTATTTATAATATTTATAAATAACATTTATATAATTTTCATGATTATTTCATAGTTAAACTTAATTTAGAATTTATTTTATAAAAATAAGTATTTTTAATATTTTTTAAATAATATTTTATAAAAATCTATTAAAGTTTTTAAATAAAATAAATTTACAGAAAATTATTTTGTAAGATTTAAAGTAAGGAAAATTAATAAAATTTATTTTATAATTTTTAGAAATTTTTCCATATTTTTAAAGTATTTATAAAGCTTTTAAAAAAATAAAAACAATGAAAAGGAGGTTACCGGGTTCGAACCCGGGACCTCAAGGTTGATATGCAATCACAGAACCAGTGAACCAAAGGCCTCAGCCGCGATGGTATTCAGTTCCGTTTACTTTTAAACATAGTTCCCCAGTTTCACCCAAATTGTGATGAACCCTAATTCGATTTACCCAAAATTGAACCCCAATTCGAAGTTGATAATCAAATTGATGTTGGGGCTTTTAATCCCCATATAAAAACCAGTGTAAGGATGTGTTTAATTACCCCGATCGATGATGAATTTGAGGTGAATGGATTATGAACAAGCCGCGACCGAAGTTGAGTTCGAACGGTATGCAATTGATGATGAAAATCAAATTAAATTTGCAGGATCGTTCTATCGTTGTTAACAAGCAAAAGCCCTCTGTTAATTTGGGTTTAGAATGCTCAGAAGATGGGTTTCGACTAAGTTGCAGGTTGCGAAGAGGATGAAGATCGAATTCTACGATTGCGTGCGTTTTATACTAATTCGAACTTAGTGGAAGATTGGAAACGACAAGATGATCAAGAACATGCGTTTTCTTTTGTTTATTTTAGTGTTTAGTGCTCGATTTAATGCCGCACTTCGGCCGAAAGTTAAAGAGATTGATTAGTGGTTCTAGAAGCAATAATTTAACCGATTAAAGTGTGTGTTAGGTTCGAATTTTGTCCATGAGCGATTTGGTATAATTTTCGGTGTTTAAAACCGAGTATTTCGAGGGTTTCGGCTTCGCCGGAGGGCCGCCGGAGTTGGCCGGACCGGTGGCCGGAAAATCGGGGGTGAGGAGGGGCCGGTTATGTAAATTTGTAATTTATATAATTGGTCCCTGTGGTTTAGTTTTTATTATTTTTAGTTTTAAAACTTCTTTTGAAGTTTCAAAATTTGCAATTTACCCCCCCTCAACTTTTAATATTATTATTATTATAATTATTATTATTATTATAATTATTATTATTATCATTATAATTATTGGAATTAACTTAAAATTAATTTTTAAATAAATAAATAAATAAATAAAGAAAGAAGAAATAAGTGAATAAATAGATAAATAAATAAATAAATAAATAAATACAATTTTTTTTTACGAGATGTTACAGTCTCCCCTACTTCGGGAAATTTCGTCCTGAAATTTATTCATGAGGAGCTGAAATGAAAAGATGAGGGTACTTGGATTTCATTTGGTCCTCACGTTCCCAGGTGAACTCTGGACCTCGCCTTGAGTTCCACCTCACTCGGACAATTGGGATTTTGCTGCGTTTTAATTGTTTGACCTCCCGATCCATTATTTCTATTGGTTCTTCCACAAAATGGAGTTTCTCATCAATCTTGATTTCTTCAATTGGCACATGTAAGGACTCGTCCGCCAAACACTTCTTGAGGTTTGACACGTGAAAAGTATCGTGTACACCGCTGAGTTCTTATGGCAATCTCAATCGGTAAGCCACCGGACCGATTCTTTCTGTAATCTCGAATGGTCCTACGTATCGAGGGGCTAACTTCCCTTTCTTTCCAAATCGTACAATCCCTTTCCAGGGAGAGACTTTGAGTAAGACGTGATCTCCAACATTGAATTCTAGGGGCTTCCGACGGTTGTCGGCATAGCTCTTTTGGCGATCTCTTGCAGCTTTTAATCTGTCTTTAATTTGGAAAATCTTGTCAGTCGTTTCTTGAATGAGATCTGTTAGCTGGCTTTCACCAATCTCAGCCCAACAAACTGGGGATCTACATTTCCTCCCGTATAATGCTTCAAATGGAGCGCATCCAATGCTTGTGTGGTAACTGTTGTTGTAAGAGAACTCAATCAATGGTAAATGAGTATCCCAGCTACTACCAAAATCGATTACACAAGCTCTAAGCATGTCTTCCAACGTTTGTATCGTTCGTTCACTTTGGCCATCCGTTTGTGGGTGATAGGCGGTACTCATATCTAGTCGAGTGCCCATCGCTTTCTGCAACGTCTGCCAAAATCGTGAAGTAAATCGACTGTCTCGGTCGGATATGATTGACACCGGCACCCCATGCCGTGTCACGACCTCCTTGATGTACAATCTTGCCAGCTTATCCATTTTATAATCTTCTCGGATAGGCAAGAAGTGAGCAGATTTTGTCAGTCGATCCACTACGACCCATATCGAGTCGTGTCCGCTTGGCGTTCTCGGGAGTTTGGTAATGAAATCCATGGTGATGTTCTCCCATTTTCACTCGGGAATTTCGGGTTGTTGCAATAGTCCCGATGGCTTCTGATGTTCAGCTTTTACCTTGGAACACGTCAAGCATTTGCTCACATATAGAGCAATGTCTTTCTTCATACCCGGCCACCAGTATAGATCCTTCAGATCATGGTACATCTTGTCTGCACCGGGATGAACAGAATATCGAGTCTTGTGTGCTTCATCCAAGACTAGTGTGCGTACGCCTCCCCATTTGGGAACCCACATGCGATCAATGAAATAATATGCGCCGTCATCCTTGCGATTCATTTGTTTATCCAACCCTCGGAATCCTTCTCCTGCAAGGTTTTCTTCTTTTAGAGCCTCTCCTTGCGCGCTTTGAATTTGAGCTTTCAAGTTTGTTTGTATAGTCAATCCCAAAGCTCTAACACGTAGTGGTTTTATGCGTTCTTTACGACTGAGGGCGTCAGCCACCACATTTGCTTTCCCCGGATGATACCGGATTTCGCAATCGTAGTCACTAAGTAGTTCTACCCATCGTCGTTGTCGCATGTTGAGCTCTTTCTGATTCAGGATGTGTTGAAGGCTCTTATGATCAGTGTAGATGATGCATTTGGTTCCATACAGATAGTGCCTCCATATCTTCAGTGCAAAAACTACGGCGCCCAACTCCAAATCATGAGTCGTGTAGTTCTTTTCGTGCACCTTTAGTTGTCGTGAGGCGTAAGCAATCACCTTATCTCTTTGCATTAACACACATCCCAATCCCTGATGCGAAGCATCGCAATACACCACGAAGTCATCAGTTCCGTCCGGAAGGGATAGTATTGGAGCATTGCACAGTTTTTCCTTTAGCGTCTGGAAAGCTTGTTCTTATGCATGTCCCCAATCAAACTTCTTATCCTTCTGGGTTAGCATAGTCAACGGTTGTGCGATTTTTGAAAAGTTCGCAATAAACCGTCGATAATACCCGGCCAATCCTAAAAATTGTCGGATTTCTGATGGCGTTTGGGGTGTATCCCATTTCTTCACAGCTTCAATTTTGCTGGGGTCCACGTGAATTCCATCTTTGTTAACCACATGGCCCAAAAACTTCACTTCCTGGAGCCAGAACTCACACTTCGAGAATTTAGCGAAAAGTTTCTCTTCCCGTAATAGTTCAAGAATTGCTCGGAGGTGTTTCTCGTGATCTTCTTTCGAACGAGAATAGATAAGTATGTCGTCTATGAACACGATCACGAACTTATCCAAGTATGGTTTGCACACCCGATTCATCAGATCCATGAACACAGCTGGTGCATTAGTCAATCCGAATGGCATGACTAAGAACTCATAGTGCCCATAACGAGTCCTGAACGCTGTCTTCGGTATATCATCTTCAAAAACTCTCAGTTGATGATATCCAGAACGAAGATCAATCTTGGAGAAGTATGAAGCTCCTTGTAGTTGATCAAACAAATCATCAATTCTGGGAAGCGGATATCGATTCTTTACAGTCAACTTGTTCAACTCGCGATAATCGATACACATACGAAATGACCCGTCTTTCTTCTTGACAAACAGAACCGGTGCTCCCCATGGTGAATGACTCGGCCGAATGAATCCCTTCTCCAATAGCTCTTGTAGTTGGTTGGATAATTCCTGCATTTCAGATGGTGCTAACCGATACGGTGCTTTTGCTACCGGCGTAGCTCCAGGAACCAACTCGGTACGAAATTCCACCTGTCGTAGAGGAGGTAAACCCGACAAATCATCAGGAAATACTTCCGGGTAATCTCGCACCACAGGAATATCTGCCAACTTGATGCCTTCTTCCTTCTTTTCTACCACATGAGCCAGGAGTGCGTAGCACTGCTTCCGTAGACATCGACGCGTCTTCATGCAGGAAATAAGCTTCAGAGTTCTCCCTGGTCGTTCTCCTTGAATCTTGAGTACCTCCCCAATAGGCATGGGGATTCGTACTACTTTCTCTCGACAAACGATCTCGGCTCCGTGCTTTGACAACCAATCCATTCCCACGATTACGTCGAAGCTCCCTAGCTCGAAAGGTATTAAGTCTATGTCGAAAGCATGATCTTCTAATATTATAGAGCATTGTTTAATGATCTTATCTGCTGGTACGAATCTACCATTGGCCATTTCTATGGAAAAGCTGATTTCTAACTTACTAGGATTCAAGGCAAGCATGCGCGCAAAATCAGAAGATATGAAACTATTGTCTGCCCCGGTATCAAATAATATGGATGCAAAGTGGTTGTTGAGAAGATACGTACCCGTGACAACATTTGGGTCTTGACGGGCATCATTAGTTCCAATGACGAAGGCACGTCCCCTTGCAGCATTACCTTGGTTTCCCTGGTTCGGATTACCAGCTATAGCCAACACTTGCTGCTGATTATTCCCATGTTATCCAGGTGCTCTATTCAGTCGGGGGCACGTGTTCCTGTAGTGATCGAGGCCCCCACATTCGTAACATGCCCTGGCATTCCCGGCGGGGTTAACCGCGTTGATAGGTGCTACCAGATTCAGCGCAGTTCTACAGTCCTTCGTCCAGTGTCCCAGGCGTCCACAGTTTGTACACACACGACACGGCTTTTCTGGGGAATGGTGATAATTACACTTGTTGCACCTGGGGTACGGTCCAGTGTATTCCTTCCTTCCCTGCGTTACAGCCACAAAGTTTCGGGCTGTCTTAGTCTTCTTATCGGATCTTCCAGTATTAGACCCGGACTCCTTCCTTTTCTCAGTTCCCTTCCCCAGTACTCCGGTTCTCACCATTTCATCAGTAAGAGCGCCAGCTTTCATAATCGCGCTCTGGATCGTAGGAGGAGCAGCTGTAGTTACCAGTGCTCGGATTTGAGGCGCGAGTCCCCAAATATACCTCTCGATCCTCTTGGACTCTGGTGTCACTAAATGTGGAACCAATTTTGCCAATTCGTGGAAACGATCGGTGTATGTTGCGTGTCCAGCTCCAATCATGGCATGGTTCCAGAATTCCTGCTCCAGTTTCTGCATCTCGTTAAGAGGACAGTATTCCTCAGTGATCAACGCCTTGAATTCATCCCAGGTTAGCTGCATTGCAGACTCCCTTCCTCTGGCCTGAACCTGGGTGTTCCACCAGGTTAATGCCTTGCCCTGTAATGAGCATGTGGCATATTTGATACGTTGACTATCGAGGCATCCACTAATGTCAATGACTGCCTCCATCTTTTCCAACCATCTGGTCAAGGCTATTGCTCCGCCTTTTCCATCGAAATCTCGGGGTTTGCAGGCCACAAATTCTTTGTAGGAACATCCCCGTTTAACCTGGTTGATTCCAACTTCGTTTCCAGCGTTATCCCCTACTCCATGGTTGTGTTGACCATTGGTGTTGTGATCATCGTGGGGAGGTTGGTTTAGCAGAGTGTCACTCACTTGGGTTACAATGGTTGGGATCAAAGTGGCTAGCTGCTGGGCAATCATAGCAGCTATGTCAGGGTTGTCGGTTCCCTGATTATTGCCAGTTGGAGCAGCACCTGCCCTTGTTGGTCTGCCCCTACGCCTGTTCTGCGGGGCCTCACCCTCTTGGTTGGTTCTACGGTTAGCTCTCTTAGGTGCCATTTTCTAGACACAGACAAATGAATACTTTAGTTATCTTGAGATATATACATGATTTCACTGTTAAATCTATGCTTCAGTCCATCAAGATTATTGTGTAGCCCAGTTTAAGCACATTCTTGGTATACCGGTGATGTTTATATATAGGGTTCCCCGCAGCGTTCCCACCACATCCACGATATACCTTGAACGACACTTAAACTAGTTACGTAACATCTCAATTTTCCTTAGCATTACTTCAAATAATAATGTTATGTATGTGTAGAGAGTATTATGCATCCCACTTTTATTTTAGCATTTAAATGCTAAGTGGAGAAACGTCTCATAAGGTCAATTTAATGATTTGGAAATACCATAAAGGCTCTAAATAGGACAGGACTTGAGTATATGGTAATAATGTTTGATTACCCTTAACAGGATCTTACTAGAATTATGATTCTAGCACCCTAGGGTATAAAATAGAGACTTGTGATACTCATGATCGTTACCTCACGATAAGATTAGCCAGACTTCTCATGCATGGCGAATTGCAATTACGTGTGCACCCGTAATGGTAATTGCCTTGCATGATTACCCTTAGCTTCACTTACCCCAAGTTAACATCATAGTATTATTGAGCATAGATTATGTGATGTCCTTATGTCCATGAACCCATAGTATTCCATTAATAGCATGTAATAACAACTAGATTTCCAAGCACATAAGCACAATATATTTAAGTGATAACTGCATATCCGTCATACTTTCAGGATTTCAGTCGTAACCATGATAGGGTCGGATTTAATATCCGAGATCAACGCTCCGCGTGATCACCTAAGTTCCCTTATGTTTAGATATTCCATAGAGAAAGACTAAGAGTAATGATCAGGTAACAAGCACATATGTATAAAATCAGGTATGTAGGAACATACTTGTATATTAAGTTCATAAACTTAATATATTTGACCTATTTGCCTTGTAGATTTGTGTATTGACCATAGTTTATCACTCATCCCAGAAATCCCCAGGTAAGCATACCAGGTCTCGCAATGAGATATATGCGATATGCTTGCCTTAGCCCGAGGGCCTTTTTCCAGGAAATCCAGAATACAGGTGTCTATGTGTCACACAAATCATGAAAGACATTTAGGTAAAATCAAATGCACATAATCCCTAGCATGCATTCTATATGAATGTTCTTAGGTTATAGTCTAGGTCGAATTCTCCACCTAATTCTCTATAACCAAGGCTCTGATACCAATCTGTCACACCCCCGCTTGTAGCGGAAACACGAGGATGCGACGGACGGGATCGTCATAACACTTGGCATAAATACAGAGATATAATACATGCAAACATCTCGTGTCATGACGTCCCCCGACACAATGGTGACTTGTGTCGTGGTTAGTCAGTTCCACGACTATCATAGTCTTATTGATTCCAATCCAAATCACACAATGTTCAAATATGAAAACAAATGACAAATATTACATATGCAAAACTATTGAAATCCTGAGGTCTCTTCTAAGGCATCTGCACTAGCTATCCTCTTTGATTATGTTCACCTGAAAAGATATGCTCAAAAATGTCAACACATAATGTTGGTGAGTTCCGCAGGTTTAAATTGAAAACATATAGTTGATGCTGTATAGAATTTGATATGGAATCATACTGTAAGCAAAAACCACATAACATGTGTTTAAGACAACCAAACCTAATGACGTTATGCATATAAATTCGTCGGAATATATTCACCCTTGGCCTGATTGCTGGCAGCTGTGTTGGTAACTCACAAGTTAACCAATCGTCGAAGGGTGGGGGTGTCAACCCAGTAGTACTACCAATATCTATCCGTTGGTTCCCAAACCCAGGAATTAATGGTTGTAAGAATCATAGAATAACACCATGTATGTATTAGAGTATGAGAATAGTATCACGTCGATTCCAAGTATGAAAATTGTATGTAAGATTTTACAGCATCGAAAACGGGTGAGCATACTTTTCCCCCAAGTTTGAAAAACATTGAAACAATTATAAAAGCATAAAAAGGGGCCACGGAAACTCACCTTGGATTGATGTAATGTATATGAATAAGAACTTCAAAGAATTAGGCAAAGCACGATCAAACACGTTCACCACCTATTATTGATTGTAACTGAGTCTTTAATATGAATGAATATATTTGGTAAGGTTTGAGTTGATTTGGTTTAACACGTGTCACACACGCAATATGTTACAATGTTTTTATAGATTTCTATTTGTATTAATAATTATCAATAAGTATTAAACTTATTAAATAATTATTTATATTTTGATTCCATTAAAAGGGTTTTCATATTTGTATTTAAATATTTTTAGAATTAATTATAAACATGACGTGGTTTAAATATATAATTTATAATTATCCAATAATATTTACAAATAAGGATAATCACATTTATAGTATTTTGATTAATAATAAGGTATTAATTTATACCTTTGGTTTAAATATATTTTATAAGAAATAACCCACAATTTTATTTGTAAATAGTTTGTGAATTTATAAAATATATTTAAAGATAATATAGCGTTTATCTTATAGAAATAATTATTTATAATATTTATAAATAACATTTATATAATTTTCATGATTATTTCATAGTTAAACTTAATTTAGAATTTATTTTATAAAAATAAGTATTTTTAATATTTTTTAAATAATATTTTATAAAAATCTATTAAAGTTTTTAAATAAAATAAATTTACAGAAAATTATTTTGTAAGATTTAAAGTAAGGAAAATTAATAAAATTTATTTTATAATTTTTAGAAATTTTTCCATATTTTTAAAGTATTTATAAAGCTTTTAAAAAAATAAAAACAATGAAAAGGAGGTTACCGGGTTCGAACCCGGGACCTCAAGGTTGATATGCAATCACAGAACCAGTGAACCAAAGGCCTCAGCCGCGATGGTATTCAGTTCCGTTTACTTTTAAACATAGTTCCCCAGTTTCACCCAAATTGTGATGAACCCTAATTCGATTTACCCAAATTGAACCCCAATTCGAAGTTGATAATCAAATTGATGTTGGGGCTTTTAATCCCCATGTAAAAACGAGTGTAAGGATGTGTTTAATTACCCCGATCGATGATGAATTTGAGGTGAATGGATTATGAACAAGCCGCGACCGAAGTTGAGTTCGAACGGTATGCAATTGATGATGAAAATCAAATTAAATTTGCAGGATCGTTCTATCGTTGTTAACAAGCAAAAGCCCTCTGTTAATTTGGGTTTAGAATGCTCAGAAGATGGGTTTCGACTAAGTTGCAGGTTGCGAAGAGGATGAAGATCGAATTCTACGATTGCGTGCGTTTTATACTAATTCGAACTTAGTGGAAGATTGGAAACGACAAGATGATCAAGAACATGCGTTTTCTTTTGTTTATTTTAGTGTTTAGTGCTCGATTTAATGCCGCACTTCGGCCGAAAGTTAAAGAGATTGATTAGTGGTTCTAGAAGCAATAATTTAACCGATTAAAGTGTGTGTTAGGTTCGAATTTTGTCCATGAGCGATTTGGTATAATTTTCGGTGTTTAAAACCGAGTATTTCGAGGGTTTCGGCTTCGCCGGAGGGCCGCCGGAGTTGGCCGGACTGGTGGCCGGAAAATCGGGGGTGAGGAGGGGCCGGTTATGTAAATTTGTAATTTATATAATTGGTCCCTGTGGTTTAGTTTTTATTATTTTTAGTTTTAAAACTTCTTTTGAAGTTTCAAAATTTGCAATTTACCCCCCCTCAACTTTTAATATTATTATTATTATAATTATTATTATTATTATATTATTATTATCATTATAATTATTGGAATTAACTTAAAATTAATTTTTAAATAAATTAATAAATAAATAAAGAAATAAAGAAATAAGTGAATAAATAGATAAATAAATAAATAAATAAATAAATACAATTTTTTTTTTACGAGATGTTACACAACTGGAAGCATTAAAAGAAGGAAACATTAAGAAAGAAAGAATGGTTGGTCAAGAAAAATATTTAGAAGAAAATAGCCATGGTGTTAAAACCAGATTTGGTCGAATGTGGGTTCCGTTGGCTTTACGCGATAGGGTACTGGATGAAGCTCATAAATCTAGATACTCTATTCACCCAGGCATGACTAAGATGTATCAAGATTTAAAGCATGATTATTGGTGGCCAGGAATAAAATTTAATGTGATGCAGTATGTAAACAGATGTCTGACTTGTACCCAAGTAAAAGCTGAACATCAGAAAACTTATGGATTGTTGCAGCCATTAGCTATTCCAGTTTGGAAGTGGGACGATCTGACTATGGATTTTATAACGAAGTTACCCCGTACACCAAAAGGTTATGATACTATTTGGGTAGTGGTAGATCAGCTAACCAAGAGTGCTTTATTTCTACCAATACGGGAAACCTATTCGGTAGAAAGGCTAGCTGATATCTTTACTAAAGAAATAGTTAGATTGCATGGAGTTCCAAAAAGTATCACATCTGATAGAGATGCCAGATTTACCTCCAGGTATTGGAGAAAATTTCACGAAGCTATGGGAACTAGACTTTACTTTAGTACAGCTTATCATCCCCAAACAGATGGCTAAAGTGAAAGAACTATCCAGACATTGGAGGATATGCTACGGGCATGTATTATAGATTTTGGAGGTAGCTGGGATAGTCATCTTCCTTTAGCTGAATTCGCTTACAACAACAGTTATCAAGCTACTCTTCAAATGTCCCCGTTTGAGATGTCGTACGGAAGAAAGTGCAGAACTCCACTTTATTGGGGAGACATGGGGCAACGCGAATTGGGAAATAGTGAAATAGTTGAAGAAACAATGGCAAAGTTTGAAGTAGTCAGAAATCGTATTAGAGAAGCGAAAAGCAGGCAGAAATCGTATGCAGATCGTAGAAGAAAACCATTGGAATTTAAAGTTGGGGATTTCGTTTTGTTGAAAGTTTCTCCATGGAAAGGTATTATTCGATTTAGAAAGAGGGGCAAACTAAGTCCACGTTTTATTGGACCTTTCCGAATAATAGAGAAAGTAGGATACGTGGCGTATAGGTTGGACTTGCCAGAAGAATTAAGTGCTATTCATCCAACCTTCCACGTCTCCCAGTTACGAAAATGCTTAGCTAATGAAACTCAATGTGTACCATTAGATGATATTGAGGTTGATGAGAAGCTCAATTATGTTGAACAGCCTGTGGCCATTATAGATCATAAGGAGAAGAAACTTAGAAATAAAAGCATTAGTTTAGTCCGGGTGCAGTGGGCACATCGCCAAGGATCTGAATCAACCTGGGAACCAGAAGAAGAGATGAGATGGAACTACCCTCAGTTGTTTTAGCCAGGTTTCGAGGACGAAACCCTAAATAAGGTGGGTAGACTTGTAACATCCAAAAAGTTTGATAATTATTTATTTATTAGGATTAGTGTTCAGTCGCACGCCATGCGTACGAATGAGGCCCAATCGCACGAATGATGGGCGTATGGGCTCAGTCGTACGATTGAGCCGTGCGAATGGTCCAATCGTACGATTGAGAAAGTCGGCTAAAAATTGGCATGTAGCATAAGTAAGGCGGTTAAGGGTGTTAGAAGCAGATTTTATCTGCTATATTCTCACCCTCTCGTCCCTTTTGAACCCCAACATCCCTGCTCTTGCTATATTGAGTAAATTAGCTCCGTTTTGGTAAGTTTTGCTTGGTACGGATCGATTTTTGAATATGTTAAGCTGTGTGGGTGGTGGGAATTGATCCAAAAACATGTTTTAATCAGAGTTTCTGTTCAATCTTTCTGTTAAACTGAAAAGTGAAGGTTCGGGCCCTAGTTTTTGTGAAATTTGATGAAATAAGGACCCAAAACGGTCGTAAATGAGATGTATATGTTCTGTTGAGAATATGGTATAATCTGAACGGTTAAAACTTGAATGTTTGGATCAAATATGATAAGAACACAGCTGCTGATCCGTTTCAGGCGAATGAGCCCAGTCGCATGACCCATTCGTGCGACTGAGTCAATCACATTGTTCAAACGTGCGACTGAAGTTCAATCGCATGCACCAATCGCACGAATGGAGGTCATTCGCACAAACCCTGTTATAGCTCATTCGCACCTCTGTCGCATGGTCCATTCGTACGACTAAGCTCAGTCGCATGTTCAGTCGCACGAATGAGTCCAGTCGCATAGTTTTAGTCGTGTGAAGTGGTCAGCTACGGAAAATTTGTCTAAGTTAAGGTTATTGTTTTAGGTTGCATTGAGAAAGAGAAGTTTTAGCTGCTCTAGTGTAATTGGATTAATAACTACTTGCTGAAAATATTAAGGTGAGTTCTAATTGCCCTTTTATGTGTTTATGTCGTTTGACAAACGTTGTTTGATAAAATCGGGCACTGGCATGCATATAAAATGTGAAAATAAATTGAAAGTGGTAAATTGTGATGAATGGCGAGGTGGAGGTCTGACCCACCAAATTATAGACGGAGGTTTGACCCGTCAACGCCAATTATAGACGGAGGTTTGACCCGTCAACGCGCGAGGTGGAGGTTTGACCCACCAAATTCTAGACGGAGGTTTGACCCGTCACGCGCGAGGTGGAGGTTTCACCCACCAAATTAAAATTGATTAAAGATGTCCATAAATGCCATGTGGGTATTCGACATGCATATCAATACTGGGATAAATAAATGGACTGATGAATGTGTGTGTGGATCATTTGATGTGGTAACAATTGATGAATTGTTACTATTAAAATGTGGTGTATGTTAGAACTCACCAGTATATCTGATTTTGTGTTTGTTTTTCTAATGCATGCCAGGTAGTAATAGAGGTGCTCGTGATGGTCCCCCACAAAGATAGCTTCCGGTTATGGTGTATGATACTGGCCACAAATGTTGGGTTTTGGGAAGGAAGTACTTGAAGTTTAAAAAGTTTTGAAATGTCAAATAATATCTTGTAAATATTGTTAACGATGTAAACAGTTTTTAATATATGTAAAATTCCGCTGCGTTGTAGTCTCTAAGTTGTTATAATAACCCAACTAGTAGCACCCTCCTTATTATATTATTGTTATGAGATTGAGGGTGTTACACGTCTAGCTTCAAATACCTGGGCTCGTACGTACAGAAAGACGGAGAGATACACAGCGATGTAGCTCACTGTGTTCAATCAGGATGGTGCAAGTGGAGAGCAGCATCAAGGATTTTGTGTGATAAGAGGTTTTCAGAAAAACTAAAGGGAAAACTATATCGAGTGGCAGTACATCCAGCTATGTTATACGGAACAGACTGCAGGGTCATAAGGAAATCACACGAGCGACAAATAGAGGTCGCGGAAATACGAATGCTGAGGTGGATGTGTGGACACACAAATCTGGATCGGATAAGAAACGATGTGTTTTGACAAAGGCTAGAAGTGATTTGTATCACGGATAAAATAAGAGAGGGAAGATTAAGATGGCTCGGGCACGTGAAGAGGAGACCGATGGCAGCACCGGTTAGAATAGTAGAGAACATCATCGTAGAGGGTAGGAGGAGTAGAGGAAGATCTAGGTTGACTTGGGACGAGATAATTAGGCGAGATATGATAGACTTGCACCTCTCTTAGTACTTGATCGAGGATAAGAGTGCGTGGAGGCGCAGAATTAAAATTAAGGACTTTTAGAGGGATTTGTGGGTAGGAAAGATAAATGAAAACTCATATGTCCTCTATAGGTGCAACTTGTCGTTTATTGTGTCCTCTATAGGTACAACTTGCCGCTTATTGTAATGTATGCATTTTTCTATTTTTTTGTGTTATATACCTATATGTTGTATTCTATATAATATGTTTGCTTTTGTTTGATATGGCTATTGCTTTTGATATCGAGTAGGGTGTCTTTTTGAAAACGGTCTCTCTATCTCTCAAGGTAAAGGAAAAACTTGCAACCACCTACCCCTCCCAGACCCTACTCTATGAGTGGAATATACTGGGTATGTTTGTTTGTTTGTTTGTTTAGTATAATTCAAGATACTTGTGATTTGTCAGTGTGTGATTCATAAATTTCATGATAATTCAAGGTACTTTGGGGTAGTATCCCCTCCTCCCTAGCTTTACTATAACTTGACTTTGTTTCAAGTTTATCTTGCAGCTAGTTTTCTCGTAGGGCATCCTAGATCTGAATTAAAATATTATTTGTGTATAATCTTTTAGCATAAAATATTTAATAAAAATATAAAATGATGTCCGAAACCCAAAGACCCTCTTGAAAACCAAGATAAATTTAACGAGAAAAGAAGGTGACAAGTTTTTGAACTTAAGAGTGTCAGCATCAACGACTATTTAAGATGTTAATCGGCTATAATGCTTCTCTAGTTTTTTAAAATAACTCATATTGTTCCCTTTAATTATGAAAATACAGTCAATCCACACAGATTTGTGATCAAATGGAATCTATAATTCTTTTTGAATGGTTCTACTCTACTTTAATTTAAAAAAGAATATGTCTCAAGTAAGGTTTGCATTTAATTTTTTTTACATGATAGACGTACACTTTTACCATTAGGCTAGCTTATTGATTGTTAGATGTAATCTATAATAATTGAGATTGTTTTTGATAGTCATGTATGATTTTAGGTTAAACTCTACCCGTATGATAATATATATATATAGTGATAACATGTCAAATCTTATTGTTGTTTGCCCTTATATAATTGATGGTATCTATATATAAACTCATCAATTACATGGTAATATTTTTAAATATTACTTGTTATTTGAGAATCGGAGGCGTGTACCTATATAATCATGAAAACCGGCAGAATTTGTGGGGTTGAATTGTCAATTAAAGACCAAGTTCAACTCATCTCTGAACAGTGATCAACACTATTGTAAAACCATTTTTATGGAGATTTGTTTTCAAAGTACTTCTAGGGTATTATATTTATTTTAATTAACTATTTGTTTATGGGTTAAACATATACATGAATGCAAATATATCACAGCTAGGTTTTGTCCATGAATCTTCTGATTCCTTGGGACATATCATCTTATTTAACTTGGAATGATCTTGAGGTTCATATTTTCCATGTGATAGTTAATGTGACAGTGTGACACTTAGGCCTCCCTTAATCTATAATATATTAATGAACTAAGAAATCACATTTAAAATGGTATATAATAAACATTGAAATCTGTCTTATCTTATTAATTGACGCGCATCCACTATAAACCGACTTGCATGTGGCTTAAATGTTTTATGAGATCAAATCGAATGGAACACCTTCAAATCACTACTAGAAACCCAATTATGTGTATCTATTTGATATTAGAGAAATGTTATATTAAAAACTCTAAGAACTGTTTAAGAAGTTCTCTATTTACGTATTTTTATACATGTAATATAAAATAATTTTTTTTTCATATGTGTTTATATATACTTAAATATGCGTAATAATGTTTTTCAAGTCTTTTTTTTTATTTAAAAGAAAATAATAAGAGTTCTTAATTAATCTCACCTATGAGATTATATTCTTCATTTTTCCTATATATATGCCATTTATTTCACATTATTTTTTCTCATTATGATTCATGATTACTCTAGCTAGGGGAAAGAACACAGTTACATTAGTTTTAGATTACCGGCATATACCACAAAAGATTAAGGATAACACATTTGATGTCAGAGAAATTTTAAAAAGTATCTTAAATGAACTTCAAAGGAATATACGCTTCAATTCTACTATTATGTGATCGTGCAATCATCTGTACATTGAGAAGATTTCTTGTAATGAGATTGACAAATAATACGTCTCCCAGACCCTCTAATATAAGATCAAATCCCAGAAATACTAAATTCATTATATATAAAATAAGAGATAAATAAATCAAACTCTTACATAAGTTTACTGACTTGATTAGAAAAAAAAAGTAATTTTACTTTTTTATATTACTTCTTAATTATTAAATTTCAAATGTCCTTGAACCAATAACCATCTTTCAACTAAACTAGCTTCATCCATCCATGGGGGCCAACAAGGGGTAGTACAAGAATATTCACTTATTGTCCGTCGACTACATTTTACGGCCCGATCTTAGGCCTTGGCTCACCCTTCTTGGACGAACCTTGCGGAGGAACCCTTAGGTTTTCCGGGCATTGAATTCTCACAAATGTTTGTGATACTCAAGTCGACATTTTCGTTTCTGCTTCATTTCTAAATATATTAGAAAAAAAATAAGCAAAGGGTTGAGGAAGCCACATGTCATAACTTCATTGGTCTAAAAGAAGAAAGGGTAAAACGACTAGGGGACATATGGTAACAATTACTTTTGAAAGGTGATAAATACAAGTCATTGAAGCACGGATTTACAAACCATTAAAGTTGTTTCAAGGTTTTATATAGCTCTTTCTTCTTATAACTTTTGAATATGATGTTTTATCAAGCTTCACATGTGTCATTTCGATATACTTGTTTTTACTAACATTTTGATTACATATTTTCAATGCCGACTTTTGAATAGCATTATACATTTCCTTTTACTTTAAAAATGTGATGTTATTATAGTTCAAAATATGACGTTTAGAAATGCTTATTTTTATATATGTTATAGTATAAGTTCTATACGAAACTTTGAATTCAATACAAAGATATAAATCGTTAAAACCGACCATTACAAATTTCAACACTTATAATACAGCGTAAAAGTTCACCCACTAGTTTATGTGTATGCTTATTAATATGTGGCTTTAAAATATAAGGTTGAAAAACCTTTATATTAATGAATAAATAAATTAGTTTGTTATTAAAAGTAGATATTGTTGAGAAAGCTTCCCATGTTCTCCCCCGTATTCCAAAGGTACCGCAGTACCATTTACGATCCATCGCCAATCATGAATTAGTTACTCCAATCATTGCATATAGATTGTTATATTTTATTTCATTATATCTTATAGGATTTTATTTATTTTCTAATAGACAGGATATTCCTTTTGGTTGGAACACATTATATTAATTCATAATTTCTTATTTAGGGATGATTTAGATGATAATTGTGTTTCTTTTATCATGTATTACTAATTGCTAATTACTAATTATATATAGTAATCTATACTATATAATCTATATCTATACTATATAATAAAAGAGTAACTAGTATTGTTTTAGTTAAGTTTTTTATTTTATGAAACTCAATTAATAGTAATAAATCTTTTTTAATTTAATATTTTATATTATCAACTTTATTGTGTAATCATATTGTTTTGAACTATATATATTTTTATAACTAAATAAGATTCAATTTAAAAAAACTAAAAAAATATTTATTGATATATTTATTTATTTTAGGTTACTGTGATTTTAAGACATCTGATTTTGATTTTATATTCAAAAAAGTGTTTAGAATATTTATAATTTGTAAATATAAATTTTGATTTTCTATTGTTACAATACGTAATTTAATCATAGGAAATATTTATACATTTATGAATTATGTTATTTTTATATTTTCAACCCATGTATTACACGGGTTTTCTAAAACTAGTCTAGGTATATAATACAACCTGTATTAGAGAAGCATATATATAAGTATACTGAAAATATATTTAATATTTAAATCTTAATTTAAGTAAATCTTTCTACATTGTTATTACTAAAATATATGCAACATTATATGACGAATTTGAATAGTGCTAATTATTATAATGTAAGTATTCTCAAAAATGAAAATATTATGGAGCTTTGAATCATAATAAATTTTAATTTGAATTTGTTGAGGAAAAAAAGCAAAAAATTACAAGACAAGTATTGAAATATGCTTTTTATTGATACATCAAAGGCTGGGGTCTGCTTAGATACTTTTTCCCGTTACGTGTTGATTTTGGACACATATTTTCAATTTAAATAATAAATCGTTTAAGTAATCAAATAATAATTTAAATCCAATAGAACCTAAAAGGTTCAAGATCCAATCTTAAATATAAGTTACAAACTAAGAAAAAGGAAAACTTCCACCAAAGTGAATCCCAATTGATTTAACCTTGCATCATCATCGATTTTTCAACACAATTTAATCCGAATGAGTTTGATGTTGGAAAGCTTTGCAATGGTGAAAGATGCTTGTTTTTTCGTCATTAATTGGAGTCTAAAGAGGTAATTTTCGTAATATGTTTAATCCTCCTTTAAAACCCTTCAAATTAGGTTAAATTCCACCAAAACACGACGCCCGGTTTCGGTGGAGCCTATAGAGGCTTCAGTGGCACCACCCCCTATACAGCTTTTATCTTCATGTGTAACTTTTCGAGACCTTTCCGTGGACAGTTTGTTGGTCCCGTAACTCTTTTCCTAGCTCAAATTATGTCCGTTTTAATTTACCGTTGTCTTGCAACTTAGCTTTAATATTTTTCACCTTTCGAGCTCCAATTTTCGCATTATTTCTTACAACTTTTCGTATACTTCACGTTTAACCTACAAACACAAGAATATCCCAAAAGTAACTCTAGTTCTCCTGAATTGACGCGTAAAATGCGAAAATAAAGTATTTAAACATTGAACTTTCACCACTCGATCAACATTTTATTGAGAACAAATGATAATTTTATTCATTCATATAATTTTAGTGTCTAAATGATCTATAAGTATTGATAGCTACTTTTTAATAAACTTTTAGAACAAATTTATATTGTTGTTAATACATTTTTTTATGTATAGCGGTACTAATTCGATGATACTAGAGTATCAGGAATAAGTTAGCTTGAGGATATATATCAATAACAATAATCTAACGCTTTAAGGGTTTAATGAGCAAAGGCTTTCACGCCCATGTTGACGATGTGTCAATGTGATAGGGTGTATCCTCATCCCTTCAACACGCTAGAGATTTCCTTAATAAAATGATGGACCTGCATTAAATCCATTACGAAAAAAAAGTAAAAGCTCTTAATTCCATCTTAAAATCTTCATGCTCTAATTCTACCTTAATTAATTATGTCCTATTTTATGATAATTTGTAGAAGACAAATCAAGGCTCGGCAAAACATCATATGCGAAAGACTGGATTCATGCGACAGGAAGAAGTCACGCGAGAAGCAGACTATGTGCGAGAACAACTTCCACGCGAGATGAAGACTCACGCGAAAGACTTGGCCGCGCGAAAGGCATCTCGCGCGAGAACCATGTGTTTAGTATAAATAGCTAGATTTCGTTTTGTAATTAAGCTTTTCATTCATTATCATACTTTTCTGTGCGAAATCGCACAAGACCTGTAATAGGTTGTTTGTTTTAATCGAAGAAGCATTTCTTGTTCAATCCAATCTTCTTTTCTATCCAATCACGTTTACATTCCGCATTCACGTGATTGAGATCGTGTGTTATTGATTTCTTGGGAGTTTTCAGAGGTTTTACAATTGGTATCAGAGCTTTAGGCTCTAGAACCACGATTTGGAAGAGATTTGGATTGTGTTTTACACGGATTTGAAGAAATTCATCTTTGATTACTTTAGATTCTGATTTGGAGATGTTATTCTGCTCGATTTTGGAGGATTTGGACTGATTTGGACCGATTTTAACTGAATTAGTGGACTTTAAGTGAATTTTAATCAAAATTAAGCTTAAAATTGACCTAAATTCATTAAAATTGGATTAAAATGGGTTCAATCAGACATATTCATTGATTTGGAGGTGATTTTCGCTTGAACGAACTGTTGGAGATTAGATTCTGCTCGAAATTGACAGTTTTCGCTTGATCTGTAAGTTTTCGCGTGCGAAAACCGGGAGTTTTCGCTCAGACAGTTAGATCACCTTTTTGTGCGATTTCGCGTGAAAAGGTAACTTGGAATTTCGCACGAATCGATCTCTCACGCGAATAATTGTGTCGCGCGAAATCTGTCGTCGCACGGTTTGAGTTTTCGCACAAGAAGTCTGATTTTCGATTTTCTGATCAACATGTCTTCAACACCAAATTTGAAGCATATTAAACCAGAGGAAAATGAGAATCTGTTTGCCGAGTTTATATCTGGTGATCTTTTGTATGGAGTGTTTGCTGAGAAAGAGGAAGTTGAAGAAGTGAAGGAGAATGTTGAAGAAGAGAAAGAGAAAGCTATGAAGAAACATCAGGTTAAGAAGGTTGCTGAGGAGAGGATTGTGATTGAGAAGTACACTGTCGAGCTTCCAGTCAAAAGCCCATGTTTTGATCCAAAGACTGTTGATGTTGCTCCAGTGGAAGAACCAGCTGCTGAATTGAAAGCATTCATGGTCAAGAAGGAAGAAGAGGCTGAAAGGGAAATTTCAGAACCCAAGGTATATGATGGTTCGTGCAAAAATTCTTGTGTTGAGAACGTTCAAAAATACAGAGTTCACAATGAGAGCCTGATAATGGAAGTTGAAAAACTTCAGTATCAAGCTTGCAAACACAAGTCAAATGAAAAGATTTTTAAAGAAAAACTTGAAGGTTTAAACAAAATAATATATAATTTAAAATTAAATCTTCATGATAAAGAATGTACCAATAATGACTTGACAAATAGAAATAATGAACTCGCTTTAGAAATTAATAGACTTAACAGTAAATTAGCCACAGCTAAATTGACCGTTGAGAAATTTGAACTTTCATCAGCAATGGTTGAAGGAATAATCAAGTCACAAATGACTCAGAAGATCAAAGGAGGAAAATGTGGTGTTGGATTTTCTAACATTGCTCCTCCAATTAATCATGATTATTCATGTTTACCTTCATCTGATAACATTTATGATTCTGATATGGTATATGGGATTGGTTTCTTTCCATCTCAAGACTTAAAACCTTCAGTCAAAGTAAATTTATCAGTTGATCCTATCATAGTACCCAAATCTAAACAATCAACTGAAAACTTTTGTGCAAATAAATTGAAGGTGGATGGGTTGGTTGAAGAATGGGAGAGTGACTGTGAGAGTGAAAATAAAAGTGAAAATTTGAAAAATAAAAATGTGAATGATTTCAGATCTGGTTGTAATCAAACTTTATCAAGAAATGAAAAAATTGTTGATCTGAATGTGCCAAAATTAAATATTAAAAGTAAATTGAATGCAAATCAAAGGGCAAATCAGAAAGAAAAATTTGAAAAAGATTTTAAAAGTAGATTTGTTTCAAAAGGTTTAATTGAAAATGAAGAACATATTTTTAAAGAAACGAATTCTCGATTCTTTAAAAATAAACTTCATTATAATGCTAACCTTGTGAATCAAGATATTTGTAGCCCAGATTTGCAAGTGAAAGCTCCTTCTCCAGCATCCATTCGCATATCAAAGTCTGGTCCTCCTCCAGCACAAATTCGAATAACAAAGCCTGGTCATTCTTCAGCAGAATCAAAGACTATTCCTATTCCAACACTACCAATTCCAAAAGTCAAAACTGCCAAATCTTCAATCCAAAGTGGTCATAATTCTTCATTTTCCTCGAATCTGCAAAAGATGAATGTGCAATTGTCAAACGAGACAAAGATTCGAAAGACTGTGGAGAAAGTTAAACCTAGTCAATATGACTTTGGTTTTTATGACAATTTTCATAATTGTCATCCACAGTTTGTTTTCCACACACAACTAAAGAGATGTTATCAGTGTGGAAACACAAATCATTTGGCAAACAATTGTCCTTTTCGACAAAAATCATTAAGCAAACAACGATTTCATAATTCTATTGCTCATAATAGAAAATTGTTTTTCACTCGTGGAAAATTTGCAAAACAGATGAAATCAAAAGTTGATAATGCTTACAATGTCGAAAAGCATAAGAGTTTGAAAAATGACTTAAAAGAAAGAATCAAGGTGAACAATGTTAATGAAAAGACTGATGTGCTGAATAAATATAACAATCTAAAATCTTTCTGTCTTAATGCAACACATAGTGTGCTCAAGTCATGTTTGACTTGGGTACCAAAAGCTAAGTAATTTTGTTACTTATGCAGGGACAACTGCAAAGGATCATTGAGAGATTATGGCATATAGACAGCGGTTGTTTAAAGACATATGACAGGAAACTTAAAATTGCTTCAACATGTTCAGTCATATATCGAAGAAATTTAAAATAAGCTTTGAATAATATTTTTGGTCTTAGGAGGAGTCAAGACTGGATCAATAAAAATGAATTTTCATGATTAAATGAGAAATGATTTTACAAAGTTCAAAAAGAGTCTAAGTACTTTCAAAAGCTTAAATACGAATAGACTAGGATTATGTTTGATGTGTCAATAGGCTTTGCTTTCAGAACTGAAAAGATCATAATTGAGTGATTACACTTGACTTAAAAAAATATGATTTAGCGGGGAACATATCAGGACTCTGTGCCAAAAAAAAAATTGTTCTAACACAGACTGAGAGATATAATCTTGTCATACTCAAGCCTGTAAGTGATTGATTCAGTGATTATCATAACTATATATATATATATAAAGGATAAAATTCAAAAAGAAACAAAAAGAGAAAAACACAAAAAGAAAATAATTGAGCAAAAAGATGCCAACAAAGGCCATATAGGATATAAGATGCCAAAAGGCACAACAAATCAAAAGATATGTCTAAAAGACATACATACTATATGGTATATATTTTCTATTTTGAGAATAGTTTTTAACTTTGGAAGACAAAATCAAAAGATGGGGCGTGTAAGTCCGGATGGCTTGTAAGTCCTAAACATCTTGAGAGGGCAGACGTAAGTCCGGATGGCTGTCAGTAAGTCCTTAAACTTGTTAATATTCCGGGTTAAGAAATATTTCTCAGGCTAGTTATGCTCAAATAGTTATATTTAGGAATACAATAAATGGTATCACTGATCATCAATGCATGGTTTAAGTCAAATTGGGGTGACTTGAAAATCTCGATAGTGTCTTGAAGGATAATAATTACCTTACAGAAGTTCTGATTGTGGGATCCACTGACTTATATTAAATCAACACAAAACATGATATATATCACTCATTATGTTTCTGAGTAAAATCTGAAGTATAAGTTTAAAGGGACAAAAGATATTGACAATCAACTTAACCAGTTTATTTTAAATAAAGCTGGACAGAGTCTTGACTTGATAAAGAACTATATGATCTCATTTTGAAAATTCTTTCAAGAAAAGGAAGATTCCAGCCCATGCTCCTGTTCCTCCCAACTCGTTAAAGCATCTACTATCATGGAGATGTGAGAAGGATTCCGGTCACGCTGTGATCAGATGCACTGACAAGTCATTTCGAATTTTTGATCCAGCAGACTTGATGAAGTTTGGCAAAGACGAATTACTCAAGCTGTTACACTGCCCTATTTCAGCTGATGAGTCTGTTTATTTTCTATCTTGCCAGTACGTATGGATGATTGACCGGATCCTGAGAAATAAATGGTATGCCTATGCTGGCTCTAACAAGAAGGCGAATGTTGACTTTGATTGATTATGTTTCACCGAGCCTAGGGGGAGATTGTAGAAGACAAATCAAGGCTCGGCAAAACATCATATGCGAAAGACTGGATTCATGCGACAGGAAGAAGTCACGCGAGAAGCAGACTATGTGCGAGAACAACTTCCACGCGAGATGAAGACTCACGCGAAAGACTTGGCCGCGCGAAAGGCATCTCGCGCGAGAACCATGTGTTTAGTATAAATAGCTAGATTTCGTTTTGTAATTAAGCTTTTCATTCATTATCATACTTTTCTGTGCGAAATCGCACAAGACCTGTAATAGGTTGTTTGTTTTAATCGAAGAAGCATTTCTTGTTCAATCCAATCTTCTTTTCTATCCAATCACGTTTACATTCCGCATTCACGTGATTGAGATCGTGTGTTATTGATTTCTTGGGAGTTTTCAGAGGTTTTACATAATTAGTAATTAACACTTATTTTTTTCACACTTTTATGGAAACTGTTTCAATTTGTGTTTATTAAAAAAACAATTTAATGTTTCCCAATTAACTTCTCAATTTAGTAATTATAAGTATATACCAAATTATGATTTATATTTTTTAATATCCAACCCGTTATTTATATGAGAAGGTCATGAGTTCAAGTCTTAATGCCCTTTGATCGATGTCACGTGTTTCAGCTTGTGCTTTATAAATAGTTTCGGCACAAAATAAGAACTATTAAAAATATTTAAAGTTAAGTCAAGAATTTTTCTTAGTTATGAATTTCCTCTTAATTAGATTAGGGGCGCGATGCAAACTAGGAAACAAGTAAATAGGTATGATTAAAATACACCTATCCTCCAATTTAAGTTCATACATTTTCCGTTTAAAAAAAGTTCTCATTGGTTAGTTGCCGACTAATGATTGGTTAAGTAAGACTTCCATCATTAATTAAGTTATCATATATCAAAGCATTAACTTATTTGACACCTATAAATCTATAATAACAAGTCATAAACCTGCATTAAATTACGTATTAAATAAGTAAGAGAATGATTTAGGAGATGGCGTTTTAATCTCAACTGATCAAGGATAAAATGTGAGTTGTAATTCACGAATAAAATTAGGATTCTTGTTCTACCAAGAACAGAATAATTTGCATTAATTAATTAGTCGGGTCAATTCTCATAACATTCTGTCACGCCCCGCCCCGCCCCTTTAAAAGGGTATAAATATGCTTCTACTTTCCAAAACACATATCAAAAAAGCCTTCTGTTGCACATCACTTAAAAAAGAGATCATCAATCTGCATACAAAATTTCCCACAAATCGAAAGAACCTATCGAAAAGATGGAGTCTTACGCAGGCGTTTTTGATGAAGAATGGATGAATCTCGGCTCAATGTTCTTCTGTGATCAAGATCCAAATGATTTCACAGGCCATGGATTGTTCTCAACTGAACATGATCATGGTTTGAATCTTGAAACTCCTATTAGTTCTAGTTCGCGCGTTAGCAATGATCAGAATAATTTAGCATATGCTTCTGATCATGATATTAAATCTGATTTCTATAATCATTTTTCTCAAGAAAGTAGCAATAATATGGATTATGTATTTCACCAGTCTGAGGATGTGTGTGTGATGGAAAGTGATAGTAGCAACTTCTTGTTTCTAGCTCAAGTTTTTTCTGATGATGCAATGGAGGAGATTCATTGTTTGAAACAAGATGAAGTTGTAGAGAAGGGTAAAATGGAGAATTCAGTTGGTCAGCCTATGCCTGTTGCTGATCAACACCTCAAGAGGAAGTATGAAATGCTTGAAGTACTTCCCACTGTTACCAGTAAAATCAATAAGAAAAGTAGGGTTTCAACTGATAATGTAAGTATTTTGAGGATATGAAAATGATTTTACATATGTCATCTCATAAAAACATATCATAACAAAGAAAACCTTAAAAGAATTATAATTTGATGTTGTTTTAACAGAAGAACAAGAAGAATTTGGCACCAAAGAAGCTGCAGAAGATAATGACTTCTGTTGACGGAAGCAACGATGATAGCGAAGAGATTCTTCAAAACAAAAGAAAAGGTACTAAAAGAAATAATGGAAGAGGGAATGTACAAAGTTCAAGTTCCTGCAGCTCCGAAGACGATTCAAATGCTTCTCAAGATTCGTATGGAAGAGAAACTGTAACAGTGAAAACACGAGCTGGTAGAGGTGCTGCAACTGACCCCCAAAGCATCTATGCGAGGGTAAGTTTTTGTCAATCATGTTTTCACTGTTTTTCTGTCATAACCTCTTAAAAATCACCTGTATAAAGCAAGTTGCGATTTACCTGATTCGTTTATTGGCAAAGTTTTAAGTAGTTATCTCTTTTTGGATTTTGAAACTAATATGCATTGCATGTTACTGTTATACAGAAAAGAAGAGAAAGAATAAATGAAAGACTCAGAATCCTTCAAACTCTTGTACCAAATGGGACAAAGGTTGACATCAGCACAATGCTTGAAGAAGCAGTTCACTATGTGAAGTTCTTGCAGCTTCAGATTAACGTAAGATTTTAAATGATCAATGCATTGCATTAAAAAATATTAATCATCATAAGCTAAATAATTTGATTGTTGTAAATACAAGCTTGTTACTCAAGTATTAACTATTAATTTTGTGGTGAAATCTTGCAGTTGCTGAGCTCCGATGATAAGTGGATGTATGCTCCGATAGCGTACAATGGAGTGGACATGGGTCTCTACAACAATATTTCTCCAACATTATAATTTACAAATCTCAAATTTGGGAACTTTTTATTCATTGCCCAAATAATTAATTAAATATCAAATCAATTAAGAAAAGTGAAGAGTTTTTATAATCTGACTTAATCGTAATTCAAATGTAATTACAGACTTCATTATATATTCCGGATCATGATATGGAATTCTTGAGATTTTATAACATTTTATATGATCTTGTTACGATGGCTGGCACATTTTAAACAATCAGACATGTGATGATGGTTTAATTGGGGCGCCATGTTAATTAGTTATTAATCTAAAGCGTTAATCAAGATCCATGGAAGAACGTAATTAACCATACATATGTATTATATATAATGTACTAGTTTAGTTCCCGTGTATCACACGGAATGAATAAATAAAATATTAAATGATTAGTAATCAAAATTTATACATTAGAAAATTATGTTTGAGATAAAATATGATTATAATTACGTATAAATAGATACTTTAAGTAAATAAATAATAATATATTTTTCTTAAACTTTGTTTTATAATTTTTTTTAAATATTTTATTTTAATAAAAATGATTTTTTAAAGAAAAAGTTCATTGTGTTATGTATTTTATAAAATTTTTATTTTTAAAGTGTGTTTTAATTCAAAAATAGGTTTTTTATTTAAAGTGTGTTTTTTATTTAAAGTGTGTTTTAATTCAAAATAGGTTTTTTATTTATTAATTTATATAGTTTTTAATTTAAAAATAGTATGAATAAAATTATTAGTATTCAATATTATTATTAACAATATAGAGAAATGAGAAAATTAATATGACAAGGCTTACAATTGTTTCATGTTTTTTAGTTTTTTTATAGATAGATAGATATATAGGCTAAAATCCCTTTAATTAAATGGATTATAGTTAGTAATAACACGAAGAGTTAGATTATAATATTTTAATATTAACTATAATTAAAATTATATATACATAATAGTTCAAGAAATAAAACAACTATACTATTTTTAACTCTCTTATCTCAATAGTTTCATTTTTGGACATTCGTTTTAAGATTTTTTTTATTAAAAAATATTTTTTTATCAAAATCTTGTTTTTTTGAAAACTATGATTTGTAATTATTTTGGTCGTTTTAATAAGACTGTTTTTAAAAGATTTCACCTTTATAATTTTTTTGAAACAAAACGACTTAAAATATTTTGCTTAAAAAAGTTTAGTGTTTTAGAAAATTTTATATTATATAATTTTTTGTTTTTTATTATTTAGATTTTAATTAAAAGATGTGATTTTTAACTTCCTTCATAAAATATATTTTAAAAAATGTAGTTTGATTTTATAAAATCTAGATAAGAGAGAGAAATATAACAATTAATAAAATTAATTTTAGTAAGAGAGAGAAACTTGTATTAGTATTTAAATTACTATAATACCCTTTTGGAGGGAAAATCAAAGTGTGAATATTTAGAAATTGGACAAGTGGCAAAAAAGTGAGTTAAAAACATGACAAGTGGCAAAAAAAACCTTCTTTTATTAGATACTATAGATATGTATGTATATGTATGTACATGTTGAGTGGTTATTGGCATGATCCAGTGAATCTATCAGTTTCATTACTCTAAAATAATTGAGATCACATAATATAATAATAGATTTCTATGTGTTGTTGCATGTTTGTGAATATGAGTCAGCCAAATCAAATGATTATTAAGATTTCTATGTAACATAATGGCAACAAAGTCAAACATAAGCTTATCTTGGCACCACATATGGTGTACGTGATGCCAAATAGCTTAGATCTGGAACCTAAGAACATGCGCATTACCATTGGTTAAGACTATATGCAGTGAGTATTTTGGAGGCTTCAAACATAATAAATGAACACAAACGAAGCTCCAAATACCATTACAAGCTAATTAAAAAAGACTTTAAATCCATAGGGCTCCAAGCCCTTAACGGACGCCAAACACAATTTTTCCTAAATTATTGCATCAATAGGGCCCCCAAACGTTAGTCAACCACTACACTTGATTTAAAAGAGTCATTACTGAAACGATTTTTATCTACATAACAATTAAGTGACATTTTAACTAAACAACCACTACACACAGTCTAATAATTCCGTTGGGTATCTAAATGTACAGTTAGAGTGAAAATGTGTCTCGTTTTTATACTAGAGATTAAGGACTTCAATTTTGCAATATATTGACAGATAGTGAAGAAAACTAAAAGCCGTAAGGAAAAAAACACATTCCATTAGGTGTAAGGTTATTAATCTGTATTTACAAGTTCGTTTCTATCTTATATACCATTGGTTGAACATATATTAAATGGTATAAACTTTTATGACAACCTAATATAGTGTGTAATATTTGATTATGTAAAATACACAAATACGTCCCATTTTAAATTAATTAACATTGCAATTTAAATTTTGTTTTGGTTAATATAATTATGCAGGTTTTCGAAGTTCTTATTTTATAATCATGAATATTTAACAATTTATTTCACTACTAAAAAACTCTTTTACTTTCGACAAAAATTCCAAAAAAAAAAATATGTTTGTTAGAAACTAAGACAAATTTGCAACAAAAAGGTGACAATAAAAAACCCCTAATACTGGCAACAGATTTGTGACAACTTAGAGACAAGGAAAACTTCGTAGGAATCCGAATTTGCGGATATGATTGTCCGAAACATGTATATTTTGTTATCGGTACGAAATTCATCAAGAACTAATAAACTATTATTTGCCTAAGAAACCTTATAAATACTTTTAGTCACTGCTAAACACCTAAACTTGTCAAACGAATTTCAACTGAACTCATTCGAGTAATGTTGGAACCGGTTCTTCCCTAAACCCTAAGTTGCCCTAAAGCTATTGACAAAGATATTGGAGCAAAATACAGGCTCTAAGGTGGGATACGAATTGGGCCTCTATACGTTACAAGTTATTGGGCCTTGCTTTAAAACATCGCATTGCATAATTCAATCCAATGCCAAGATTAATTGGTTGTGGGCTTTTACAGAGATGGGATGGGAAAGTTATTGGGCTAGTTTTGAAATACATTATTGTTGAATGTTGATTGCTTGATTTGTTGGTGATCCGTGTGATATAGCACAAGTTAGAAAGTGCCTATAGATTATGTTTCTTTGGCAGTTAATGGCGTTTGGAGCATATGATATTGTTGAAACTTGAAACCGTTAGAGCATTCACAACCCATGCCTTATAATTACGTGAGTGTGAGTCCTTAAATTATATGGGATAATTTTGAGTGGTTGTGAGTGGAGTAGAGAGAAAATGTTACTGTTCATCTATAAATTTAAGGTTTTACTGTTCAACCCTTATAAATTTTTTAATATTTTTGAAAGTGGTTGTGAGTGAAGGAGAGAGAAAAAGTAATGAAAAAGTTTAAAAAATATATTATTTAATTGAAAGAAGAGAGAAGAAATAGTGATTTTCAGTGTAATTATATAGATAAAGATAAAGAATGGGATGTGAATGCTCAAGGTTCTCTATGAGGTTAGTTGTTGGGTTCTGTCAAAAAGTCAACATTGATTTTGACCAAACAGTCAAATATCTGGAAGTCAACCCAAGGACGATCGATGACTTGATTACTTCACGGGATGATTTTCCCTTTCATCGTAGACTGGAAGTATATTTGGTATGGATAAGGAAGAAGGATAACATTTTAGCTTGTATTGTGTATATCTTGAATGAGCCAACTATAAATGCAATTTGTGATTTAAGGAATTTTGGTGTTTTTTCTTGAGCCACCTTTCGTCGGCCTAAGTTAGTTACTATGGGCCGGGTTAGGCCTGCTAGAACATTCACAACCCATTGTTTAAAATGAAGTGAGTGAGAGTTCTTAAATTATATGGAATGGTTTAAGTAGTTGTGACTTGTGAGTGAAAGAGAGAGAAAAAGTTATTATTCATCTGTAAATTTAAAGATTTACTGTTCAACCCTTATAAATTTTTTTATATTTTTTAAAGTGGTTGTGAGTGGAAGAAAGAGAAAAGGTAATGAAAAGGGTATAAAAATATATTATTTAATTGAAAGGAGAGAGAAGAAGTAATGATTTTTAGTGTAATTATGAGGATGAAAATAAAGAATGGGATGTGAGTTTAGAGCATTCATAGTCCATTTCTTATCTTTATCCATATAATAACACTAAAAATACTACTTTTTCTCTCATCTTTTTAATTAAATAATATTTTTTATATTTTTATCATTATCATTTCTCTTTAATTTGAAAATATTAAAAAAATTATAAGGGTTGAACAATAATTTCTTAAATTTACAGATTGAACAGTAACATTTCTCCCTGCTTCACTCACAATCACTCACAATCATTTCATATAATATAAAAGTTACACTCACATAAATACACCAAACAGGTTGTGAATGCTCTTAGTTTCTCCTTTTGAGAGCTAGTTTTTTCTCAAGGTAGGTTACCAAAATGCTAGTATCCTTGTTGTAACAGTTTAATTTTTGATTGAATAGAATTCATGGGTTGTCGAACTTTTTTCACAAAAAGTATATAATCGTATAGATAAACTAAATCTAAAAGCTAAAATGCTAGAGTTTGTCGAGAGGTTTTAGTTTAATTAGAGTTCGTTTGACCACATTTAGGAGTTGCTAAATACGAATGTTTTTTGTTAGTTTTTTTCTTAACCCCTCTACATATTAAAAGTCAAAAACTAGTATAAGACATGTATACCAACAATCCAAACTGTTAGCTCTCGATGCCAAGAACAAACTCATGATTTACTCACTTTCGGCTACTACCGTATACGCCTAATTGTTCTTCATCAAGGAATGCTCGGGATTATCATCACGATCATCGGTTAATTGTATGTTTAGCAAACTTACTTTTTCAATACCAATAACTATTATTCTTATAGCATTTCAAGAAGTACTACCTTTTTTTTGTATCATGCCTGCCTCGAAGTGGTCTCTTTGGAAGCGGTCGGGGGTCTCTTTGGAAGCGGTCTCTCTACCTAACAAGATAGAGGGAAGACTCGCCTACACCTACCCTCCCCAGACCCTGCTCTCGAGTGGGATACACTGGGTTTGTTTGTTTGTTTGTTTGTTTATGCCTGCCTCGAAGTACTACTTCAGGACCACTTTGGTTGTATCTTTGTCTTGTATATTTTATCACATTCATCAAAGACTAAAGTCTATTTAACGAGATGTATC
Source organism: Flaveria linearis (assembly GCA_024085815.1). Classification (NCBI taxonomy): domain Eukaryota; kingdom Viridiplantae; phylum Streptophyta; class Magnoliopsida; order Asterales; family Asteraceae; genus Flaveria; species Flaveria linearis. The sequence goes on from CM044002.1 coordinate 14,246,597, forward strand.
CTTCTAACACATCACTTTTAAGGATTTTGATACATTTAAACATTTCAAATCACGTATAAAAGTTCATGTGAGCATCGAATTACCACGCTTATTTTATTCACACGCTCCAAAAGAAAACGATGTTGCTCAAAGGGAAACCGACATCCATTTGAGGATACCCGCGCCCTACTCTTTCAAGCAAACTTGTCTAAATGCTTTTAGTACGATGTTTATATCGTTATTAGCTTCCACCTCAATCTAGTTAGATTATCTCAAGTTAACTTTAACACGACCCGGTATGCCAGCTACTTCATCATTAACGACACAAGTCAAGATAAAATAATGATTTATTACTTACAAGTAACGGTTTTGCTCCCTGTGATTTGGTCCAAGTAACGGTTTTCCTCCAAAGGTTTTAAAATTACGATTTTACTCCCTGTGGTTTTAAATTTGTCACAGTTAACTCCAACCAGCTAACACCGTCAAATATTTCTGTTAAAATCAAGGACATTTAAGTCATTTTATATAGAGGGACTAATAATGTAATTCGTTTAACTCGTAGGGACTATTTTTAATAAATTACTTTATTATTATTGTAAAGTAATTAAAACCCTATCCAACTCCTTCCCCTTCAACATTGACATATTTTGCATCACCACCACTTCCGGCCACCCACCACCGCACCGTCGACCATCTACCGCCCCAACCCTCTCCTACTTATCTATTTGACCTCAACTCTAACCCACCCCTTAAACCGAGTATGATAATCATCATCCTTCATCGCCGTCCAACGATGAAACCCTAGATCTGAGTTCGCTGGAGGAGCTGCAACTACGTGGTTAGGGTTCGCAGGACGAACGATCGAAACCCTACAGGGCCACCTTTTTAGGGCTCAATTTATTGCCCAGGACTCGAATACTACTCAGGTTGGGATGTTAGGGCTTCGATTAAAACGAAGGTGAACATAATGGTGGTCTCGATTTTGGAAAAATCGGTCCATCTTCATCTTTAATGGTGGTTAGGGGGTCTTTGATTTAGGATAGATCTGCTCGTATTTAATGGTGTTTAGGGATTGAAACCAATGGTGGCTGCGGTGGTGCAATGGCGGAGAAGCTGTGAACGATGGTGGTGACAGATGGTTATGGTGGTAGTCTAGTTATGATTTCGCAGGTGGTTGTGGTGGGTAGTGGTTGTTGTGGGTGAGTGGTGGTGGTTACAGTGGGTGGGTGGTGGTGGTAGATCAAGGTGAGCGATATGGGTATGATGATGATGATGTAGTGATAGTTAGATGATGAATGATAATTTTATTATTTTGTTTAAATGACACATAATTATTGGTGAATTACAACATTAGTTCTTTTTATATAAAATGACGTACGTACCCTTGTTCTTAACAGAAATATTTAACGGTGTTAGTTGGTTGGCGTTAAATGAGATAAATTTAAAACCACAGGAAGTAAAATCGTAATTTTGAAACCTTTGGAGGGAAACCGTTACTTGGACCAAACCAAAGGGAGTAAAAGCGAAGTTTACTCTTAAATAAATACTTATTACCAAGCATCATCTTTTCTTACGGGTCCTGCTGGGGACACCGCATATGTTTTTAGGGAGAAACCGGATCAAAAGGTCATGGTTTGACCAAACCGTGATACTTTGGGGAGAAACCGAATCAAAAGGTCACGGTTTTGCCAAACCGTGACATTTTGAGATATTTTTTTGAATCAAAAGGTCACGGTTTGACCAAAAGGTCACGGTTTGACCAAAAGGTCACGGTTTGGCCAAAAGGTCACGGTTTGAGATATTTTTGAGATATTTTTTTGAGTAGTGAAATAAATTAAATGTTATTTCTTGAGAATCAAAATACATTAAAAGTTATTTCTTGAAAGCTAAAATACATTAATTCATATTTCTTGAAAATTAAAATACATTAAAAGTTACTTCTTGAAGCTAAAATACATTAATTCATATTTCTTGAAAATTGAAATACATTAAAAGTTACTTCTTGAAAGCTAAAATACATTAATTCATATTTTTTATGAACTAGAATAAACTAAAATATGGTATTCTTAATATTTACATAAATTAATTAAACTTTGTTAAACAAATCATGCGTTATGTTATTGAATAAATCAATTTTTGAGGACTACGAGTCATATATACTTAATAAAAATTGATGTTTATAAATTTGTTTTTAAGTGTTAGTTTGTTTGTTATATATGTACGTAATACTAAAAAGTTAAATAAAAGAAAATTTGAATCCTATAAAAATATTAGAAGTTACAAATTGAATAAAATATCTTACATTTATATTATAAAAAAAATTAAAAAAATTAAGTATTATACCCAATATGTCATGGTTTTGCCAGACCGTGACATATACACCACCAAAATCAAGAAACTCATTCCCAATAATTAACCCAATCCCGAGGTGTAGAACATTTTCTGAAGCTCAATATGTCACGGTTTGGTCAAACCGTGACCTTTAGGCTTCAATATGTCACGGTTTGGCCAAACCGTGACCTTTAGGCTTCAATATGTCACGGTTTAACCAATATGTCACGGTTTGAATCGGTTTTTTTTTTCAAATTACTTACGGTGCTCCTAAAATTTCCCTTTCTTACATGTCTCGGGAGCAGAGAGTACTATATATTTATTACTTGGTACGTAGTAAACGATACAAGTCAAGTTAAAATAATGATTGAACACATCTGGTAGGTTTCAAATAGACCAAGATAGTTGACTATATTATCATTGACCCAAAAATGAGAACCAAACTAACCATGATTCCTCTGCAAACCATATGTAGAAGGAGGTATCAACACATTGCTAGAAGAGCAACCCACGCCGCGGTCGAATCGCGATATCTTGATCAGGGTCCAGACTTAGCAGCTGTGCTAGAGCAAAGGCTGAATGCTGAGCTTCCAACACAAACCAACAATGGTGCTTCAATCTACAGAGTTCCAAACCGTTTGCGGTCAGTCGAACCCAACGCTTATGAACCGAATATCGTTTCAATTGGTCCATACCATCATGGTGCAGCTCATTTACAAGCCATGGAGAATATGAAATGGAGCTTCTTTTATAACCTCTTTAACCCAAGCAAGCCCGATCATGCTAACCTGAATGCAGTACTTGAGGAACTCAAGGAGATCGAACCGCAGGCTCGTGGTTGCTACTCTGAAGAATTGAAGATCAGCAGCAACAAGTTTATCAACATGATGTTGTTTGATAGCTGTTTCATCATAGAGCTTCTAAAAGAAGCAAGAGAGGTTGATTTCAGTAAGAAGTCAATGCACATAAGGAGATGGATGCTACCTGTTCTTCAACGCGATCTAATCATGCTTGAAAATCAGCTCCCTCTGTTTGTTTTAAACAAAGTATATGACTTAACAAGTGGCTCTACTTGTGAAGGAACCAAAACCTTGGGTTTGAACGAGCTCGCGCTTCAATTCTTGGAGCCTATGATATACAAAGATTTGGATGCCCCCAAGAACAGTGGTTCGGGTGTAGAAGGAGACGGTGGAAGCCACTTTCTTGAGCTCTTTCGGGCCACCATTTGCCCGACTGAAGTGTTGCAAAGTGAGTTTCTTGTTAAGGAGCCACACATGTTTCGTTCGGTGACAGAACTGAAAGAGTCTGGTGTCAAGCTTAAGAAGGCGGAGGGATGTCAACCGTTGGATGTAAGTTTCAAGAAGGGTGTTCTGAAGATTGCTCCAGTGAGCATGGATGACTACAGATTCACATTGTTTCGAAACATGGTGGCCTTTGAGCAATGCCACTTTGGCTGCAAACCGCATGTTACAGCTTATGTGTTCTTTCTCGATAGACTGATAAACTCTGCTGAGGACATCGAAGCGCTTCATTATTCGGGCGTTTTGCAGCATACTCTAGGTGGGAACAAACACGCAGCAAGACTTGTGAACAAGCTCTGTAAAGAGGTAGCTGGGGCTGCTGATGATTCTTATTTACGCGATGTTCTATGGAAGATCAATTGCTACTGCAATGATGGCTGGAATCAGAAGAGGGCGAAACTGAAGCATGAGTACTTTTACAATGTTTGGGTATCACTCTCGACGATAGCTGCAATTATAATCATTTACCTTACCATACTTCAAACAATTTCGGGGCTCGGAGATGGAGAAGAACGAACTCACTTGTTTGGAACTGGTTTTTGGGTTTCATTCGCAGAAGCTTTCGCTATACCATTTGGAGGTTTTAAGCCATCTAAGAAGTCATCAGTGCCTGTTAAAGATAAACTTGAGATCTTTGAAGGGCTCTTTGGTCACAAAGTACTTGACGATATGAATCCTTTGTTCTTCATGAGTTGTTAGTGATTATGGTTTGAATTAAATGCAGAAAGAATATTCTAACAATTGTTTTCAGTTTCTTTATATAGATCAATGTAATTGTTCATCCATGAATGTCCTGTTATTGCAAGCAAAATAATATATCATGTGCTATTATTTCTTGTGTTATTTCTGGTGTGTTTTCTTTCTCAGAAGACCTACACTATCTTCTCACCATCTGAGTTCAAGCAGAGACAGTATGTGAGCAAAAAGGACTAAACCAAAGATCAATTTTTTTGCAAGTCCCCAACACAGGAATTTATAAGGTTATAAGCAACCAATGTGAGTGTATAAGAATAAGATACAATAATGTTAAGTTTTCATTGTAATTGCACAAATGAATTCCTAACTAAATTCTTTTATAGGTCATCTTGGATGAGAAATGATTAGCAGGCACCAGATCTTGATGCCGCAATCTTTAATCCTCGTCAAACCCGGATGCATAGTGCCCCGCGTTTCTATCCTGTACCCAAAACATTATCATAACAGTCAACATTTGCTACTTATTTATTATGAAAAAGAAAAAAAAGTGTGGAGATTATGGAGTCGGCTTACTACCTGCGACATCATACGCTGCTTGTTGAGAAACTGTGTCCTTGCCTTGTTAAGGATAGAGTTAGGAGATCTGTACATCCTCTGTCATGTAAATAATTCATGTCAGCTGATGCATCGCGGAAGCATAAAAGATTAAAGAAATTATGCATTTTCAATGGAACTTTGATGTACTTCTTAATGAATAAAAACCAATACATAAACGTTTTATAGGGAAATTCTCAATTTGACCGCCTCTAAGGGCTCCAAATGAAAGAATTTGGGTCCGAATTTTGCAGCGTCTCCGCACATATAATAGACCCCATAACTCTAGAGACGGATCAAAAGTTATGCCCATATTAAGTAAGGCACTTTTCTAACTCATTTGCTTTTCAAGTTGCTCCAAAGATGAATCTAGCAACTCTTGTATCCGCTCCGACTTCGTATCATCAAATTAAGAACTTGCCAATGTTAAAAGTTGATGTTGGGATTTTATTATATGTTAAACAAAAGGATCGAAAATGGGTCCAATCATCTACTTCTTTTTTCAAAAATTCCATATCTAACATTAAATGAAAACTAACATGAGTTCAAGGTGTAAAGAGGATGAGCATACCTTGTCCGTCCCTGAAACACGATCCACACTTGATAGAAGCTTTTTCTTTGGTGTAAAGTTAAATACCTCATGAAGAAATCCATTTTCCTGTACAAATATAAATCAATCATTAAAATCAAATAACTATAAAAAAGTGATACATATTATGAAATTTTCATATGAGTGTGTATATGTTTGTTGGCAGTTTAAAGAACAACTTCTGATATATTAACAACCGAACCTGCATATGCTTCACAAATCCTCCACTGAGAAATCGCTTTAAAAAGTTCAACTGTCAAAACATATAAATTAGAACACACTAAAAATATGCGACCATATTGGCAAAAAGCACAAAAGAACACTAAACCAAACCTGTATTAGCTGGGACCAAGTAGTAGTGGTAAGTGACTCTCCGCCGATCTTCACTGAGCTTTCAGGTGCATAACCATCCTAGTTATAAAGATAAAAATAACAAAAGAAAAATGTAATCAACATTGTATAGCATGTATACTGATCAATAGAAAGAACTAATTGAGGAATACCTCAAGAAATTCCAAAATATCTCGGAAAGTGTTTCGCTGATTATTGAGATCTTTTTTGGCAGAACCCTTTCCACCCGCCTCAGCAGAAAGGTCCCGCACTTGATTCAACACTTTGGCTCTCAAACCATGTATATGATTAACATCCCGGGAACTAACATCACCATGAACGGAACTGTCACTATTAACTTTAGAAGAACCACAAAACTTCTCCAAATTGCCCATTTCATATATCAGAGCTAGTGCTTCACCAGCTGCAATTCGCACTGATCTGTCATCCTTTTCTAAAAGGTTCGAAAAGTAAGAAACCGACCTAAAAATGCAGAGGTTAGCGTGTACAAAATAGTAGAACACAAACTAAAGGTGTAAAACGGAAATTGCTTACTCCTGCCAAATTTTAGGATCAAGTGTCCACCCATCCATTGTTGTTAGAAGAAACGCCCAAGCAGATACGACGGCTGTTATTATTGCTGCCGATGGCTTAGTGGCAACCACCTGAAACATGCACAATTTAAAATTTTGAAGACTAGGACTGACGGTTAGCTTAACTAAAAAAAAAAAGAAGGGAGACATACATTGGGGCCAAGTTTAGGGTGCACCACTTGCCACATTATTTGCATGCATCTCTCAGTTTCTTCAGGTTCCTTTCCACCAACAAATGCGATCACAGCCAATCCCTCTACTAACTACAAATCAATATTGCCAAAAATTGTTAAAAAGTAATTTTTAATTGCAAGCAGAATAAATTACACCAGTAAATGTATAAATGTATATTATACTGATGCTATCTTTGATGCTTCAGAACGGGATCTCAGAGCCTCTGAGAAAGGAGTAACCGATTCTTCTAAGATTTCTTGTGCTTTCTCACCCGGTCCAGCAGTTAGAGCTAGTAATCCTGTACAAATTGAACAATATTTAGAGACCTCAATTAAAGGTATTAAGTTGATTAAACAAAACAAAACAAGGAGTCATATACCAATGGCATGAGATGCTAAAGATATTTCTTTTGCAGAACCCTTCTTCACAGAATTCAAACATTGATGCAGCAATGTTACAGACCTATGGAGATAAAATTTAAAAACATCAATCCACCATAATCAATTAAACTGAAGAACTGATATCACTAGAAATTCTTACTTTTTCTCAACAAACTCATGCGGTAAACTGCTACTAAATGTCTCAATTATATCCACCAAAGCCTTCTCCCTCGTGGATCCCCTTTAAAAACATAAAAATAGCAACAAATTCAAGTATGTACATACAATATAGGTATTAAAGTCGATCATACATTAACGATGAGACGAAAGTATCCATTTTTAGATGGTTTCAAATCACTTAATTTTCTAAATACATCTAAAGCCATCAATAATCAACTTAATTATCCCTAACTTGAAGTACATGATTATGCGATCATCTAATTCTAATTCTAATTCTAATTCTAATTCTCCATATAGCAATAATCACTTTCAAAACATAAATTTATTAACAGAAAATTACCTTTTCTCATACAAAGCATCTAAACTCTGATCCAACACACTTTCTTTTTCAAGCTGCAAATCATCCAAGGCAGAAGCCATCACATAATCAGACCGAATAGTCGAAGACGAACTCACACTATCGGTGTCATCACTATCAAGCATTGCAGCATTCTTACGCTGTGAACTACCTGCAAAAACCCAATCACCGAAACAACAAACATCTCAAAACCCCCATTTACTATAAACACCCATTTTAAAAGTTAACTAAAACCCCCATTTACTATAAACACCCATTTTAAAAGTTAACTAAAACCCCCATTAAAGATCATCAACGAAAACCCAATTACATGTCAAATCTAGGAACTTGAAAGAAAACCCAGATTACTTGAAAGAAAGCATAAGCGATTAAACGAAACCCTAAAATCAACTGACCCAGAACAAGAACAAAATCGTGTAATTTACAAGAACCACTTACGCTGTTTACCCATCGGTGCCAACTCCGATTGAAATCGCTATCAGGAAACACAAGATTGACTACTACCAAGAAAACTTCTGAAGAACAAGTGCGAACGAATTGAAGAATAACAATAAACAGAAGCAATTGAGTGAATTGTTGTTGAATTAGCGTAAGAGAAGCTGTCCATCAAACAAATTCAATGACTAAATGGCGTGAAGAGAGTATTATTGATTGTAAATGCCGTGAAGAGAGTAATATTCAAGATGAATGGTCCGGAATATTCGCATAGCGTGTGGGAAAGAACATGACTCAGATGTTACGGTGAGATCTGGGCCGTTGATTACGGTGAGAACTTGGCCGTTGGATTGGGGAGATTTCGTGGGTGTTAGAGGTTTGCTTTTATGGGAGTGAAACGGTGCCGTATTTGGGTTGATTGAAAGCCCTACGCGTTGGAGTACTTCTAGATGACTCAATTCAGCCGCAAACGTCCGACCACTTTTCTACGTGTTGGAGATTTGATAAATCTTTTGAAGCTTTTTTTTTTCTTGATATATTTTTGGAAGAGATATATATTGTATCTTTTAACGAAGTTACATATTCTTATGAATCTCTATAACGCTGTGCTCCCGAGTCTCATTTAAGGAGAGAAAAGAAAAGAAATGGAAGGAAAGAAGAAATAGTCGTGTTCCAGTGTTTTTTTTAATGAAATGAAATGAAAGGATTGTTAGAAATTTATGTTCCCGAGTTTACTTAAGGAGGGAAAATAAATGAAATGAAAGGAAAAATAAGACTAAAAACAATCCTTCCAAAATGGAAAGAAATGGAGAGAAAGGAAAAGAAAGAATAGAAGAGAAAAAAAAAAGAAAAGAAAAGAAAAGAAAGTGTTTCCTTTCTTTTATTTCGTTAAGTAAACTCGGGAACACATCGTAAAAGTAAACTGATATTTAGGGAAAAAAATCCTAGTATTAATCCCCCCGCGTTGTGTCATGAGACGTAAAACCGTGATAAGTGGCACCAATCTCATGCTAATATCAGCGACCATCAAAACCGGAAAAGATTGTACTAGAAAAAAAATGAAAAAAATAAAACCAAATGAAAATTAGACATAAAAACATTGAACAATACACGTAAAACGTAAAACATTAAAAATAATAACTAAGTCACTTTAGGATCCGTGTGTTGTGATGGAGGCGTCAAACAAAAAAAATAGACATAACAAAGTTGAACCGTATACGTGCGTTAGAGTGTGTTAACACTTAAAATTTAGACCTACATATAAAACGAAAAAATTGTAAAAAATAAAAGGTATAGGAAACAAAAGTTGTAAATGAAAAATTTTAAGTGTTAAATTGTAAAAGATGTAAAAGTAATTGGCTCATGAAATGTCTATCCTGCATAATGTCACCTCAATTTAACTACTAAGATACTATAGTGTCATATAGTGTCATGATTTCTTTTTTATATGTTAATTCAATACATTATCAAACTACTTTATAAATAAAAAATATAAGATTGATACTTTTGATAGTTTTCTTACAGTAGATGCAAGACTTTTTATAGTTTATTACGGTAGATAAAGTTCATAACAATAACATGACTTACCATACAGATTATGAACATCAAGATTTGATATATCTTTATGTTGAATTGTTACCCATAATAACTTCATAAAATTAAATATCTAAGAAAAGATGATCACATAGGTTAACCAAAGAACATAAGACAAAACATGTATAGCCATATCAACGGACGAGCATTCCCACTTCTAGTTATATAAAGATGAACGGATGACAAAATTGGTATTTTTGATGCAATTTAAGACACTTTGACATTTAGTTTCTTTGTAAAATCTTTCATAATATCAAAATTGTCCTTTAAGCACAGTGTACAAGTAGTCTAAGCATACTAAGCCTTAGTTGATAAATTTATTCGATTTCACTAAAATTATAGACTTTAACCAATTTCATTAATATTGACAACAATGATTTATAAAATATTATTTAAACGTTATTTATATAAACTATCATTTGAATTTGCATAAATTATTATTTATAATACTTATAACAATATAACATTTTAAATGTAAAATAATAAAAAATATCACAAGCACTGAAATATCATTTAAAACTTATTATTTAAATTTATATAAATTATTATTTATAAAACTTATAACAATGTCATGTTTATATAAATTTTAATGTGTTAAATGTAAAAACATCTTTTTGTGACCTATACATTTCAAAGAATACATTGGTAAATCCTAAACAGTAAACACCAACATTTTCTTTATTACCTGTCTCATTTTTATCAAATTAATTTTTCTACAAATTTATAATCTAGGAAAATTGAAAATTAGTAAACAAACTTTTTAAAACTGTGAGGTGAATACTAATGTACAAGTCATTGAAACCAAACCCTACAAATATCAACAAACTCATCACAATGCACGGGTTCACACGCTAGTACATACATATGTGTTTAAAACATATATAAATGAACTAAAATGAAACCAAAATCTATAAAAAAGATCATTAACAAAACATACATATATGTTTAACTGGTGTATCATTTTCTCCGGTACGATTTGGTTTTATAATTATGGGTAAAGGCAACTGGGACCAAAAATCAGTTAGGACATAAATCCATACCATTTGTTTTGAATTGGTTCAGTCAATATGGTTTACTTCAATTAATTCAGCTTATGATCGATTAATTTCGTTTTATGCTCCCTCATAGCTGAAAGTGTTAAATGTATTTTGATATTTGGTGCCAAATATAAGTTTTGGTATCAACCCATTGTCAAACATGTTGACGTTTAAGTCAGAACTATATGAACTGTAGATTGGGTAATAATAGTCATCACCTTTTTAGTGGTAATCTAACACAAATGACTGATGAAGTCATACAAGATTAGCTAAGCGCACCCCTATGTTTTCAGTGTACCCTAAAATCATCAAATCAATGGAACATATTTGATTTTTGATTAGAAAGGAGAAATATTACTAATATGATAAAAGGAGAGGTTGCAACAAGTAAAAGTAGAGATGGTATGTTAGCACTAACTCTTTATAATTCTTGTTCCACATCAAACTATCATAAGCCATCAAGAGTTCAATGTAATTCCAACCATGATGAGATCAAAATATATCAAACCAAAGCTTAAATTTGTATTTCACAAATAGTTTGGCGTCAAAAGCTCAAAAGATATAATAAAAGCACGTCTAAAATGTGTCTGTAACCTAATTTGATCTTCTATCTGGACCCAACAGGAAGCATCTTCACAGCAGCAGCAATAGGCATACCTAGAAAACCGATAACGACACTTGCAAACCACTGGGGAAGAGTCAGAGGACTTGTGTTTGCAAAGGTACCCAAAAATTCAATGATTATGATCTGGAAGATGACTGTGCTTGTTAAAACACCCAGAAACACATAGTTTTTTAGTATTCCTTTAAATACATCTATTTTCTCCATCTCCCTGGAGCTAATCTCATTGAACACCTGCATTTCCAAAAACATAAATAAAAACACAAAAAGGTTGATTTATGTACTTGGTCTATACTTTTTTATTTAACGAACCTGGCAGAAGACGAACGAATTGAAGATAAGTGTGTTGAGAACCAAATCATCGTCTGAGTTAAGGTGAAAAAATGTTTTTCCTTGGGTCTGAAGGTACCAAATCACCACAAATTGATAAAATGATTGTCCCATAATGTTCCTCCACATAACATTTGTTATAAAGTTTCCTTTTCGTCCAACTGGTAATCGCTCCATTAGTTCGTCTGTAGGAGGTTCAGTGGCTAATGCAAGTGCTCCCAGTGTATCCATTATCATGTTTACCCATAGTAGCTGAACAGCGGTCAGAGGAGCACTTCCTGCAAACATAAAGTTAAATTAAAAATTAAAAATAAAATATCAACAGGGAACCTTAAAGGATCATTGCAGGATTACCTGTTAGGCAGGCAGAAGAAAAGTTGACAATTAGAGCAACAACATTCACCGTCAGTTGAAACTGAACAAATTTCTGTATGTTCACGTAAACTGAGCGACCCCACTTTGCCACTGTCACGATTGTAGAGAAATTATCGTCTAGAATGATCACATCAGCGCTCTCTTTTGCCACCTGAAAATTCAAACACGTAACAAAATTATAGCAATAAACAATCAGATCTGAATAATACCTCACCCGATAAGAGTCTAGAATAACTGAATCATTACCTCTGTCCCTGCAATTCCCATTGCAAGTCCGATATCTGCTTCATGAAGTGCTGGAGCATCATTTGTACCATCTCCTGTCACAGCGACAACCTCCTCAAATGTAGTTCTCAAGTGTTTCACAAGCGTATGCTTATCCATTGGAGAAGATCTTGCCATCACCTTGTAGGTTTTAAAATATATATAAGTTTAATAAAATAATTTTGAAAAAAATGACATCAAGGAACACACAAGCACCTGAATTTTAGGAATGATTTTAAACAACTCTTCCTCACTCTTTTCACGAAAGTCTGGACCTTCAATGGCTATTCCATCATCTGTTAGTATCCCACATTCTCTAGCAATAGCTTTTGCAGTGTTTATATTATCACCTGTAACCATACGCACAGTAATACCAGCCGATCTGCAAATTGCAACAGATTCCTTCACACCTGGACGAACAGGATCTTTGATACCCACAATCCCAATTAAAGTATACCCCTCAAATGGAATTGGATCTTTGGAATTGAATTCATTTTCCAATTCCTTATAGCAGAGGCAAAGAGTTCTAAGAGCTTCATTGGCTAAAAGTTCAATTGTATTTTTTAAATGATTGATTAACTCTTCATCAAGAGTAACAACCTCACCATTTTCATTCAAGACTTTATCACATGCACCTAAAATAATTTCAGACGCACCCTTACAGTGGGCGCGGAAACATCCATCAGGGAGTTCTAGAACGACTGCCATACGTTTCTTTTCAGAATTGAACGGCTCGACTTTGACCAGCTTTGAGCTTTGAAGTTCTGTTTGTTTTTCTTTGAGCATAAGACCAAATTCCAAAAGAGCTGTTTCAGTTGGGGTGCCAAGAATTTCAGTAGTGTTCTTCTCAGTTTTAACCACTTCTCCACCGGTATTGTTAAAAATCGATTCAACTAACATTCCAACAACAGAATCAGGAATCGTAGAATAGAATGTTGAAGCTGATTTCACTTCTCTGATTTCTCCACAAATCCAAGCTTTTACAAGTGTCATGTGATTTGTAGTAAGGGTACCAGTTTTGTCACTGCAAATATTGGTGGCAGATCCCATGGTTTCACAAGCTGCCAGGTGGCGAACAAGAGCTCGATCGTTCATCATCTTTTTCATGGCAAATGCTAGACTTAGTGTCACCGCTAACGGTAATCCCTCCGGCACTGCAACCACCACAATTGTAACTGCAATAGCAAAGTATTCAAGCATCTCAAGGGCATCATCTCCAGACCATGTCCAGTGGGAACCATCCTGCATCTTGCGTACAAACAATCCTTGCACCAAAACTGCAAAAGTAATAACAGCAAAAAACAATCCAATTTTCCCAATAATTGTTGCTACTCCATTTAATTTAACTTGTAACGGGGTCTCATCATCTCCACCTTCACTTAAGGTTGCCATTAACTTTCCCCATTGGGTTCTCATTCCAACTGTAGTAACAACCATCTTACATGAACCATTTTGAACTTTAGTTCCAGATAATAAGAACGGATTCTCAGCAGTTACAGTTTTCGGATCACTTTCTCCTGTTAAACTTGATTCATTTATCATTAATGAAAAGCCAGAAACAAATAGTCCATCAGCAGGGACCTGATCTCCAACAGCAAGATGAACGATGTCACCAACAAGAAGCTCATATATTGAAATCTTTTGTCTGCAGTCATTTCTAGTGACTTGAATAGTAATTTTCTTTTTCTCTTTATCCAGATCTTTAAACTGTAAAGACTGTCGATAATCACTTGTGGCAGTAACAAATACAACCAGTAAAATGCTTGCAACAATCCCAAGACCATCATGGGCACCCTTTGGCCACCCTTCCATTGTAATGCCAACAACCAAAGACACAAATGCACACAAACCAAGTATCATTAGCGTTGTGTCTTGGAGGGCTTCCCATACGTAAACTAGGAAACCTTTAGATGGGCTTTCAGTGAATTGATTAATTCCATAAATGGTTTTTCTTTTGTTAAGTAAATCCTCTGAAGTAGAAATTCCAGTGGTTGTTGACGTGGAGATCTTTTTCACAATACCTTCAACCCCATCATGAGCTTTCAGCTTCTCTGAATTGCGGCCTTCAACTATTGATCCTAATTCATCAGGACCAATTTGAAAGCCCGCAGCTTTGACTTCCTCAGGCACACTGTAGGTTATACCTGGAAGAATTCAGGAAAAGGTTAACATGAAGACTATGCAGTCCTACAATAATGTAAGGGAGGATTCTTCATAGTATTTTAGACATGCATACCACTGAGAAATTGTATTGCTGCATGTGAAACCAGCATCAAGGTTCTTAGATTCTCCTGCATATTTAAATGCATCATAAGAACAAAAACCTCTTCAAGGCAGGATAACAGTTTTGAAATACACAACGGCAAGCCCTTAGAGCAATACATCCCCGGAAAAACAGTGTATCGTTCTGCAAATTATTGTAAATTTTGTAGAGGATCATAATCCAGCATAACGTTACTCTACTGCCATTGTTTTGTTTTAGAAATTAAACTACAAGTGTCAGCACATACACAATCGACTAACTGTTCAATTACAAACTACAGCTAGCCAGCATAAATAAATTCATATTCTCCACAGCAACAGAGCATGGATTACATCAAGCAGAACTTCAGAATTTATATAAGATGGTTGCCAAAGGATTGTGTTTCACAGATCTCAAACTTTATCAAACTCTATGTTATCAATATAGAAATTAGCCAAATCTTCAAGGAATAAAATCTAGTGTTAGATGTTCAGCTTCTTTATGTTACCAGTATTATACATTTATTATTACTTTTAGAATACATAAGCACAAAGCCACAAACCCAAAGATATAAAGCTTTTGTGAGCTGTAGTACATCCACTTCGTGTCCATGGTGAATCATTGGGAAGTACAGAAATAGTGGGATTCAACCTCGAGGTCTAGAGGTTACCCTAAACAAGTCTCAACACAAGAGCACTCGTAATAGAATCACTTGAATGTAATGTAATGAGCATGCTTGATTTTATATATAAGCGGATTTATAAATAGAAAACATCACACACCAACATACACATCTTCATTCTACCAGATAAAACTCACTTTAAAGTTAGATCCACACAAGCTTTGTTTGATAAAATATACAACCACCTTAAACAGATACGTCAACTCAGGAAGCCTCATTTCAGCAATATCAAGTTCAGATTTCAGAAATCATTAGAGGCAAAATCTAAGGAAAACTCGGTGTTCAACCACCCTAATGTAGCATGTTTTAAGCTATTTCCAAATAATTCCTGTTTTGATCTTTCTATTGCACACATTACTTCCACGCATCTATTTGCACACATTACTTCCAACCTAAAATATATAACTTATGAGTAATCAATCGTTAAAACTACTTCCAAGCAGTTTCCTCTAGAATAAATTTCCTTGTATGAGGCTTTTGTCAATTGAAGCCCTGTTATAGCTTGATCCATTCCCCCATTTGATAGATGTATCTACTATGAAGTTGTCAACTACAAGAAAACTTATTCCTTCAAATCATGGTTGTAAACAAAGAGGAGAAAGAGTCTTATCCAAGCTTCATAGTTCATAAACCTAAGTCATGACTTATTTCATTACAGGAGTACCTGCAGCTTAAAAGATTTGTTTAATAATACAAAAATTTACAAATTGTGTTGTGATTCCAAATGCTACCTACTAGAATAAAAAGCCTAATCAACTGAACTAATCAACCACAAAACTAAAGTTAGCCAGATTCACTTTCAAGTTTCAACTCAACACAAAAAGCAAAACAGCAACAACACAAAACGTTCACAGACAAAAAAAAAACAGATGCAAAAGAGAAAGAACATGAACCAGATTAGATCGTTGAATAGCACGAGCTTCAAAACGCTTGGAGAGATTAGCCGTGAAACGGAACCGCCGTTTCTTATTCTTCACCAGCCAACACAGCTTCCTCCATCTCTCCAACGCTTCCTCCGATGAGTTCTTCGGCTTCACCTCAAAATCATCACTCAAATAACTCTCCATACCTACTGCTTCAGCGAATCACTTCTTCGTTGCTCAAAATGACATCAATCCAAAAAGCAAATCACAGCAACTGAAGATCTTCTGCAACTTCGTGTGTAGTATCAAACAATCGGGATCTGACTGACTTCACTCCGATCGTCCGATTAGCTGTGTATTGAATCGAGGATTAGGTAGATCTTAATGAATTTGTTAGGAATATTGAGAGAAAAATAATACTACTTACAGTTAAAGTGATGGAGTGATAGGATATTTTGAAAATGAGAGAGAGGGAGTTGACCTTTTCTAAGAAGGAAGGAAGAAATACGCAATACGCTAGTCTTAGTCACAACTCCACTAACTCCGTTACGTGCTTTTAACTTTTAGCCTAACCCGAAGTTTGCGTTTCCGACTTTCCGGTTTACCGCAAGTAGTCTAGACCCCGCATCTACGGTCTTTAGTATGGTTTCATTTGGTAATTTGACTATGCGTTAAGGTTACTCGCAATAGTCTCTTTTTTTTTATGTGACATGTCAATCTGATATTGGTTTTTTTTATTTTTTCATCATTTTTTAATTTTTTCTCGTTTTACATGGTGTTATACAAGTTTTTTTTGTTTCTCGGTTACCCCATTTTTTCTAAAAAAAGTTTCAAGAGCTTGGTGTTGTAACCTGGATCTCGGTGAAAATTCACGACCCGACTGATGTTGAAGAATCAATAGGTTGGAGTATTTTGAAACCGGACACGCGATGTTCTTGGTCGGCCCCGGTTCTTTACCGGGCTTTCCCTGCTGTTTCCCCATCAACGTTCTGTTCCCCCTAATTCCACAATTACTCTGTAGAACAAGAAATAGTTTTTGTCTTACGCTTGTCCTAAAACATTCACATCACAATATCTATTTGCATCTTTATAATTTAATTATATATCATTTTTCGCTAAACTTATAATTAAAATCTGTTTTTTTTATCACATCTTGTTCTTCATTTTATTTATATTTTACCTGTAAACATTTGATTTATTAGTTTTCTTCTTTCTAATACTCGAAACATTTATAGAGATAGCAAAATAGGGTCTCTTTAGTGAAGAATCATTATTTATAAAACTTTGATTTTAGAGAGATGGATTCTGATAAAGATGCAAAATAAAATAAATAAATATGTAAGATTTAAAGACAGAATTTTTACTACAAATGCTCTAAAGTTCTCTATTTTGTTGAATTATTACCCTAGATGGTAAGCAAAATGATATCAAAATTGATACCAACGGTAATTTCATTACACAGTTATTAAAAATGTCATAATGTAAATAGTTCGTCTCAGGCTTGTACTTCTAACAAACCTTCTTATGCAAAATATGACAATTGTGTATATTTTACTAATATTTTTAAGATCTAAATGCCCAATAATGAAGTGATGTACATGCATTGTCTCATGGCACGACTTTCAAGAGAAAGCATATTAAAAGAAAGCAACAGAGTAAGATATGGGTCCGTGTTATAGTTTAATGAAGGTTGCAAGTTTGATGTTTTTATCTTTAGTTTTTAGTTTTTACTCCGACAACTTCTTAATCTATAACATATATTAAAAAAAGGTTTTCTTTAGACACGTGTCATCATTCTAGCATATCAAATGACACGTGTCATTATTCTAGCATATCAAAAAAATTATTTTCCCGCCTCTCTCTCATAATAAATACAAATTAATTTGACTTTCCTTTTTAACTAAAATATGTTAAAACAAATATGTCTATATTTGTGTTTCTTGTCTCTTTCATATTAAATGATAATTATTGTAAATAAGTAAACTAAACTATTAAACATCTAAAATATAAATGTACTAATTTTAAAATATATTAATACATATGAAATTATATGATATCAAAAATATTTTCTTTAAATATAGAGAAATAATTTCTAATTCATTATGTGTTATAACTTTTAAAATATTCATTATATTTTTATTCCACCAATTGATAATAACATCTAAAAAATAAAATATTCATAAAACTAATGATTTTAATATGTTTTATTTATTCCACCCATGTAATACATGGGCTCTAAACTAGTTCTAGTATATAGACAGTACTTGATATTCATGGTCCCTAAAAGGTTTCATTACACAAATTGATATCTTTTAATTCTTTTTATAAAATATTTATCTCTTACAAGTTACATCCACAAACACCAACACAATACACATAGAAGTTATTAAGTTTCCTTTTCCTCCTCTTCTTCTTGCACAAGGCCAATACAAACCCGTCTTTCCTCATTACTATTGACCATCTCTAGACGACCCATTTCCCTATTCGCCCTTTTACCACTCTATCTCTCAAGGCGATCATTGCCTTTAACCAGACATGTTTTTAATAAAATACACATCGAATTAATATATATATTAAAGAGATAAACTCTTAGCTACAGTACTACAGTACCACTATCACCATCACCACCGCCACCACCCTCCCTCCACCTCAACCACCCACCCCCCTCCCCAAACTCCACCTCCCCCGCCGCTCCCTCCTCCTCCTCGCCGCCACCACCATCCTCTCCCTTCCGACCCCATCTGTGAATCAGGTTAGTCAATTTCGACTAATTATATATTAGGGCTTTTTTGGGTTTAACATTGATCCATTGTTGGTGTTTTGTTGTTGTTTGATGTCGATCGGGAGAGGATCGAGAAGACGTGAAGGAGGCGAAGAAGCTGCTATGGGAGGATCGATTACTCAAACAGCAAATTGACGTTGCAAATGAGGTTAGTCATTTTTCGACCAATTATTAGCGTTTTTTTTTTTCGATCATTCGGGTTTAAATCACCACCGCCACCACCCTCCCTCCACCTCAACCACCCACCCCCCTCCCCAAACTCCACCTCCCCCGCCGCTCCCTCCTCCTCCTCGCCGCCACCACCATCCTCTCCCTTCCGACCCCATCTGTGAATCAGGTTAGTCAATTTCGACTAATTATATATTAGGGCTTTTTTGGGTTTAACATTGATCCATTGTTGGTGTTTTGTTGTTGTTTGATGTCGATCGGGAGAGGATCGAGAAGACGTGAAGGAGGCGAAGAAGCTGCTATGGGAGGATCGATTACTCAAACAACAAATTGACGTTGCAAATGAGGTTAGTCATTTTTCGACCAATTATTAGCGTTTTTTTTTTCGATCATTCGGGTTTAACATTGATCCATTGTGGTGTTTTGTTGTTGTTTGATGTGGATCGGGAGAGGAGAAGACTTGCAGGAGGCGAAGAAGTTGCCATGGGAGGATCGATTACTCAAACAACACATTGACGTTGCAAATGAGGTTAGTCATTTTTCTACCAATTATTAGCGTTTTTTTTCGATCCTTCGGGTTTAACATTCATCCATTGTGGTGTTTTCTTGTTGTTTGATGTCGATCGGGAGAGGAGAAGACGTGAAGGAGGTGAAGAAGTTGCCATGGGAGGATAGATTACTCAAACAACACATTGACGTTGCGTGGATTGATCAGGTAATACTCTGGTTTGGATGTTCCTAATGCCTATTGCCATTTTTCCAACTAGTGAAACTTTTGTGTATCCCTATTTTTCTGCGTGGATTGATTTTGTGTATGTAGAATGTTAGGATGGAGATAACATGTTAACTTGGAATGCTTGTTTGAAAGTAGGTTGTTGTTCGGCTTGTGGATTGACGCACCATGATTGTAGTCCCAGCACTGTGGGCTGGTGAAAAACCTTGCCTTGGTGGTTTATAGAATTGTTGGATCAACCCAATTCTGGAACTTTTAATTGAATATGGTACATAATAAAAAGATCTTTTTGATTATTTCTTTTGGTAAACTTTCACTCCTGCCTTAGCAAATCTATCCTACTGTCGTCCTGCAGGTTACAAAAGTATTTGTCAATGGTGTGTTGGTGGCATTCATCGTGATCGAGACATGTTGGTTAGAACCTTGAGAAGACTAAGAAGGTTGAGTATTAGTAATTGAGTATTATAATGTTATTAATTTTGGATAAAGATTTATGTATATTTTGGTGAACATCAAATCTTTTGATAGAAACTTTTCAGACTTTCCAGGTTGACCTGAACATGGAAGGTGGAGTTTTTCAAGTCTTCGAGATAGTCATTTGAAAGAACTTCAAGCTTATGATGATTATCACTGTCGCAGTTTCATTGTTTAGAAGCAGAGATGTTTAATGAAGATGAAAGACATCCAAAAAGCTTCAACAATTGGTGTTCCAAATTTTGTAGTTCATAGAACTTCAGCTTCATGACATTTAACTCAATCTTTATAGTAATAACTTCTGGTTTGTGTCTATCTTTCCACAGAAACATACTAGAAGATGGTGGATCACAACCTCCTAATTGGATCATTATATTAGTAATTTCTTTTATCACATTTAATGTATTTTTTTTGTTGGATGTAGGCTTGGCAAGGTAAATCCAGTGGAATCTTGTTATGATATTTATCCATTGTGAAATCTATCCATCATCATTTTGGGTTTTTGTGCATCCATTATACCATTTCCTGACCACCGCGAGGTTAGTTTTTACATTGCTTTAGACAACATATGTTATGATTTTGCTGATACTTAAACGGAGTTATACATCCTTCATTGCAAGAAGCGTTTGTTATACAAATCAGCAAGTATGCCTTTAATTTGCCTCTTCTTCTATATGTGTTTTTTGTGCTGCATTTTCAGTTTCTAAAAGTGATTCTTGCAGCAGACTCGTATTGTTGTGACCATAAACAACAACAACAACAACAAGCGATCATCGTCCTCTGACCACAAACCACCGTCTCCCAAACGCCACAAGGTATCATTATGCTATTTCCCCCTTCAATTTCATCTCGATTGGTTGAATATGTTTTCCATACCAATAAAATGATTTTTCAAGGCATATTGTAATTGTTGGTTCATCAAAAGCTTTTTCAAAATTTTCGTAACAATGATAATTTATTGAATAAATTGCATATGCTATGAAATGGTGTACAAAGGCAAAGTAGAACCAGAGCCATTTGGGATGTAATCCAAATGTTAGAAGCAGCCATACGTAAATAATTTTTTTTTTGCGTAATAAACGATTCCCCCGCAGCATCGCGCGGGTGGAAAGTTACTAGTTATAATTAAAAACCCAATGAATCAGCTGCAAGGGGGGAGACGTTGTCTCGAACCTGCACTAGGCGGGAGAACACGCAACACGTGAACAACCAAGGAAACCGTTAACATTTGTTTAGAATCTATTACAATTATATTACTAAAACTTATATTATGATTAACCCGCCAACCAACCGTTTAACCGTGAGATCCTCGTCCCATCAATTGTTTAAAACTTTCGAAATAATTGTCACACCCCAACCTAGACGGCGGAATTGTCGAAGTGTGAGAGTCACGATTGTTCACAGCCACATAACGCTATTGCCTGAAACATGTTAAAAATAAAAGGTCAACATAAAAATGTTGGTGAGCATTCTATAGTTTCGAATACATAAGTATATAAAAGATGGCAATTCATGTTGTAAATTAGAGAACAAAGTAACTAGGGATGTAAGACAGAATGCACAATCAAACCTTGATAAAATTTTACAAGTTTCAAACGTGTACTTGGATCAACTAAGTTATAAGTATATACGATTAGCTAAGTGTACTTGGATCAACCAAGCAGGCTTGTCAGGCCCATAGCTCTATGATGTCGCCAGGCTAGCAATAGTTAATGATTGTACATGTATTCGACATTACATGGTAGCTACAAGATTCAACTAATCACAACACCCAAGTAAATTGCCATAAGTTTACAAGATTCAAAGCGTTTACAAGTGTAACGTTTATAATGTAACATGTTTCACCCAAAAGGGTGTGAAATAATAAATAGGTATAGAAATACTCACATGACGTATAGGTGTATAAGGTGATAATAAGGATTAAACAACGTTCCCATATAAACCTTCACGAGATACCTAAGAATATATATATATTGACAAGATTTAAGTTTAATTATATTAAGCTTTAACGTTTTAACGGGAACTAGGGTTTTAGGATTTTGGGGTTTTGTAAATTATATTTAACAAATGAAAATCAATTAATTTTCTTGGTAACAATATTCTTGTATTTTATATAAAGATGCGAAATAAAAAAATAATGTTTATACTAATAAAGTTTAATAGTTAAATAAAATAAGTATGTTTTAACAATAATTTATACTTGTTATATGAACAAATAATGATTTAATAAGTTAGACAATATTTAAATCAATTCTATATAAAAATATGAACTATATATATGTTTTTCTTAAAAGATAATAATAGAATAAATAAATAAATAAATAAAATGTGAAGATACATTTCAGAAAGTAATTAGATGGTTTTAATATTTTTTAATGTTTGTAAAATATTTTTATAATTTTTAGAAATTTTTCTGTAATTTTTAAAGGCTTAAAAGCCTATTAAAAAAATAAGGGGGTGCCCGGGGTCGAACCCGGGACCTCCTGGACTTGCATGCATGTATCTAACCAGTGAACCAAAGGCCTCAGCCGCGATTCTATTTGGTTTCTAATTCATTTAAACATCAATTACCAGACAGCCCCAAATCGAATGAACCCTAGTTTGATTCGAATCAAAATTGAAGATCAAATCGATTATGTTAACGATTGTAATCATGGGGCTTTTGATCCCCATCAAAAATCGAGTATGTGGATGCTCTTAATTACCTGATTCAAGACTCGATTCGACAAGAACAGATGAAGAACAGGTCGCGAGTTAGCTTGAATCCAAAGGATGATCAAACCCTGATGAATATCAAATTAACTGCACAGGCAGCTTCGAATAGTGCTAAGGATTGAAAGCCCTTTATCAATTTTTGTTTATGATGATTGGAAGGTGGGTTTTCATGGAGTTGCAGGTTCGCGATGAAGAGAGAATCGAATCGGTTTGTTTGTGTGTTTTCGGATGGAATTGAGTGTGTTGCTAGATTGGGAATAGTTATATAACCGTTGTGTCGGATTAATTTGGTCATTTTTAATGTTTGAGTGGGTTAACTGATAGTTGAACGATCGGGAATAAAGTGGATTCGAGGTGGTGAGCTTTGGATCCAAATTATTCAATGATTAAACGCGTTTTGGGGTGCATAGGGTTCGAATCTTGGTCGCGAGCCTGTCGGGGCATTTGATTTGGGTTGAAACCGCGTGATTTTGCGTATTGAGGCTCGCCGGAGACGTGGCCGGAGACGGTGGCCGGCGAATCGGGGTGGGAACCGGTTTCAAAAAGAAATTTCACCTTTGGTCCCTGTAGTTTTAAGTTTATCATTTTATGTTTAAACCTTTCTTTTAAAGTTTCAAAAATGGCAAATATACCCCCTGGACTTATTTATTATTATTATTATTATTATTATTGTTATTATTATTATTATTATTAAAGAGATTAAACGCCGTAAATTACGAGATGTTACAGTCTCCCCTACTTTAGGAATTTCATCCCGAAATTTGTTCACGAGGAGGCTGAGACGAAAAGATGCGGATGCTTGGATTTCATTTGGTACTCACGTTCTCAGGTGAATCAGACGGTGAGCATGAAACCACAGATAGATCATAGTGATTCTCTTTTTTCTTTCTTGATGCAGTTTGTGTTTTCATTTTCTGAGATACACTTTGAAGAACTTTCAGGTTTTGATAAGGTATCGAAAGACGAAAATTCATCATCGATTAAGCTGACTGCTTTAGTGTTTACTTTATGTGCAATGGCAGAGCCATTAGAGGTAAAAAGAGAGCCTAAAGTGTGTGGCTTCTAGTTAACATTATAAGCTTTTACGTGGAATACGAATGATCGTTAATACAAGATGTTACCGTCTCCCCTACTTTAAAGAATTTCGTTCCGAAATTAAGAATGAACCAAGCGAACAAATACGGGTAGGTGTACGAACGGACAGTGATAGACGTTTGATTACAGATGAGATGTTTCACTTTAGGGAATCCTTCAAGTCTCTTTGACATAATATATGCCAACTTGACTCTTCCAGTGAAATACGAGACGTTTTGAGAGAAAACAGTGGACATGATGACGAGTTACCATGATATGTTAGACTTATAAATCACAACTTCCACAATATAATTTCGTGGTGAGGTGTATAAAAGACCAACAATGGTAAGCAAGGTTAACCGTCGGAATTTAAGAATCCCAAACGTCATCATATGAAACGACCTTAACGCATTTATTATGAATATGTATTTCTTCTTTGACCAACCATTGGTCTAAGAATAATACGCTATGCGAAGATCTTGGAATAAGTTCACAACGATGATTCAGAAAAATGAATCAATCGTTCAAAATAACGTTCGATGTTTTAACGCCATACCACGGTATACGAATATTTGAAACAGATACAGGTCAATTCCTCGACGTTGTGAGATAATGGGTCGAATTGAATTTTTAGCCAATCGGTCTATAATGCACCGATTGTCATCATAACATTTAAAATAAGAGGCACCTAGTGGATGAAAAGTTAAACATGAGATTTACGGGAACACGGAGGTTAGGTTTTGTCATAAATGAAGGTGAAACACTTGGACACATACCAAGTTACGTCTTTTCCTTTATGCCAAACCCATGACTACAAGTTACGAAGGTTTATGAACCATTATATCCACATCGCAGTGAGGATAATAACGAGTCTTGTTGTTCAAAACCAAGTTAGAATTTCAATGATTTTCAAGGTTAAAGATTCAAAAACGATTCAAGAAATGACGCAAACAATAAGAAAGGTATTTGTAACCATGTTTTGCAAGGTAACAAATTTCCAAATGCAGATCACATACGTAATTCATCAAACAATAAGAGAGGTATTCGATAATATCTTTATTTGACAAAGGATTGTTTAGGAAGACTATACTTATGGGTTTGATAATATCTCAAGATGAAAGTTGATAAGTAAGGAATAAATGGTTCGATGTAGCTAGATCGAGTCAATAAAAATAAAGGGGAAGAAATCGATTTAAGAATTTAAGTGCTCCAAGGTTGGAGTCAAAATCAACCTAAAACGATCGGGTCTTCTTTCAAGTTCAGAGATCATACTTTGGCTTGATAGGTCAAAACACTAACATTGTTTCACCCGTCAAGTTACTACATGCTTCTCGTCACTTGGTTACAACCATAGTAAGATGAAGATCAAGAAATGAGAGTAGTCATCAAGGTGTGGTTTTCACTCCTAACTTGATGGTGTATTCCCAAGATATGACCACTAACTTACCAATCAAAAAGTTCGATCCCAACTCGTTGTTAAGGATCCACATAAATAAGACGTGGTAGCTCACCATTAAGGTAAGAAAAATCACTCCTATCTTAACGGTGAAGTTCTTACAAAAACAAAATATAACAAAATGAACTTCTTCATCAAAATCCAGAATTCACTCCTACTTTGATGAGGTCGTTCCATTTGAGAAAATGCCATCCATGAAAATGAAATTATCATCAAGGTATGGAATTCACGCCTTGGCTTCATTATCACAAGAAAACAATCGAGGTTTGACATTTGTCACCAAAGTACGGGTTTCAATCCTATTTTGGTGAGATCGTGTCGTTTATGAAATGCAAGTTCTAATGAAAATAATTGAAGTCAATCCTCATGATAAGGAAATCATCTTGATCAGAGGATGAAATTTCATAAAAACACACAATTGGAAATCATTTATCGAAACAAATGAAGAATCATCATCAAAGTAAGGGAATCACCCCTGTTTTGATGAGTTAGAATCATTTAGGAGATACGAGTGTTCTTAGTCATAGGTTGACTTACAATCTCTTGCATCACCCACGGTGCAAACGGTACGAAGTTTGATAAAACAGCAAAAAGAAAAGAATATCAATTTAGAAATTTGAGAAATTTCAAATTACAACAATGTAACAAAAGAGAAAATCATGATTACAAGCTTAAGATCAAAGTTAGAGATAACAGAATTTGTTGTGGTGTTCAAATCTTGGATGGTTTAATCGAGAAGACGAACTCAAGGACAGGAATTATTCAACACCACAATGAGATGTGAATATTCGATCGAAAGGAAATACATGGACTTCTCAGGATATGAGGTCAACCATAACCTTGTTGAAGATACGCGTACTTATAAGTGATCTCTCATCTCAAGGGTTTCGAGTCAAGTAAACGGATTCAATGATCGAATCAAATCACTATTTACACTTTGCTTAGACAAAGTATCCAAAGATGTAAGAATTCAGCTTACAGCATTGAATGTCTTTAGTCATGGGACACACCCTTAGAAAATTTGAAAACCATAAGTAACGATTTAAAGTTTTGAAGACCATTTGGTTTAGATTCCCAATATCTTTGGGTATATTAAGATCCATGTTCACGTTGATCAAGGTATAGAAATAGTTATATGAAACGCTGAGTTCAATACCATTACACGTTACACTTTGAGCGTAAGAGTTGAAATGTAGGATGGGTTCAATATTAACAGAAACATTATGTAGGTTAAGAATGAGAAGATATTTAAACTTTGATGATAAACCAGTTCAAGGATTCAAGGATTTTTAAAATACAAAAAGGATGGTTCCATTTGGTAACGCATTACCATTTGGAATCGTTGACACGTCAAGGTAATTTGACCCATTTGCCTTAGACTTATGTGTCGACCATAGTTTATCACTCATCCCAGAAATCCCCAGGTAAGCATAACTGGTCTCGCAATGAGATTTATACCATATGCTTGCCTTAGCCCGAAGGCCTTTTGCCAGAAAATCCAGAATACAGTTATCTATGTGTCAAGTCTCTTTGGTTCGTAGAATCAAACCTTGATTCAGATGAGTTAGGAGAGTTGGTATGACTGCAGCAACCTCCCGGGCTACAAGAAATCTTACAGCCAGAGTTTCTAGACCGTGAACGGATTTGACGAGAAGACATTCTGGAATATCATTAAGATATTTTATGAGAATTGGATAATAGGAGTTATACCACATGAAAACAACAATCGGGAATTTGGCATAATAACAATGAGATGTTCCGAGTGTAATCGTTTGATTCGTAAATCAAAGCGTGTACGTTGACTAATCAAAGTATTATGTCAACCATAACTTTGTTGAAAACATGCGTACCTATAAGCAGATACTCATCCCAAGGGTTCCAGGTAAGGTAGACAGATCCATCGGCTGATTTGGATTTATACGAATACCTTTCCTAGACAGAACACCTCGAGATACAGGCATCTTACTCTTCCAGTATTGCATGTATTCAGTGGTGGGGCACAGACTTTAACGAGATTTTCATAAATTAGACATAGAGTCTAAGGAATTGATCCCACGATGATAAGTGTAGTCTCCACATGTCGTCGAGAATAAGTTTAGGAAGTTCATTTATCGGGGAGAGTCAAAGAGTCGAAGTTAAGTTTAGGGAGTCTAAGTTTTAAGCATACATAAGGCAATCCTATGCTAAGGCATCAAATTGCACAAAAGGCATAGCATTATGTAGCAATATGTAAGCATAAAAGTATAAGGATCTTTCTATGAGGTTCATGCAACTATAGTCTAGGTCATCATTTCTAATAACCTAAATCCCTATAGTTATGGGCTCTGATACCAATCTGTCACACCCCAACCTAGACGGCGGAATCGTCGAAGTGTGAGAGTTACGATTGTTCACAGCCACATAACGCTATTGCCTGAAACATGTTAAAAATAAAAGGTCAACATAAAAATGTTGGTGAGCATTCTATAGTTTCGAATACATAAGTATATACAAGATGGCAATTCATGTTGTAAATTAGAGAACAAAGTAACTAGGGATGTAAGACAGAATGCACAATCAAACCTTGACAAAATTTTACAAGTTTCAAACGTGTACTTGGATCAACTAAGTTATAAGTATATACGATTAGCTAAGTGTACTTGGATCAACCAAGCAGGCTTGTCAGACCCATAGATCTATGACGTCACCAGGCTAGCAATAGTTAATGATTGTACATGTATTCGACATTACATGGTAGCTACAAGATTCAACTAATCACAACACACAAGTAAATTGCCATAAGTTTATAAGATTCAAAGTGTTTACAAGTGTAACGTTTATAATGTAACATGTTTCACCCAAAAGTGTGTGAAATAATAAAATGGGTATAGAAATACTCACATGACGTATAGGTGTATAAGGTGATAATAAGGATTAAACAACGTTCCCATGTAAACCTTCACGAGATACCTAAGAATATATATATATTGACAAGATTTAAGTTTAATTATATTAAGCTTTAACTTTTAACGGGAACTAGGGTTTTAGGATTTTGGGGTTTTGTAAATTATATTTAACAAGTGAAAATCAATTAATTTTCTTGGTAACAATATTTTTGTATTTTATATAAAGATGCGAAATAAAAAAATAATGTTTATACTAATAAAGTTTAATAGTTAAATAAAATAAGTATGTTTTAACAATAATTTATACTTGTTATATGAACAAATAATGATTTAATAAGTTAGACAATATTTAAATCAATTCTATATAAAAATATGAACTATATATATATTTTTCTAAAAGATAATAATAGAATAAATAAATAAATAAATAAAAATGTGAAGATACATTTCAGAAAGTAATTAGATGGTTTTAAAATTTTTTAATGTTTGTAAAAATATTTTTATAATTTTTAGAAATTTTTCTGTAATTTTTAAAGGCTTAAAAAGCCTATTAAAAAAATAAGGGGGTGCCCGGGGTCGAACCCGGGACCTCCTGGACTTGCATGCATGTATCTAACCAGTGAACCAAAGGCCTCAGCCGCGGTTCTATTTGGTTTCTAATTCTTTTAAACATCAATTACCAGACAGCCCCAAATCGAATGAACCTTAGTTTGATTCGAATCAAAATTGAAGATCAAATCGATTAGTTAACGATTGTAATCATGGGGCTTTTGATCCCCATCAAAAGTCGAGTATGTGGATGCTCTTAATTACCTGATTCAAGACTCGATTCGACAAGAACAGATGAAGAACAGGTCGCGAGTTAGCTTGAATCCAAAGGATGATCAAACCCTGATGAATATCAAATTAACTGCACAGGCAGCTTCGAATAGTGCTAAGGATTGAAAGCCCTTTATCAATTTTTGTTTATGATGATTGGAAGGTGGGTTTTCATGGAGTTGCAGGTTCGCGATGAAGAGAGAATCGAATCGGTTTGTTTGTGTGTTTTCGGATGGAATTGAGTGTGTTGCTAGATTGGGAATAGTTATATAACCGTTGTGTCGGATTAATTTGGTCATTTTTAATGTTTGAGTGGGTTAACTGATCGTTGAACGGTCGGGAATAAAGTGGATTCGAGGTGGTGAGCTTTGGATCCAAATTATTCAATGATTAAACGCGTTTTGGGGTGCATAGGGTTCGAATCTTGGTCGCGAGCCTGTCGGGGCATTTGATTTGGGTTGAAACCGCGTGATTTTGTGTATTGAGGCTCGCCGGAGACGTGGCCGGAGACGGTGGCCGGCGAATCGGGGTGGGAACCGGTTTCAAAAAGAAATTTCACCTTTGGTCCCTATAGTTTTAAGTTTATCATTTTATGTTTAAACCTTTCTTTTAAAGTTTCAAAAATGGCAAATATACCCCCTGGACTTATTTAATATTATTATTATTTGTTATTATTATTATTATTATTATTATTGTTTATTATTATTATTATTATTATTTATTATTATTAAAGAGATTAAACGCCGTAAATTACGAGATGTTACAATAATAATGTTAAACAGATAGCGCTCTTCTTCTGAAACCATAATTCGAAGATCAATTTGCCTTACACTCACCGCGTGCCCCTCTATCAATGTTTGATTTTATCAAATTTCAAGTTGATTACTTTTGGTCTGTGATTTGACAACAGTTTGAGCCGGCTCTCAAAGTAGTCGTATGATTCAAGGTAACCATTCGATATTTAGTTTTGGGTGAAATGTCTTTAAGATTCCGTTTCTTGCAAGTTTAATCTGTGACGTTGTTCGCATATTCTCTGATGAATTTTGGATTTAGTTCTATTACGTTTGAAGTAATGTTTGACGTTGATATTCCCTTTCGCATTGTTAATAATGTAATTGTACTTGAATTTGATGATGTACGATGGTAGTACTCGATTTAAGATATTTGGGTTGAAATTAATTTGAATGATAGTGTTGAAGATAATTGATGATCGATCATCAAGGTGTTTAAGGTTTGATCATAGACATTTCGCTATAAGAACAGGAAGATAGATTATATGAATGAAATTAGACTTAAATTATGTTGATTAGCTAATTTAATATCTTTAAATTTTGTTTGATTTGTAGTTCTTTAGTTTAAATATGGAGTCTCGTATAATACATGAGTCTATATTCTTGTACGCTTTAATTCATTCACACACATGTTAACACAATATTTATTAATTTATTATTGCCATTATTTTGGTTTACTATTGAACATGCTCATTGTGTTACTAATTAATATATTATTTACCATAAAATGTGATCACTAACACATATATGTGCTAATTTTGGTATCATTAATATACTTAAGGCATTCGTAATCACTTTTGAAATTGCGCTACTTAGGAGTGAGCGATCTCCTTTTAAATTAAAGTAAATGATCACATGTTTTATTTTGTAAGATCATTGAATTCATAAAAGCAATAACAATACATGTAAATTTAGGTTAAGCTATGTTTAATGTCACATGTCATGCTTGATATTTTATAACCCGCATGTTTATTGGTGGATTGACTTGTATTATCTTAATTACGTGTGCATGTATTTCTCATTCATACTCCAACATGCAATAAAATAATGGTAGATACGAGAAGTAACTAAATGCTTGTATTCATCCTTATATTTATCGTTTTATAAATTTCTAGTTTTAATTTCTAGTTTTATAAATAGGTTAATTAGAACAAGTATATATATTCAAATCAACTTTAGCTAAGAGTTCAAAAGTTCAAATACAAATGGTTTAAGATCGAAAAAACTAAATAAGCAAATTTAACCATTAATCTTTTAAATCAATGGTTAAATTAATTTGTAAGAAAAAAATTACTGGAAGGATATTATTATCATAGCCACTTTTGCTAACTTTTTTTAAACTTCTTCACTTTTGTTAAACGTTCATAAGTTTTAATTCAATATTATTTTTATAAGAGTTACACTATAAAAATAAGCATTTATTTATGTTTAAAACAAGTATAACATCGTTATATGTAAAAATTAACATAAATTACGTGTTTTAACTTATTGTGATTTTTGGTCGTCATTGTATCTTTCTTATTCGTCACTATGCATTTTCGTTTGTCATTGTGTTTTTCTTAACATTATTATGTTTTTTTATTAATGAATTTTGAAAAACACAATAGTAAAATAACATGATTGTATGCTTTTAAAGATTTTTTTATTAATGAATTTTGAAAAACACAATAGTAAAATAACATGATTGTATGCTTTTAAAGATGTAAAACACATTGATAAAATAACAACTAGTTAATCTACTACATTAAAAATAATTATAAAATAAAGAAAAATATAAAACGTAAAACATAATGAAAAATAAATTATTGTAGTTTTTTTACTTGTTGTGTTTTTCTAAAAAAGATTGATACAATAACCAAAATTTTTTCTTCAAAATGAATAAGACACATGTCTTGTCCATAATTCTTTATAATTATTTTTAACACTTGTAGATTAAATACACTTTTTAACTATACAGTATCTATACTTTATATTAAAGAGATAAAATGTCTTAAGAGGGTTAAAAGATCTTACAACCATGAAGAATTTTGTTTTTGTTTTGGTTCTACATTAAAAATTACTAGCCTCCTCATCGCGTATTGATGAATGCCTGCTAGTTAAAAATAAATAGGGTTATAACTACTTATCTTTTCAAGTAATTATTATTAAACACTTTATAATGAACATTCTCAAACATCCCTTATGGCTTATATGTGTTGATTGTGATTTCTTTAGAGTGACAAATCGGAGGACAAACTGTATTTTAAATAATCAAGTTCAGAAAACTTTTGTTTGAACTATTACATATTTATAATTTAAAAGTTATTGAACTATTTTATTATGGGAAATTATTTTTTTATGTGTTTATGTGTTAAAGAGTCATAGCCGGCCACTAATAAACATATGTCAATATGTCATGCCACATAGGCAACATGAGTGATGTGATATGTAATGTGAACATGATGTTGATATATAATGCGGACAACGTGTATATATGTAAACAATCTTTGGTGCATGTTATAACTAAATGTTTGGTGATGTCATTAATTGTATTCCCATTCAACTGAGCATATGAATATCAAAGTAATGTCCATCATCAGCTATTGGTTTCATGGTTTGTTTTATGGATCCGATCCCTTCTTACTTTAAAGTGTGCAGACCCTATAAGTAAAAAAGAAAACATGATTGGTCAAAACTGAACATGTATATATGTTTAGCAAACATAAATAAATAGTATAAAAATATACACAAATTTCAAATCTTTGGATCATATCTTCATAAAGATTCCTGACATATCCCATAAAACATGAAAATATTCATCAAATCACGAAGTCCTAAAAGGCATGCTTATCATAATACTTGCATCATATTCTTGATCATCTTTATGTCAAGGTATGCAATCCGTCCATTCTTATGATCTGTATTTTCTCCTTTACCACGTTCACGTTTGTCATAATCGAGAAGTGTGAGTCAATCTTGTTGAGGGTCTCCATTATCATGTAAACAATGTCTCCTCTAATGCTCTAGATGAGTTATGTTCGGCAAACTTAAGGACCATAAGTGTGAAAAGTTTTGGCAGTTCTATGTTACACGTGATTTTGTAAAATTAACAACGAAAGCTATAATGTAAAATAAACCACATGGACAATAAAAGTGTTTTATTCCATTGGTTTTGTTGGAGCCAACAACTCATAGCAACCTTCAACATGACTCTATTCACGACTCTATTCACGCTACACAAAACACCATATAAATTACATCTCACATACCATGTACAAAGGCCTTTAAAGTTGTAAAAACCAGCCTCTAAACTAACAACAAATACTACAGATATTGTAGATACGTGTGGATTAATAATAAACTACAAAAATGGAACATCAAGAAATAACACTTAAAAAGTACATACAGTTCAAGTGTTTACAAAGGATAGGAGGAAGGAACCTTGAGCCTATACAATTTGCTTTTCCGATAATGTTTGCAAGTATTATTTATATAATTGCTATTTTTTTTTAAATTTGATGTGGTGGCCCAGCTGGTGGGGAAGTGGAACATGCTAATCTGACAAATCCTCGCTGTGAGCGACGTTGCCGGATCTTGGTCGCCGGAGAAGCTCAATCAGAGTTTCCGTCTGTTAATCCATCCATCAACAAATCGTTAACCATTCATTTTTCTTAAAACGTCACCCCACTAACACTAAAGTCTTACTTTTAATTATTAAATTTTGGTATATATTTAACATCACCATCCCCGATCATTTCTTATAATTAAACTAAATATTATTTTTTTTCTTTTTTTTAAATTAAATAATATTTCTTCATACATTTATACTATATTTTCTTTACCATTCATTCACAATCACTTTCAAAAATATTAAATATGGGGATCGTACGATGATTTTTAAAATATGATACAACTTTTATAATTTTCTCTCTTGTTCACCCTCAATCATCTCCTATAACATATGACCCTCAGTCACATAAAAATAAAGAATGCTTTGTGAATGCTTTGATAGGATATTATAAGGCTTAAAATAGAATAGATGATTAAAAAGATGTGTACCTTATTAAAGGGTATTGCATACTGTGCGCTTAAAAATTGAATACTTAAATTCAATATAAAAATCATATCTTCAATTAAAATATATATTCAAATAAGAAAAGACCAACAATTTAATATAAGTCTTATGTAATAGTAAATGTCACATGAAAAAAAAAACAAATTAACATAAAATATGGTTTTTAAACAAAAATAAAAATGTATTCAAGGGCTGGTTCAATGCACTTCTTCCTTACTAAACTTAACCCCTGTTCAACCTTTCTTTTATCTTTTACTTTCTTTAAACAAATATAGTGTCTCGTGCTTGAAAGTTCATGTAGAATAATTTTTAAATTGTGTTGGTGAATTGATACTGAAAAACAATTCGTACAACAAGCTCAAATGGTAAAATAATATTTTTTTTTAAAAAAAAGTAGTAGGTTGAGTAAAGTAGTTAGTTACCTTTTGTTTAGCACGATTGGTACCGGACTGCAACAGAGCAACGAGGGGCGGAATCGCTCCTTCGCGGGCCACCATAGTACGGTAGGCCACACTTTGATCACACATCTGCAACAATATCACCACCGCTATCTCCTTCTGCCGCTGCGATCCCACCTCTATGATCTCCACCAGCACCGGAATCCCCCCTTCCTCCACCAACGCCGCCCTGGCCTCCGCCGTCGCCACCAGTATACTCATCACAAACGCCGCTTTGTCCACCATGTTCGACGCGAAATCCGCCATTAGCTCCACCAACGGCTTCATGATCCCCGCCTGCACCGCCCTAACCTTATTCTCCTTCACCGAACACAACGAGTACAACGCCGTTGATGCGTCCTTTTTGCCGCGAATACTTCCGGTTTCTAGAAGGTTCACCAGCAACGAAATCGCTCCTGACCGTCCGATTACCGATTTGTTTTCGTCGAGTTGAGATAACCGGAGGAGAGCACACGCGGCGTTCTCCTTCGCCGTTGATGTTCCGACCTTCAACGCTTTGACTAACGGTCTGATCGCTCCGGAAGAAGCTAACAACTCCTTGTTTTCATCGCATAGAGAGAGATTCAAAACCGCTGTGACTCCGTGTTCCTGAAGCTGAAGATCTGATGATGAGATTAGAGAAATCAGCGGTCTGATTGCTCCGGCTCTGGCGATTTTCAATCTGATCTCCGGTTTGTTCTTCGCTAGCAAACGAATCTCCATCGCTGCTTGCTTCTGATCATCGATTGCTGTAGATTCGAGACCGGAGACCAGCTGTTGGATCAGTTCGTCGGAGTTATCGGTGGCGCATGATAGAAGCAGACGCCGGCTTTGCGACGACGTCGTTGAGAATTCTCCTGATCGGTCGCTGTTGCAGTCGCTGAAAGCGGTGGAATCGTCGCTTACGGTGCTGATGTTGCTGATGTTGCTGAAATTCCGTCGCATGTATGAGTAATTGGGTTGGATTTCCGTCTCCATGATCGGAATCGGAGGTGTTAGTGTCGCCGGAGATTGAGAACTCCGATTGGGGTTGAGGACGCGGTGTACGGATTCAGATCAGATGGGTGTGCGGTGGTGATATAGAAGAGGAGAGGGGATGCATCTGGTGGAGCGGATTAGGGGCCGAGGAGACACGTGCGCAGTAGAACCCTATCCAATACCACTACACCCAACACGTGCGAAGCGTGTGCGTCCTTTTCTCTTTGAAACGCGTGAATAAAAAAGGTTCGTTGATGTTATTAAGACTTCTACATGGCTTCTGTTATCGAAAACCCTCCACCGGTTTACTAGGTAGTTAACTTAGACCAGGTCAAGAATTATACCAAGTTGTTTTTCACCATTGGGGTATTTTTTTTAAGTAGAAATTCATCAACATGAACATAAAAAATAAAAGGAATGTGAAAGATGTTTTTTTTTAAGTTGATGATGACTTTTATAGTCTTTTTGTGTATTTGAGCGGGAGGTTTTTAATGTTTTGAAAGAATAAATGTTTTTTGTGATGTGTCACTAACTAGATATATATTTTGGTGTTTTTATGTTTCTTTATTGTGGATGTTCTTAGCTGGTCTTAGGATAATATTTTTAAGTGACTAATATTACTTTAATCTATTTAAACTAAATCAATCTTAATCGATTTAATGTTAAGAATTAAACAATGGTCTTCTTTCAAAAAGGCAATAACCTTTGCTGTTAAATCGTAGTTGGGACGACCGATGGTAAGATAATTTAGAATTCTAAGTATCATGTTGTACGTACTCTGCGCACCATCATTTTACTAAATGTCCGAATGTATCTCATCACCTAATAAATCATTTGTTTTCTCTCTTTTTTATTCAATAGGGGATATATATCATAATGAGTTACATTTTGTAACCGTATCTATAATGGCATAACAATAAATACTAGATGTCTTAATGATCAAAGTAAATATATATAACACTGTTAGGCCACACAAACTGGTACCATTATCTGTATTTCCGCAATTTTTTGCCAGAAGGTGGAGGTATAGCTTTTCCCAGATCCAATTCCACGACTCCAACTCACCGGTCGCTTCTTTTCTTTGTTTTTTTTTTTTTAATCTGGTAAATATTCACCCGTTTCATGCGATCCATTGCCACCCTCCATGTCATCAGTACTATCCTTTAGAACCAACGTAAGGTGTCAATTTCTTCTAAGCACACATTATGTATACAACTCCTTAAAGAATCCAATAGGTGTTTCGCTACACTTGCTTGAACATTTCAATTACTCATTTCACCGAAAACTTACCTTTAACAAGTTTTTTGCATACGCATGCCACATAAGGCATTTTGCATGTATAAATAATTAAATATTGGGTGCATCGGTTGCTCTTCTACTGTTGATGTCATCTTTAGTTCAATTTTACAAATTCTATCAAAAAATAAAACTTCCATAATATGCTCTTCAACTCATACACACGCATTAGTATTTATGTCTAGTATTGGTGCACCGTTTACAATCACAAAGAACTACATCAACAACAGATACACATAAAGCACTCCAGTTATCCTCATCAACATTTAACATAAAGCACTCCAGATAAATATACAACAGATTATTCAAACCACAAATGTGGGAAATCAGTCACTCCAGTTATCCTCATCAACTGACAGGGGTTGCTCCATTCTTCGATCACATTCACCCTGTTACATGTCAAAACCCAAACCAATTAAAACTTATAAGTTAAAATAACTCTGTCTACCTTAGCGCAGGACATACCACGTCATCAGGAATCAGCTTTAGAGGGGACCATATAAGGATTTGTCTGTCGTTACCACCTGTGTATAGTTCCTGTTATGACACCAGATAGATCGAGATTTTATTAGAAAGCTAATTTGAAATACTTGGAGTTTCTTCTTTATTACTTATTGTAGTTGAAAGTAATGTTTTTCGACTTATATACAAACTAATCAACAAATTCAACCAGTACACAGGGAATGTGATAGATGTATGGAGATGGTAGGAACTTGACATACAATGAAAAATATTCAGGTTTCTTTTTCCTTACCTTTCGAAACTAAAAGAAATGTGTTTCGGCTGATGATAAGCGATAATCAGTCAACACTTGACATACAGTGAAAAATAGTGGAGGAATAGGTATAAAGAACAAATGCATCCAAAGATGAAAGAATATTAAAAAAAATAAAACAATATCATAGGAAGTTACTTTAGTCTTAACTGAAGAAGTATGACAATTGGATGAACATCAGTGTAGTCCAACACAACATATTTTTCCCAGTTATATAGAGATTAAACAGAAAGTTAAATTATTAAGAAGTCAGATGGCATATCAAGGGTGTACCTGATTGTAGTATGCAGGAAAAAATTTCTATAATTGCAATATTTTAAAAAACAAACTGCAAATCAAGGACAGAACCATACCTGATCATGGGTGCTATAGAAACAGCAATTCACATTCTCATAGTGTCCTTGAAGTGTCATCATACTCTTCCCTGACCACACATCAAATGACTGGACATCCAGAAAACACGTTTAAAACTATAAAAGTATACATATATTAATTTTCCCTTTCTTGCTCTATTCTTTAAGAAACATAGATGTAAATAGTGTTAGACATACTTTAACAGAGGTCATGCATGGAAGAAAGACAATGCTTGAATCCTGAGTAACAGCCAACTGTGTTGCCTTGCTACTTTGTAGCCGCACAATCTCATAGTGCACGAGTGTATTGCACCCAGATTGTATGTCCCACAACCTTAACCTTGAATCAGATCCTAAAATTTAAGCATGTATCCAAAATAAGAAACAATTGAAAAGAGTATATTATTCAGAAAGATGATTCATTGTGCAAACCATGCTTAACCTGCACTTAGAAGATACATGCCATCCTCAGTTGCTTTCAGTCCCAAAACTGCACCATAATGAGCAGTAGCCCGATCTTGACTGGTCAACAATCCAGGATGGACTCTCTGCTTAGCAGACCCCTTTGCATGTTTGAGAATCTTGCTATTACTAGAGTGCTTTGAGCTACTTCCCAAACCTACTTTTCTGTGTGCTGCTCGAGCCTTAGATGTTGAAACCTAAGAAGAAGCATAGATGATATGATATCTTTTAACATTTAACAAGAATGGTCTTTTATTGCAAAGGTGTTAATGCAAAAGTCAACCTTAGTAGTGGGGTCAAATAGAGGTGGACGCCTACCAAGCTGAGAGTGTGATTGATCTAAAACCGAAAAACATCCTGCACGTCTAATGTCCCAAAAACGTATTGCTCCATCACAACCACCTGTCATTAAAACCCACTCGCTCGAATTTGACCACTCCACTGCCATCACACCATCTGTCATTAACAAACCAAATAATACAAGGAGCTTTCAGGATTCCATATGCATAATATGTTCAAATTATTATATAAAATCAGCATACCACGATGACCAGATAACGTGTGAGCAAATGCCCCTGAAGACATATCACAAAGTCGAACCTGAACATCTTCAGTTGCAGCAGCAATAAGTGTATGGGATGTGGCTAACGATGACATGGCTGTTCTATAAACTTTTCCTGGCATTTTAAAATCCATCACCACCTATAAAAAATAACCGATTATCATAAAAGTTCAGTCTGAAAAACTCATAACTGTTTACAACAAATATAATGTAATGAATAGGATTATATTTACACCTGTATGGTATTGGTATCCCAAACCTTGATGTGGTGATCATATGAACCTGTGACAAAAAGACCTGTATCAACAGGATACCATATGGCTGTGGATATTGCATACTTATGCCCATTTTGGTGCTGCTTGTTAACGAGTATAGGCTTATGCTTAGCAATCAGACCACCTGCCTCGTAGTCCGTCGCACGTTGGATATCATAAATAGCAAGTGATGCGTCTGAAGCTCCAGATAATAAATATCTCCCCTCTGTCAAATCAACCTGATTTAATGATCAAACAAACTGGCCACCACAATATATGAAAACTAATGCAACATATAGAATAATCTAATTATACGCAAGCGTTATGGACTCTCCATTACGGTACTGTCTTACAAGTTTTAACTCCTATTCACTATTTCTCAATCCTGATTCAATATAATATATTCATTAGCTACTTTGCTACAAGCCTACAACGCCATGAATTTAAAGAAACAAAATCTGAAAAAAAGCTTCATTCTAGTGCCTAAAATTCACAGCTGCAGTCCTGCATCTAATGTTTAAGCTACATAATGGTTGACTCTGTTGGGGTGGAGCCTTGATCAAGGCAGCCGACCCAAAGGGGGCAGCCACCCCTAGGAGTTTCAGGAGAATTTTAGCAAGTAACCTAAAATATGATTTCTTGATCAGAAAGTTTTCTACCCTGATCTGTGTATTATAAATACATGTATTGTACTTGTTATTCCTTGAGCACCTGTATATTATAAACCCTAGTTGCACCTGTATATTATAAACCCTAGTTGCACCCGTGGACGTAGGTCACAGAACAAACCACATCAAATCTCTCCGAGTTCCGTTTTCTTCTCTTTGTGTTTGTTGTGTGTGTAAAGATACCTAAAGACTCCTCCATCTACACTTAACTTTTAAACAAGCCGCTTGCTCAACAAAGTTACAGAGTTAGCTCAGGCTTTGAAAGAGGTGTTTGTTCAAAACTCCCCATTCAGCCATAGATCACCCCATCCCTAGATTATGCAGTTTTCAACTTTACACCCTTAATCACAAACTTACAAAAAATGATATATGCTGAGCAACAGTTGCACACTAAACTATACGAGTTGATCAATGAATAACAAGCCAGTTCCATAACAGATACAAACAAGTGTTTAACAATTGCTTCATCTCCTAATTTTTGAGAGAAATTAAAAAAGTGAAAAACTAAATACCTGTAGAGAATTAACGGAGCCACGGTGAGGAGAGACAATCTCTTTGTGATTGGAGAGTTGAAGAGATGATGCCCTATTCGATCGAATACGACTGATGAAGGAATTAGGGCGTAGTTTTCCCGATTCTCTATCTCCGATCTCCTTCCACATTCTCCTCGCATCTTCTTCTTCCAATTACCCCCAATCGTATTCGTGCTTGAATCACAACAGATCTCTTTGATACAAGTTGTAGATTTCAGCGATTGAAAGGGATGATTTCGGTGCTGATTCCGCAAGCGATAGAGAGAAGACGGTGAGTCAATGGGTTTGCAGGTGCAGAGGACGGGTCATGTGTTATTGGATTTGGATTTGGTGGCACCAGGTACTGGCCCAATTGGTTGATTCAAGTATTTCGACTTTCGATATGTGTATATAGACTTTTATTTTATTTTTCTCCGTTTGAGAACAAGCTACCTGTTATCGATCACGAGAACCCATCAATATCCTACTAGCAATCCAGATAAAATATAGTTTACGCCTTTACGGTAGATAAATTACTTTCAAAAAGTTGGTAGCAACTAGTAAATCATGATTCAAACTTTGAGATGTTATGTGAAGAAAAATCATCTGCTTATCATTACATAGTCTATGTGGGTTTTTGGGATTACTTATTGAAAACTTCTTTTAACTTTTGAAGAAATAATAAGTTGAAAGGAGATGAAAGTGTGTTTAGATGGAAATGAAGATGTAAGGAGAAAAAAGAGTTTTTGAGAAGTTAAAAATTTATAACTTCTCAAAACTCAAAAGAAGATGTAAAGGGAAAATGTCACAAAATAGTAACCAAGTTTTAAAAGTGTTCTAATTTAGTCACTCATGCATATTTTTCTCAAATTGGACCATCAAATGATCAAATCGAGTCATCATTATATTTTCTTATGTCAAGTAAGTAACGGTGGAGAAGACGTGGTGGTCAAAATTTGCAATATATAAAATTATATTAAAAAATAAAAAAAACATATTAATTATGAAAAAAATAAAAAAAATATCTAAAATTTACGGCAACGTTCCATATCAGCATCAAAAGATAGAAAAAAATATTTTCTAATTGAAACCAAAAGTATAACATGCTAAAAAACATGTTAAGGCTTTTCATTTATATAAAATATAAAAACTGAGTGATATAACTAGAACACTTTTAAAACTTGAGTTATCTAATTGGAACACTTTTAAAAGTTGGTTACTATTTTTCAAAGTTACCCCAGATATATAAATAAACAATCCTGGCTTATGTTTTTATTTTCAGTTCTTGTAAATAATAATTGTTGAATATACTGTTTATCATTGCATACTCAATTTTTTATTTTAAGTTCTTGTAAATAATAGTAGTAGAATATACTTTTAATTGAGTGTTGATATTTTATTACTAGCATGTTCTATGGATACACTGGTGACTTAATGGTTTTGTTTTCTTTAAGTATCACTTTATGAATACATAATATACAATTGAAGAAATTATTATTTTAGCTCTTCTAGTCTAGTCTAGTCAATTTAGTTTTTGTTTCAAAAATAAATCTTCTGAAATATCTACTGAAAAAATTGGATCAAACAAAACTAATAAACATTAATTTATTAAGAACAAAACTATAATTTTACAAAATCTTAAACATTCTATTAATACTAAACTATTACTTTTAAATCAACTCAATTAGTGAAATTACCCTATATGTTTAAAAACTAAATGAAATGAACAGTGACTAAAGAAATCCCGGCTGTCCGTATTTCATCAACGGTGGGCACTGCCTCCTTGGGCAAGGTACCACGTGTACCTTATTTGTGCTACGTGTGATCATAACCTTTCAAGTTTCAATAGATTTAAGAAAGTCTCTTTCTTCCAGTTTCTTCTTTGAGACTATTTTGATTTCTTCTCTGCGACACCATGAAAGAGTGATCAAGATCGACAATGATGAGAGAGATAGTCGGTGTAGAAAGAGGAAGGCTGAGTAGAACTCCTGTTTCTCCAGTGAGCGAAGGTTGTGATGGAGTCAGCGATGGGGATTTTGGTCAATGATGCATGCGAGGGTGAGGATGACGATGGTGGCTAGGGTTGGTGTGGAGGAGTGCAAATGGTTGTTAGGGTGAAGGATGGTAGTTGCGATGCATGACCCTAGCGACTTTGGTTTAACCTGATTGGAATATTTCTCGAGATTTTTAGTCGTTCCAGGTTACAATTGTTGTTCCTTCGTCTTATTGCCATTGACGCCTGAAGGATTTACCAATGGAGATTTTTGTCGATAAACGCCTATTGTTCAGCCCGAGGCCAGGTTTTGTTCGATTACTCATCAATGGCGGAATCACAAGCTCTTTCGTTAGAAAAGAAGCCAACTCCATCGATATGCCTTTCAGTAGCGATGTTTTCTCTCACCCCCAGGTTATAATGCCCCACAACAGGTAATCTTTTGGTCTTTCAACGCATCTTTTTGACTCGAACGAGTCGACCCAGATGGGTTCATGGGTCGTAGAGCAAAACCCATTTGGGAATTTTGTTGGGTCATGGAGATTGGTGTGGTTTGGCGAGTTGTATGTTGTGTATTGATGGTTATACGTTTTGGTTTGGTTTGTGGTAGGTGCATATTACGCAGGGGGATCATGTGGGTAGAGCAGTGATTGTGTCGTGGGTGACACAAGATGAACCGGGTTCATCCACTGTGGTTTATTTGTCCAATAAAAGCAAGCAGAAACTTAAAGCCACTGGCAGAATCACTACTTACAAATACTATAATTATACTTCTGGATTCATTCACCATTGCAAGATCAAGAATTTAGAGGTATGATTTCACATTCAAATCGTTTAAATTAAAGGTTTTTGAGGCTTTGGTTTACGGTTTATTCGGTTATGATAATTTTATGTATAATTGTTAATCAAAACCAAACTGAAGTGGAAATAGGTCTAACCGAATCAAGTTCAACCGATTAAACCGGTTGTTATTTAGTTTATTCGGATACCCGAACCGAATAAGCGAGATTTTACGTAACCGTTAACTGAACCAAAAACCAAGTTCACAATTCGGATATGGTTAGAAACTGAACTGAAACTGAATTCATAATTCGGTTCGGTTTTTTCGGTTACAAATAGGGTTTAGCTTTTTGGTTGTTTTCAGTTTATTTGATTACCCCTGTTTAAATTTCGATCTAAGAGGAAATCCTGATAGTAAGTGGTATATAACGTACTCTCAAACTAATTGT
The DNA here is from genome assembly GCA_024085815.1 of Flaveria linearis. Lineage (NCBI taxonomy): Eukaryota > Viridiplantae > Streptophyta > Magnoliopsida > Asterales > Asteraceae > Flaveria > Flaveria linearis. The sequence continues at coordinate 14,290,015 of CM044002.1, forward strand.
TTGTGGGTTCAAATTATGCGTGTAGGTGTGGTGATTTTAGTGGAAGAGTAGATGTAAAATAGATAGTATGCGTTTGCAAGTAAAAACAATTCATGTAAATTTCAAATTCAAGTTTTTTTTATCGCTAACACAAACTCTCTACCTTACAAGTAAAAATCACCACACCCGTAGTTTACATAATTTAAACTCACAATGTTTAGTTGAAAAGTATACTACTTTACTATCAAAATTTCCTCACAACTCTTCAAAATCAATGTTTAATTTGGCGGAAACTGATGCAGTAAGAATTGACCCAATATATTGTAAGCATTCATTTGATGTTCTTTGAAATTTGTTTGTTAATTTTCAGTGATTTGAGTGTTTTTGCTTCAATTTGAGTACGTTATGATGATTCAAGAAGTGAATTCTACTAAATTAAACAAGACTATTATGACCTGGTTGGTCAATGTTCATAGAAACATAGATTTAGAGATGAGGTTCCCTGTATATGAAGGAAGAAAAGTTTTTTATACAGAAGGACAACTTTCATTTATATTTAAAGAATATATTGTTACCATTAAAGACGATATAGAATGGATCGGCATCACGAATTATCTCTTCTAATTTTTATTTTAATCATTTTAATATCTTTCATGATTAATAATATACCGATCCATAACCTTGGGGTAAAATGGTTTTATCCGGGCAAGCCACACACATACAATGATTTGATGCAGGCAAGACACGTGTGTGGGAGCTGTATGTGGTTTCATTTGGGTGTTTGCTTTTGTGTATTTTGGGAAACAGAGAATGAGATAGAGAGACATGTGTTCTATGATGTTATGAATTGTGCTATGAAGTGTTACATATTATGTTATGCTTTGTTATTTTGACATACATTAAGTGTGTATTAATAAGGTGTTGTGGTTCTTCAAGTATATGGAGATGTAAATACGTTATATTTTGGTCTATTGACTTATGAAGGTGTGTTTCGGTCCTAAGATACGAACCGGTTTGTAAAACATAGAAATATACCACATATGGCAACACTCACGCAAAACAGTTCTAAGATATGAACTTGGTCGATATATTTCGGTTCTAAGAGCATTGAAAGTGATTTTGTAGAAGACAAAAATTCACTGCATTGAACAAGGCAACACTCGCGCAACGCGCGAGATCAATATCCCTAGTTGTATTAAATAATCAAACTTAATTCTTGTCTACTTTAAATTTTATCAAACAACTAATAAACTAATAATGATAATTATATATTTCTTCTCCTTAATCTTGATTTGTACTTCTTAGATCTTGAATTCCCAGCAAGACTCGTAACTCTTCTACTATAATCATTGAACCGTTTATCTGATCTTCTTTCTTTCAATCCAACCCTTAGTTACACAAACCATTATCTTTATCCGATCCACTCAATCTTGGCATCTCTGTCTAGTTCATCATCTTCATTGTGATAATAATCATGATTATCTCCTTGATACCTTTTTATGTCGGCTCGATTGCTTTCAGTGGTTTCATTTCTAACTCACACATAATCACTTCCTCTATGACTCACACAAAATCACGTAATTTTTTTTGCCCTCAACCGACCCACACAAAATCGTTATTTTGATCACACAGATTGTTTTCTTCTCTTAGTCTTCTCTGGCTCACACAGAACCGCTCTTGTTTGCTTACTCAGAACCTTCGTCTCGTTGGCTCACGCAGAACCATTATTTTATTAGCTCACATAGAACCTCGTCGGTGATTTTGATTTTTGTCTCACACGAAACCTCTTTAATCTTCTTCTTGCTTGATAATTTACATCTTTGTCATGATTGTGTATCAAGTTTTGATACTAATTATTGGATTTATTATCTTCCTCTTGCTTGATCTTTACATCTTTATCATTTTTTTTTAACTGAAAATTTCATTAAAAACGACGAGACCTCAAATCAAGGACCGCCACAATAATTACAACATATACAAGGGATATTTCCCCCATTCCTTCCAATCAATATTTTTAAATCTAGTCCGATGCTTAAACCAGAAGAAAGACAAAGACTTGACGATCGCCACAGTCTCTACCACTTGAGGTTTAGCCTTTTGGAAAATAACCTTATTTCGTTCCAACCAAATTCTCCAACATGTAACCATAATAATACCCTTTATAATCTTCAGATTCCATTTAGTTCTGTGATCAATGTATTCCATCTTTAACAAATCAGGAATCGAATTGACTATACCCCCATAAATTTTGCACCAATCCCGTATCTTATTCCAAACACCCGACGGATATCCGCAATCAAGTAAAACATGAGCTGTAGTTTCAGAAGCCAACTCGCAGAAAGGGCACTTTGAGTCTGGGAGCGAGATATTCCGATGTAACAGAGCCGTACGAGTCGGTAGCCGATCAAGCTCCAACCTCCACACAAAAACATTAATCTTACTCGGCACCCAGGCTTCCCACTTCATAAGGCGCTCCGCCCTCGCACCTGCTTTCGTAGCCAACCATCTTCGCACAGCAGCCACCGAGAACTGTCTCTTGCTATCATGAATCCACTCCCAAGTATCCTGCAAAGAAGACAAAGTAATTTGATCCGGCACAAAACGCAAATCTTGCTCTTTGGATATAGAAGCCACTGAGTCCGTGATAAAACTCCACGACTCTGCAATGCACACTTTTCCTTCCACCATACATAAACGCTGCTGAACCGTGTCATTTTTCTGATCATCTTGAGCAAACAAACAAGGCCATCGTATTCTCATAGGCACACTCCCGAACCACACATCTTTCCAAAAAGAAATGCCTTCACCGTTACCAAGCTTCCCTCCTAGACTAAAAGAAAAACCACAGTTGTCCATAACCACACCTTCCAATAACTGCAAAATACTTTCCCAGCACCCCGTATACCCTTTATTAAGGGGAAGAAAACACCAACGTTGTCTCCCACCATGAATACTCTCTACCACTATTTTCCATATACCTTCAGTATCAGTCTTGAACCTATACGCCCATTTAGCAATCAAAGCGATATTCATATCCCCAAGACTAATCACTCCTAACCCCCTTCCTTTATAGGGCGAGTCACAACTTCCCAAGCAACCCAATGAATCCCTCTACCTTCCTTACAACCCGACCATAAGAACTTTCGCATAATTCTTTCAATCGTATCTACTACCGTAATGGGGGCTCTAAAAATAGATAGATAATATACCGGTAAAGAAGAAAGCACGGACTTTGTTAAAGTGAGACGACCTCCAATCGATAAAAGTTTAGATTTCCAACTAATTAGCCGGTTTCGAACAGTCTCTACCACCGAAGCCCAATTAGCCACCCGATTCATGTTTGCCCCCACCATAACGCCAAGATAAATAAAAGGCATTTTACCAAACCGGCACCCCAATACATTCACGACCCGAGATACCTCATCATCCCCCACCCCTAACCCAAAAAGAGTGGATTTGTTTAAGTTTATCTTCAGCCCCGAACATAGATAGAAAACCCGAAGAATCCGATTAATATTAACCAAGTTGGACATATTCCAATTCCCCATTAATAATGCATCGTCCGCGTATAACATATGAGTCATAATCGGACCATCTTTAGCAACTTTGATGCCTTCCACCATTCCCATATCCCGAGCTTTATTTATCAACACATCCAACGCCTTCATAACTATAAGAAATAAGAAAGGAGAAAGCGGATCACCTTGTCTTATCCCCTTTTGGCATTGGAACTCAAAAGTCGGAGAACCATTAACCAAAACCGCCGAACGAGCCGAACATAAAATACCTTTCACCCACATAACCCATTTTTGAGGGAAACCCATCTGAGATAATATAGAGAGTAGAAAATTCCAACTCACATTATCGTAAGCTTTTTCGAAATCAATCTTCATTAAAAACACGTGCTTATTGTTCTTTTTAATCCACCTAATAATCTCATTGAGCACCAGCGGCCCATCCATTATATTCCTACCCGAAATAAAAGCCGATTGGGACCCAGAAATCACCTTCCCAATAACCTTCTTCATCCTATTAGCCATCACTTTAGAAATAATTTTGCTAATGACACCAATCAAGTTAATAGGCCTGTAATCCCTCAACCCAACCGGAGTTTTAGTTTTAGCTATCAACGTAATAAAAGAAGAACAACACACTTTACTTATGGAGCCATTTTGAAAGAAATCTTCAAAAATCTTCATAAAGTCATCTTCCAAATACCTCCAAAAATGCGTAATAAACTTAAAATTAAAACCATCAGGTCCTGGGGCCTTGTCAGCACCGCATTCGAACGCCGCTCCCTTAACTTCTTCTCTGGAAAATGGAACAATCAGGTCGTCAACATTATCCTCAGGATCCTGTTTCAAGTTATGACATACTAGCTCGGGTCTAACAGAAAACTCTTCCTTAAACAGGTTCCGATAATAACTTAACACCTCCCTTGTTGGATCTAGATTGTATAGGTCTAGATCATTTTGTATAGGCTTAGAACTTGGATCAAGTCTTGTAATTAATAATTGTAACAGTCAGTATATATATATATGTGGGTGCATTGAATCTATAGGTTAACCCATATATATGTGTGTTGCTTTGTGACTGTTGACAAGCAAAATCAATATACTTGGTAAGATTCCTGAAATTGACCAAGTGTAAGAAACATCTATGGATGAACATTATTGTTAATCCGTAGATGTGTTTCTTACAAGACCAAATCACTCGTGAATGTTTATGTGGATGATCAAGGATTGCATGAAGTGAACTCCTACAGATGAAAGAGTTCCTACGGAAGAACAATACTTCTACGGAAGACCAAGTCATCTACGGAAGAACAAAACTCCTGCGGACGACAAGACTCCTGCGGAAGAACAGAATACTTGTGTGATTTCAAATACCAAGAAGTCAAACAAGTCAACACAATCAATAACAAATCACAAGAGATCCGGTGTTTCCTTAACCGACTCAAACCGTCTATAAATATGAGTCCTAGGTTTCACATCTCGAGGAACACAATCAAGCAATATTACGACTGTCAAGAGTTACATCATCGTGCAACCCTAACCTCCGTCACATCAACAACAACATTATTCGATTCACAGAAATCATTGTTCATAGTCATTCTTAATTATTCTTTTGTAATCATTACTGATAATTAATGAAATACTTTGAATAATTATTGAGTTCATATTTATTGTGTTTTTGTGTTTGTGTTCATCAATAATTATTAAAACAATTAAACGTCAATTAATGATAATTCGCGATCATTTATTTGATTTATTTTGATACTGATAATTCCTGAATTGAGATCCTTGGATTCACAGGTGGTATTAGAGTCAAGTGCTCATTGATTTAGATCAATTGATCTATCAGTATTAAAATTGTTTAATTAATTTTTAAACAATTATTTCAGCGACTTATCGTTTAGCAAGCATTCTCTCATTGCTTGTTTGATTTAGATCTATATTCAAATCAATTGAATGCTAGATCTGAGTCTTTGATAGGTTTGTCCAATTTAACATTCAAGGTTTCATTCATAACTTTGCATTAAACATGAGTACTTTTGGTGGAGGATCATATCAACCGCCGAAGTTGGAAACCAAAGCTGATTTCAAATCCTGGAAGATCAAGTTCAGAAATCATGTGAACTACACAGATTCTGACTTGTGGGAGTCCATCACTGAGGGTCCTTATATTCCACCCACTCTTGGGCCGGATTATAATGACAAGAATCAGCCTATCAGCACAAAGCACTTGTCACCTGATGATGTCAAGAAGGTTAAAGTCGATATTAAAGCATACAGTTTGCTTAGTATGGCTTTGCCTGAAGAGATATTAATCAGGTGCGAGAACTACAAAACAGCAAATTCCTTATGGAAGATACTCCACACTCTCTGTGAAGGGAGTGATGAGATCCGAAGCATAAGGAAAGACACTCTCAGATCACAATATGAAACCTTTCATCATATTAAGGGTGAATCAATTCCCCAACAACTCCATAGATTTATGCAACTTGTTACTGAAATGAACATCTTGGAGTTGAAGTATACTACTGAGGAACTCAACAAGAAAATGCTCCACACTTTGCCTGAAAGTTGGAAGCAAACTGTATCCATGTTCAAGAACACCATAGATCTTAAGACAACTGGTCTGGATACTCTGGTTGCTAAAGTAGAAGCACTTGAAATGGATGAACAGTCAAGAAACAAGAGTGTGAGAACTCATGTCTCACCTTATCACTTCAAAGAAACCAAAAACGCTGGAAGTGCATTTATCTCAAATAATGAAGGTGATAACTCTTGTACTTTGAGTGATGATGAAGAGGAAGTTAGTTTCTATGCCTCCAAACCAACTAAGAAATCATCTCAAAGTAAAAACCAAAAGAAAAAGGAAGATCTGCTGAGAAAAGAGATACTAAAGCAACTGCTAAATCTTCTCAACAAAACAATCAATCAGAACCAATTACTGTGATATTGGATTCTGAAGAACAAAAAGCAGCCTTTGCAGCTTTTAGTTCTAGCTTTCAAGCTTATCTTGGAAGCTCACTAACATCAGCAAACATCTGCCAGCAAGATTTGGAGGAACTGTCCCCTGATGTAGTAGAAGAGATGGATCTACAATGGCAGATGGCTATGATTGCTTACATAGCTAAGCAATATCTGAGGAGAAATAAGAATCTGGCTACAACTAGTAAAACATCAAAGATTGGTGTTGACAAGTCAAAAGTCAGATGTTTCAAATGCAATCTCTATGGACACTTCTCTAGAGAATGCAACCAACAATCATCTCAGTCTTTACTCATATTCAGATAGTGACTATGGAGGGTGTAACAACAACAGAAAATTCACAACTGGTGGATGTCAGCTTTTGGGACCAAGACTTGTTTCTTGGCAGTGCAAGAAGCAAACTAATGTATCTGTATCAACAGCTGAAGCTGAGTACATAGCTGCTTCAGCTGGTTGCTCTCAAGTACTTTGGTTGTAGAACCAATTACTTGATTATGGTTACAATTTTCTTCAAACACCAATTCATATTGATAATTCAGCTGCTATGTTTATAACTGCTAACCCAGTTCAACACAGTAAAACAAAACACATTGAAATCAGATACCATTTTCTGAGAGACTGCTCAGAAAAGGGTTTAATCAAGTTAGTCAAAGTGGACACAACTGTTAGATTTAATTTTCTGATAGAATCTCTGGGGATGATTAACTTAGAATAAATCATCAAAAGCATATGACTGTCCTTGTGTAGAGTAATGGTTAGGGATGATTTAAGTGTCTGATAGAACATTTGTGCATGCCTTATGTATGGGAAATGATAGTAGACTATGCTTGGCCTTCTTTAACTAAAACTCAAACTGACTTGTATCATTCTGATATGTGAGTAGGTTCATCTTGAGTGTAAACTAAGCTAAGAGCATGCCAAACTAAAAGATACAGGTATCTGTCTGTGGGAATTCCATTTTGCGAATCAGGAAAGTACGTTATCTCCTGATGTGATCAAATCACTTACACAAGCACACTATGTAAAATACTTTATAATCTTCTATCTTTGTAAAGTCATATTCCCTCTGTTTTGTGTGAACAAAGACCTGGGGATGCGACTAAAGAGTGTGATCTTCATTCCCCCTTTGTTTTGTGTAAACAAAGACCTGGGTTAAGTTCACCTCTGTTTTACGAAAGTAAAGACCTGGTGACTATGAAGATCATCTCTCAGCTCTAAAAAATTCACTTGTGATCAATTGTACACCAATCCAAAGAGCTTCAACATCAAAGCATTCATGAGACTGTAATATGTCTCAAGATAGAACTTATAACTTAATGTACATAGTCATTAAGTGTGAAAAGTAGTGATTTGCCTCACCTACGGAGTACAAACTCTAATGACAATTGAATGTGGAACTCATGACAGTTACTGATTAACAAACTTCAAAACATGATAAATAGCATGCCTAGTTGATACATTACTCATGTATGAATTTAAGTGGATCTATATACTTACAATCAGGTGTGCAATGAATCAAATAATCAACATCCGTAGAAGCCGAGTCATAGTATGATCCCTCTATATATATATGCATGCATGTAATTGTTTAAACCAGATGTTTAATTTGTCCTTTTAACTGATTTTCTCTCACTTAGACTGTCATATGCCTTTCATGCCTGTTTACAACTTAAATTTATGATGAATGCAACAGTTTAACATTAATCACAAATTTAGGGGGAGTAGTTCATGCATGAAAATCAATAAAAAGCTGTCAACTTGATTTAATTTACTTTGAAGGAATTGGAACTTGAGCACTAACTTGAATGCAGGATACATGACACTTGCTTTCTTGTACTTAATTGCCATGCAAATACAGTCAACAATGTCCAACATCAACACTTGATTCTACTCAGTAGATATCACACATTTAAAGTTTTTAACAGAACTTTAAGTTCTGCAGAAATTTCAGTAATACTTCTCATCCGTAGAAGTAACAGTGAAATTTCTGCATCCGCAGAAGTTTCAATAATACTTCTCATCCGTAGAAGTATTAGTGAAATTTATGTTTCAGCAGAAAAACAGATGCATTGTTTGAGCTAAGGCATCCGCAGATGTTAAGACATCCGCAGATGTTAAGGTTCCGCAGATGTTCTGCGGAAGAAGTAATGCATTCGAAATAAACTTGGTATACGGACGGATAAATGGGAAGTGGGCCCAACATAATTAATAAAAGAAATTAATATGTTCGGTTATAAATAAGGTTTCTAACTCAGAATTCATTAATCAATTTTTCAGAACACTTTTTCAGTTTCTAACCTAGAAAAACGCCCACTTTCCCCCTCATTCAAACTTTCAAAAAATCCATTCCGAAAAAGCATAAACTACATTATCCAGTAATCGATTATCAGTATTGCGAAGGTAAATCATGTTCTAATTCTCAGTACGGAACTGGTTAATCTGTGTTTGTCATTAAAACGATTCGACTTCATGTGAGATTTATGCTTAATCTATTTTCGTTGTTGATTACAGATGGCAAACAGATTCGTAAAAGAACATAATGTGTGCGCATTCTTAAATGCCGATGATCCTGCTACTGAAGGATGTCGAGATATCATAAGATATTTTCGACGGTCCAGGCTCTTCCATGCCTTAACGGCAGAGCCTGTGATTCATCAGGCACACATAATCGATTTTTGGAACTCTGCACGAGTTGAACAAGAAGGAGATGATGAAGTGATTGCTGCTGAGATCCTGACTGAACGTATTCGGATCAATGAAAGCACAATTATACGATGTCTGGAATTGGGTGATCGAGAGATTGGGCACCCTGATGTATTCGAAAATGAATACATTGAGAAGGTGTTTAACCTGATGGGATATGATGGCGACTTCGATAAAGAGGAAATAAAGAAGGGTAGGCTGTGCAAACCATATCGATTCCTATGCCATACATACCTGAAGTGCATATCCAACAGGAAGTCAGGGCTTGATAGATTTTCTCGACACATATCTTCAGGAATCATTGGGATCTTCGAGGGTAGAACTTACAACTACTCCAAGTACATTTTCAACTGTCTAAGTGATCAAGTCAAACTTCAGCGGAATGACAAAATGTACATGTTCCTAAGGTTCTTATAACTGGTGATCAACTCTGAACTTCCAAGGCTAGCAAGAGTAGGAGAAGTGTTTGTGCAAGCACACTTGGGTAAATCTGTGCTGAACAAAATTAGTGGAAAGTACCAGGGTAAAGACATGCCCATGTTTGCACATGTGGTGGATGCTTATGCAGATATACCACAAGAATTGATCTGGGTAGATGAAGAAGCAGAGTCATCTGCTGAATCTGTACAAGCTTCTCACTCTCCAATCCAAACACCACCACTCCAACATCACTCACCAAGCCAAACACCACCACTCCAACATCAATCACCAGCCAGCATCAACACCCAACCAATCTCACCTATTCATCACCATGAATCTCCACATCTAATATCTTCAGCTTCTACCACCAACACTCAACCAATCTCACCAGTTCAACACCAGTCATCATCACCTTCTCATTCATCCTCACATCACACTCAACCTCTCTCTCCACTCCAAATCCAATCCCCTGTTCAACCACCACCAGACACACCAAAACAAGCATCACAGGAAAGTGCTAGCACTGAACTAGTTGAGATAACTGAGTCTTTAAATTCTGTGCACTCAGGAGAGACTGAGTTACTGTCTCAAGCTAGCACTGTTCCCATTTCACCCACAAACACTGAAGATCAAGTGCCATCAGACCATACTGAACCCATATCTCCAGCTCTTAATGATCAACCTGCTGATGAGCTAATGGGAGATGATCATCCCACTGATGAGCAAAGGGTAGCAGAACAAGAGGATGTGATTGCCTACCACGAAGATGATTTAAGTGATAGTGACATCCCAGTGAGTAAAAGCTTTTTGGTTGCTGAGTACAACAAGCTAGTACTCAAATCAAATAAGCGGAAGCAAAGAATACAAGAGCTGAAAGGAATCATTCAGGAAAAGGATGAAGAGCTGATGATGAAAGATGCAAGATTGAAAAGGCTGAGAGAGGATGCCAAATGCAACAATGAGGTAATTGATGCACTTTTGCAAAATGAACAAGAGTTGCAGGCATCCTTGAAAAATGAGCAAAGTGATAAAGCTCAGCTGATCAAAGAGAAAAATGAAAAGATAGAGCAATTGAAAAAGAAGATTTATGCTCTGGAAACAAGGGACGCCCCAAGTGTTGAGCTGTCTAAACCATCCGCTGAAGCTCTAAAGAAACTGATCCTATATGCACGGAAAGGAAAATACTTGGGCTCCTTCAAAAGGAAATCTGAAGAAGAAGCCTCTCAAAAAAGGCAAAAGCTTTCATTCCCTGAACAGACACCTTCAGTAGATGTATCTACTGTGAAGGTATCATCCGGAGATGCTGATGAAAGTGACACAGAATGAGAGGAGCTAACCAAGATGGAGTCCCCCACTGAACAAAAGGAAGCAAAGGCCGATGACCTTCTAACCACAGCAGATATTATGGAAGAGAGGCCTGATTCAAGCATGTTCATGACCTTCATCAACCATGGTTTTTCTTATGACATGGTTGAGAGGATGAATTTAACTGAGATGAAAAATCTGCTGAAAGAGTTTGAGTTGGCAAGTTTCATAATCCCAAACTGTGATTATGAAGCTTTCACAGTCTTTCAATCAGTGGAGAAAATTAAGAAAGATCTGGGCCATTGTGACACAGCTAAACTGACCAAGTACAACATGACATGCTGGTTACAGGGCCACAATTACAAACCGCATGAGCTCAAAGGTAGATCTACTGGAGAACTGCGGAGGATGATGGAGCATGTGATGGCAGTGGAGATAGAAACTGGTGTAAAATTCAGAACCACAGCTTCACATCCAACTCACGACCAACAAAGCAAAGTTGCTGCTGATCCAATAACTGTTGAACCAAAGGATCAGCACAAAGCAAAAGATAAACTCATCAGAGAACCAAGGGAAGTCATCCCAGGCAAGGTATGGCCCCTTGGTACTACTGTTAGAGAAATCACTGATCAGAAGTCCACTCTGATTCAGGTGATTGATCACCTCACAACTCCCAACTCTGCTGAAGAAAATAAGATCATGGCATGGAAATATGATCAAGAGTGGGATTATGCAGTGATCAAAAGAACATCTGGAAGAGTTGAATACTTCCATTATGTGTTTTCAGTTCTATGACTTCCAGAGAGCGATCTGAAAGACCTACAAAGCCTTACCCTTACAAACTTCCCAATACATCCAAGGGGCAGGGACTTCTCAAGCATCATAGGCAAACTGAAAACAAAGTTTAAAGATGATGTGCTTGCAGAAGCTAAAAGAGAAGATCATGAGCACAGAAAAAGAATAAAAGGATTAAAAAGATATAAGTCCAATGCCTCTAAATCCGTAGACGATGAATTCTTAAAGAGGGTTGGCTATAACAATAGGACCTCAGCAGCCATCAAGTACATTGAAAGGACTCAACACACACTCCCTATTACTGAATGGGGATATGTAGAGAGGACAAAAGAACTTGTGCTGCTGAGGAATGCAGAGAACAAACGGGCTGAAAGGATCAGGATCTTTGATCCTGTGGAAATAAAGCTACTTCATCCCAGCTACACATCCTATCTACATGATAAATTCTTTCCAAAGCTGAGTGATGAAGCAGCTCAAAATGATTTGTTCCTGCATGTACACATGATACAAGTAATTGACAAACTTCATGCAAAGGCCTACAAACGATGAAGACACAATGCAGGCTTGCTGAAGGGAACCAACTATGATGAAGTCACAGAACTCCGACTCTCAGAACAAGATGAACTTGAAGTAGTGAAAAATGACAAAGTCTTAGAGACTCTCGCTACAGAGGAGGATGTTCTGGGACTTGGCTTCGAGACTCTGAAGAAGATTAGCAAAATGGAGATCAAATACAAATATGATGATCAAAAGGCTGCTGTATCTTACTTCTACAACAAGATAATATCAAGAGTCAAGGAGCTAGCAGTTTTGAAGGACTGATTACAAGGAGCTAAGCCTAAGGGGGAGTATTGTTGGATCTAGATTGTATAGGTCTAGATCATTTTGTATAGGCCTAGAACTTGGATCAAGTCTTGTAATTAATAATTGTAACAGTCAGTATATATATATATATATGTGTGTGTATTGAATCTATAGGTTAACCCATATATATGTGTGTTTGTTGACAGGCAAAATCAATATACTTGGTAGGATTCCTGAAATTGACCAAGTGTAAGAAACATCTACGGATGAATATTATTGTTAATCCGTAGATGTGTTTCTTACAAGACCAAATCACTCGTGAATGTTCATGCGGATGATCAAGGATTGCATGAAGTGAACTCCTACAGATGAAAGAGTTCCTACGGAAGAACAATACTTCTACGGAAGACCAAGTTATCTACGGAAGAACAAAACTCCTGCGGACGACAAGAAGCCCGCGGAAGAACAGAATACTTGTGTGATTTCAAATACCAAGAAGTCAAACAAGTCAACACAATCAATAACAAATCCCAAGAGATCCGGTGTTTCCTTAACCGACTCAAACCGTCTATAAATATGAGTCCTAGGTTTCACATCTCGAGGAACACAATCAAGCAATATTACGACTGTCAAGAGTTACATCACCGTGCAACCCTAACCGCCGTCACATCAACAACAACATTATTCGATTCACAGAAATCATTGTTCATAGTCATTCTTAGTTATTCTTTCGTAATCATTACTGATAATTAATGAAATACTTTGAATAATTATTGAGTTCATATTTATTGTGTTTTTGTGTTTGTGTTCATCAATAATCATTAAAACAATTAAACATCAATTAATGATAATTCCGCGATCATTGATTTGATTTATTTTAATACTAATAATTCCTGAATTGAGATCCTTAGTTTCACATCCCTTTTAACAACCGAGGGTTTAGATATCCATCTCCCATCCACCATTAATCTTGGAATCGAGTTATTCGCCCTTCTTCCAATTATACACCTGTGAAAGAAAGCCGAATTTTCATCCCCAAATTTCCCCCATTGCACTCGAGCTTTTTGTTGTAAATCCCGATTCTTGCGCCAATTATATTTTTCCACCTCATGCTTACAATGATCCCAAATCCACTCCTCCTCCTCCTCAAGAGTACGTTCCTCCATAATCTTTTCGAGGCCCCCTAACTCTTCTTTGATAACCGAAATCTCTTCATTTTCAATTTTGCCGATATTTTTCCACCAAGCCTTAATCGCAACTTTCACAGCAGAAAGCTTCTTGTGTAAGCAAACGTCGTAAGGACCTTCGACCAAACATCCTTCCAAAGCAGCAACAACCACCTGCTCACACCCTTCCCTGTCCAACCAAGAATTAAACCATTTAAACGGAATCGCCCCAAAGTTATAATCCGCAACCGTCAGCAACAGAGGACAATGATCTGAGTACTCTCGGGGCAATGTTCTAAGGATCGCCTCCGGCCACCTGTTAAAAAAGTCTTGACAAACTAAAAACCGGTCAATCTTGCTCATCTTTCTATCTTTCCCGGAACCTGACATAAAAGTAAACTTGTTCCCTCTCAATGTATACTCCTGTAAATTTGCATTGTCAACAAAGGAATTAAAATCCTCTGCCATGCCTCTGTTAAATTTTGAATTTTTCCGCTCCTCTTCCCATCTAACCACATTAAAATCCCCAAAAAATATCCACAAACCACTATCCTCCTGTACCAAGCCAAGCAACTTATCCCATAGAATTTTCTTAGCCGTAGCTTTCTGTGGAGCATAAACGTTGATAACATACACAACAGACCCATCTTCCACCAAGACACCCTTAGTACAAATAAAATTTTGATCCTCTATCGACATAATTTTTTGAAACTTATTAGTATTCCACATGCTCACTAACCCCCCTGACTTCCTATTAGCTGTAACCACGTCAAACCCAAAATCACTACTGTTCCAAATCTTAACAAAATCAAACGGATTAGAATTATTGACCAAAGTCTCTTGAAGCCCCCAAAAAATCCACCCCATTTTTTCTAATCAAATCTTTCACCCAAGAAACCTTCCCAACTTTTCCAACCCCTCTAACATTGATAGATAAACAATTCATGACAAACCTGATTGAAACCCTTCACCTTGAATAGAGGAATGAATCATATCCTCGAATCCATTCAACTGAGTGCCCAATTTAATGCCCATATCCCGAGTACTGTTAACCTCTTTCTCCGCCTCCTCCACGTCCTCGTCATCGTCATCCGAAGACTCCTCCCACTCTCCAGCTTTTTCACCCGTCTCCTTCACTTCCTCGGCCCCTAAATCACCAATCAAGACCTGAAACGAATTATCCAGCTCAATGGGCTCCTGTCCATGCGTCTTAACAACATTCACGTCATTGCCCAGGATAAAAGGATTAAGGCCAAATGGGTCTAAATCAGGATCCATAGGTTTGGGCTCCTTGGTTGGTCTTTCATTGCTACTTAGATACTCCCCCCACTGGACTGGCCCACTACTTTATAACGGGCCTGTTTTTTTCTTTTTAAAATTTTCGCCCGTTCACACGTGACTTCATCCAAATTCAATTGCCCATTAACAACCTTAGTTGACTTTCCCCCCTCAACATAACTATCCCCTCCTGTATTCATGGAAACCGAATTTCCATTAACTCCCTCATTAATATCACCTTTACTACTTTCCATAATTGATGAATGACCAGAACGCTCCTCCTCCGGCAACCGTACCGGCTGAATCACCGGAGATGAAACTGAACAACCATCCACCTGGTCTTCCATCTTCTTGTCCACCCCGTCTTCCACCACTGCGTCAAAGACAAAATCCTTCAACCAATCCTGAGGATCTTCCATTACCCATATCTTAATATACTTCCCCTTCCATTTAATAAACACCTCATCTTGGAAACGAGCACCATGATTAACAAGGACCCCAATTAAATGAAAGGATGCATCAATACCACTGCGATCCACCCTTGCTGGCTTAACAACTTCACCAAATAGACTTCCAACATCGTTAACCACCTTATTATCTGAGATGCACAATGGAAGTCCATAAACTTTTAACCATGCAATCCTCTCGAACTGTGATGTCTGCCCTTTCCATACTTCCGCATCAGCAAAACAATCGATTCGTCCTTTTATTTCCGTCAAAGCCATCTCAGCATGATCATTACTTTTGAATTCCAACAAAACCTTAAAACCACCCAAACATCGGATCACCGCCTCCTGAAGTTTCATCTCTTTCAAGATCCCACGTATATTTTGTAAGACGTACAAGGAAGTGAGCCTTGTCAGAATCACTCTCCCATGCAACGTCACAAAAGCATTAGTGTTATCATCCACCTCCACCATTCTACCTTTTGCCGCCCTTGTGAATGCTTCTTTATAAGACATACCATGATTCACCGTAACATTTTCCTCTCCGGCCCCAACCCCCTGTCTTCTCGCTTCTTTCTGTTGAAAAGTAGGTTTAGGTTGCTCACCCATACCTCTAATCGCCTCAGCAACATCGACTCCCCTACACCGACCAGAAAGATTTGTAATGAAAAACTTCGTTAGTCTAGCCTGCAAACTCGCCGGAATAGGTTTCCGGCGGAACTCCTTGCCCCTCATTTTTTCCGGCGGAAAAGCTTGATCGTATATCAAGCTCCGATATCAATTATTAGATTTATTAAATCAAGCAAATATAATCATCAATGATCTTTTTGCACTACGGGGGCTGTTTTGAGATGAAGTCGGTCAATCCGATATGGGACAACAGTAGGGTGTTTCCAGCACCCCTCACGGAATAAACCCGAAATATACTTTATGCAATTATTCTTCATCTCAACACTTCAGTCTCCTTATCCATATGAACTGATCAAATGAATTTGCTCTGCAAATCCATCGAAACCCTATCTCTCAATCTCAATTTCAACCCCCCACCTCCTCTTCCTCATCAATTTCACTCCCAACCCTTCAAATTTACCACCGCCACCACCACCACCATAGCCACCGGATTCCGCCAATGTCGCCGTTCAATCACACCATCCGCCTCCGACCACCCATTCTCCCCCGCCTCCACCTCCGACATCGACATGGTCCCAAACAACGACGGAGTCTTCACTGCCAAACCCAAAAAAGTCGTAATCTTATGGGACCTCGACAACAAACCGCCGCGAGGCCCACCGTACGCCGCCGCGATGGCGCTAAAATCCATCGCTAACCACTTCGGTGAAGTCGTCGACGTCTCCGCCTACGCTAATCGTCACGCCTTCATCCACCTCCCCCACTGGGTCCGCGATCAACGCCGTGGTCAACGCCGTCAAGATATTCTTGAACGAAAAGGCGTCGTTACCCCTTCGGAACCCTACATTTGCAGTGTATGTGGGCGAAAGTGTAAAACAAGGGTCGACCTGCAGAAACACTTCAAACAGCTGCACGAGAGAGAACGAGAGAAGAAGATGAACAGGATGAAGTCATTGAAAGGGAAGAAACGACAGCGTTTTAAGGAGAGGTTTATTAATAGTGATCATAAGTATATGGAGGCTGCTAGAACCCTAATTACGCCCAAAGTCGGGTACGGGTTGGCTGCTGAGCTGAGGCGAGCCGGGGTGTTCGTTAAGACGGTTGAGGATAAACCGCAGGCGGCCGATTGGGCGTTGAAGAGGCAAATGCAGCATTCAATGAGTAGAGGGATTGATTGGTTGGTGTTGGTGAGTGATGATTCTGATTTTGCTGAGATGTTAAAGAGGGCTCGGGCTTCGAATTTGGGGACGGTGGTGGTTGGTGATTGGGATAGGGCGTTGGGGCGGCAAGCCGATTTGTGGGTTCCATGGAACAGGGTTGAGAATGGGGAGATTACTGAGGATGATTTGGTGATCAGAAGTAGGAATGGTGGATTTGTGGATGATGTTGATGAGGGTGTGTTTGTGTCCGATTTTGATGAACAGACTTTGAGTTTAGATGGTGTTTTGGATGAATTGGTGAGGAAAAGGGGCAACTTTAATCGGTCCAAGGTTTCGTTGTTTTCTGAAGGGGAAGAAGAAGAAGAAGAAGATGATGATGCTAGTGATTATTTATCCCATAGTGAGGATGATGAAGAAGATGATTGGTATACCTGATAGGGAAAGGTAGTCCGTCTTATTTTATAAGGAGAAGAGATGCGAATTAGATCGCTAACATTCTAGTATGCTTCCTAGTGCCATCTGATCTAAAGATTATTGCTTGTGGTTGGCAATGGTGATATTTGAGTGTATAGCATACCTCAAGTCACTTTTACAGGGAATTTTGTTTGTTTGTTGTTTATATGCTTATTCTTTTTTAGATGCTTGATTAATGTAGAAAGTTTTGATCTTATAGTTTTATGTTCATGATATTAGTTGACGCCTTCTTTAAACCATTGTATTGATGATAAACTAGTTACATACCATGGAACTGTGTGCTTGAATTCCTTGTAGTTAACTGGAGTTTGGAGCCTTTGTGCGCTGTGGTAACTGCTGGGCATGATAACTGTTGCATCTACAATCATATCTGTAAAAGTACGTAACGGAACACACTTTTTGTCTTAAAGATGGTATTGATGATAAACTAGTTACATACCATGGAACTGTGTGCTTGAATTCCTTGTAGTTAACTGGAGTTTGGAGCCTTTTTGTGCTGTGGTAGATGCTGAGCATGATAACTGTTGCATCTACAATCATATCTGTAAAAATATGTCACTGAACACATTTTTTGTCTTAAAGAGCGGGGGCAAGAAATTGAGAACGGATATATTCATCTTTTAACATTTTTTGTTTCATGTTCAAGGTATTGCATCAGTGGTCAGGGAAGAGTAACATGACATTTAAAGGATGCTGAGAATGTAAATCGTTGTTGGTATGCCACCCATGGTCAGGTACACTACTCTATGTCACTATGGTATGTATGCGCTTATGGTTTTATACAGCCTTATGTTCTGCATTTGCGCAGATACCATCTGTAGACCTTTGATATGCAGCCTGACTTCGCTCTATTGACTAAACCTTATAGTTGATCTTTAATAGGGCAAAAGTATTATATATGCTGGACGACTCTTCTGTGTAAATATGCAGATTAGGCCAACCAAAAATCTAACAGCCTTGAGGATTCAAATAGATTAATCTCTTGAATTTTATACAAGTATAACTAGAAAAACAGTTCCTTTGACATATGCCCATTCTGCAGTTTCAGTCACTTAATAGTCACTTCACATATGACTATTGATTTTTGAATTCTTTAGTCTTTTGACGATTAGCCCAGTTGAACATTACGTGTTTCTCTTTTTCTTTTTTAAAGTAAAGGAGGTTGGCACCTCAGGCAAAATTTTATTAATCACAGAATAAAATTAGTCTTGGCAGGTGGCAAAGACGAATTTCTAGGCAAAGACGAATTTCCAGCCAGCCTTAATTATTATGTTAAGTTGTTAACCCTAGAATTAGTCTTTATAAATACTGATTATCATATCTTGTATTTTCTTTAGCATAGAATCATATAAACCCTAGTTGTAGCAAGTGGATGTAGGTAACACCTACCGAACCACAATAAATCTTGTGTTCCATGTTTTTTTGTTTAACGTTTCTGTGCACGCGCTCTTGGTTGATGCCCTAACAGTTGCTCCCATTGAGAAAATGGAACTAAAAAATACAACTACAAAATGATCATTATTATGTGGTGTTTGGCATGTATGGAACCAAAACATACAACTAAAGCAGCCTTGCCAATAGTTTCGAAAGCTTTAGTTTCAGGCTAAGAAGTCTAGCACGAACCACATCAAAGATCGTTTTAGAGAACACTAAACATCTACTGTTCTTGTTCTTATTTTAATAATCTATAGCTTTGTTCCTGGCCAAACGAAATAGACGGTTGCTGCAAGTACAAGTCGTTTAATAGTGGCAAATATCAATTTCCTTCAACACATAGTTGAAGACGTATAATATCTGCGCGTGAATCCTGGATGTTATCTGAATCTGCCTTTGTTTTCATGATAGTCTAAAGGTGTTGTGAGCAGGAAGTAAGAACTCTGAAAAAAGAGGTACCCATGAGAATCCATTTGAGTGTTACATAATGCACAACATAAGTCGGAATGTCCATTCCAGTTTCTGATTTTTCTCGTCATAAGTTTCTTGGCCAGGGGGTTGTCGGGTCAACTTGGGTCTGATATACATATATTGATTCCTGCATTTCTTCAAGACTCACTTCCTTTAACTAAAATAGAAGATTAGCACATCGAAGGGCAGGCTACAATGTCTTTCAAAGTGCTGTTGGGGCCAACATGACAACATCAATAACTATTGGCGATCACATCCCTAACTTTGTTCTCCAACTTAAACCCCGCAACATACATTTCCTTTTTTCGTGACAAGGTTACATATAGGGCTAGCGGGGTGTCGATCATCAACCACAGCCTGATGTTGACCTACCGTCGTCAATTTTTATGAGTGATGGAACCTTGTAAAAGATCACTTGCCTTCAACACTGTTTTCTAGCCCAACGGCATCATCTTTCAAATCCCAAAAGTTTGAACTTTGATTAGATGGTAAACATCAAAGCTTGAAATTTGGCTCAATCAAGTCAATACTTTTCTGGCTAAACTGTAACGTTGTGAAGTGAGCTAGTTAAAGTAAATGCCCCTAGAATACATTCTCCCCACCAATTAAGATGCTCAATTATGTCAAGAACCCTTGATATTTCCTCGTATGCTTAGATTGTATTTACAATAATCTTAATTATTCATGTGATAGTTTATTAAACAGAAAGTAGTCTTTTAAAACTGTGATTATTAAAAAAAATTAATAACAAAAGATCAGCTGCCGTTCAAAAAAAAAAAAAAAAGGATCAGCTGATTGGACCTTTTTATAAATTGAAAAGATGTTATCATACATTCCGACTTTAAAGATTCTAAATAAAAAAGGATCGAAAAGTAGATTTGATACAGAAACAATATAATAATACTTAAATTCTTTATTGAAAAATAATCTCATTTTAGTACATGGTTCATCATTATATTGAGTATGCGTTCAAATAATGTCATATAGTAAACGTAATAACAACAAAGTATGTACTTTCTTCAAGCTTGCTTATATCTAACACGTGAACAGTCTCTGCCTGTGCCAAACAAAATAGGCTTTTATTACCTTCTTTGTCTTTATTCCTCCCGGTTTCAATTAAAATTTAGAACAATTGAACAAACTTACTTCTTTTTCTCTACTAAAAATGTTGTATTAAAATATCAACTTAAAATAAATAAATCTTTGCATTTCCTTTCTGTGACTAGTTGTGACATATCATAAGCTTTACATTCAAAACAGTGAATGATTAAATGATTTTCTTAAAACAAAGCAACTAAATGTGTAATAAGTTTTTAAATGCATGTGAGTTTTGACCCAAGTGAGTCATCCGACTCGGCTGTCATGTTTTGTGTTTCAGCTATCCGTATTGGATTAATCTCCATCGTCAAAAATATTTTTTATTTTAGCGTATATATGTTGATTACTTTGATTAACCACTAGTACTAAATGAGTTTATATTAACTTGGCTTGTAAATGTGTACATTTGTATTTACTGAAACTAGAATTGGGGAAGTATTTTTAACTTTATCTCGTCAAGAAGTAAAAGACAAGAAGCATTGGTCAACTTATTATCCTTTCTAAAAATGCTTATTAAAAAGTAATCCACCACATGGCCGTCTTTATCGTCCCTCGATTATCCAATATTCTTTCTATTACACTCTTCAATTACCTTATTCGCTCCTAGGTATTACCAAATAATAATTAATTACTCTATGAATAAGTTGGATAACGTTAATATGTATGTAGTTTATTGAACTTTTTATTTAACTTTTCAGTTTTTACTAATCATCTTAATATATCAAATTTTAGTTACTAATTTCCGAACCTCATAAAAGATCTTTCAACCATAACTTCTTTGTAAATTTTTAAGTTTTTAGTGTCACACCCCAACCTTGACGGCGAAATCGTCGAGGCGTGAGAGTTACGATTGTTCACAGCCACATAACGCTATTGCCTGAAACATGTTAAAAATAAAAGGTCAACATATTGTTGGTGAGCATTCTATACTTTTGCATACATAAGTATATAAAAGATGACCATTCATGTTGTAAATTAGAGAACAAGGTAACTACGGATGTAAGACAGAATGCACAATCAAACCTTGACAAAGTTTTACAAGTCTCAAACGTTTACAAGTATATACGATTAGCTAAGTGTACTTGGATCAACCAAGCAAGCTTGTCAGGCCCATAGATCTATGACATCGCCAGGCTAGCAATAGTTAATGATTGTACATGTATTCGATATTATATGGTAGCTACAAGATTCAACTAATCACAACACACAAGTAAATTGCCATAAGTTTACAAGATTCAACGTGTTTACAAGTGTGACGTTTATAAGGTAACATGTTTCACCCAAAAGTGTGTGAAATAATAAAACGGGTATAGAAATACTCACTTGGCGATTAAGTATATAATGGATGATTAATAAGAAATAATAACAAGCGTCGTTTCAACGAATTCCTTTACAAGGCACCTAAAACGTATTTATTACAAGATTAATAATAAGTTTAACAATTAAACGTGAATTAGGGTTTTAGATGGAATTTGAGGTTATTTTTATAAATAAAGTTAATAAACGTTTATTTATACTTTGTTTGATAACGGATGTATCATTTATACAATTTTCAAAGAAATTTAATCTTTTATAATAATTTATGAAATTTAACTATAAAATACATATAATTTCTACGAGAAATTCATAATTACGTTTACATCGTGACCAATAATAATTTAATCTTTTAAACTATTATTTAAAGTCTATTTTTATAAAAATAAACTAAGTATAATATTTGTAACTTAATATTTTATAAAAATATATTAAAGTATATAAGGTTATAATTTATAAAAAGATACATAGATAATTTTAAAAATAAACAAAGTTTACAAAAAGAATTTTTATAATTTTTAGAAATTTATTATAATTAATTTAAGGCTTAAAAAGCTATTTAAAAAATAATGGGGTGGCCGGGTTTCGAACCCGCGACCTCTTGATTAACATGGAGCGCAGGAACCAGTGGAACAAGGGCCTAAGCCGCGATAAGGTTCGGTTTTAATTTCTTTTAAACACCAATTGCAATCCATCCCCAATTCACATAAACCCTAGATTTGATTTGATCCAAATTGAGGATCAATTCGAATCTGTTAATGTCTAAATTCATGGGGCTTTTGATCCCCATGTAAAATCTAGTACAATGATGTGTTCAATTACCTGATTTGATGTTAAATCGATAGAGAACAGATTAAGAACAGTTCGCGGTCCATGTGATGATCGATGGATGAGCAAACAATGATTATAATCAAATTAAACTTGATGTTAGCTTCGAATGGTGATCTGGAAAATTGGCCCTTATCAAATTTCATTAAAAACGATCGGAAGTTTGGTTTTAAGAGAGTTGCAGGTCCGATGAAGACGATGAATGATTTCGGATTGTTTGTGTGTGTTCGATTGGAATTGCAGGTTGCATTCCATTTATATTGTGATAAAGTTCAATTTGATTGAATCAATTTGTCTAAAGTGGTGTTTGAGTGGGTTAATTATCCGTTTAACGGTCGGGATAAAGTTGGATCCGAAGTATGTGAGCTTTGGATACTGATTACACGCGTTTTGGGGTGCCTAGAGTTCGAATCTTGGTCGCGAAGCTGTCGGTACCTTTAATTTGGGTTGAAACCGCGTATTTTGGGCGATCTGGCTTTGCCGGAATACGGCCGGAGATGGCCGGAATAGTGTGGCCGGGAAAACGGGGAAGGGGGTTGGGTTTCAAAATTTTCACTTTGGTCCCTGCGGTTTTGTTTTCTTTATTTTATGCATAAAACTTCTTTTGAAGTTTGATAAATGACCAAACACCCCCTAGACTTTGTTATTATCATTTTTATTTTTATTATTCTTGCTACATTATTATTATTATTTTTATCATTATTATTATTTTTATCATTATTATTGTTATTTATATTATTATTATTATTGTTATTATTATTATTATTATCTTTAGTATTATTATAATTATTATTTTTAGCATTATTATTATTATTAACGTGCCGTGAAAATACGAGATGTTACATTTAGGAAAAAAAATTATATGTACAAACGATTTGATACTTTTGTAACTAAAAACTTTATAAATTAAAAAAGTTATGTAGGAAAACTCACGGCCAGGGCCATGACTAAGATGTGAGTCAGCCATCTTATTCACTCCAAGGTATTACCAAATGACACGATTAAACCTGATTAACACGATTAAACTGGGTGATATTATATTATAGAGAAAATTGCAAAAATAGTCCCTGTGGTTTGATCAAATTACAAGTTTGGTCCCCAGATTTTAAAAATTGCAAACTTAGTCCAAACATTTGAAAGTTTGTTGCAAACTTAGTCCCCACCGTTAGTGTCCGTTAGTTTTTAACGATCTGGGGACTAAATATGCAATATGATCAAACCATAGGGACTAATTGTGCAATTTGTTTAAAAATTAGAGTAAATTACCGTTTGCATCCCTGACATTTGCCCATTTTAACCACTTGCATCCCTGCAGTTTCAAAATTACCATCCGCCCCCTAACGTTTCATTTTTATTTCCATTTGAGTCCAACACACTAACGTCGTTAGATTTTTCCGTTAGTTTTTATAAAATGACAAAAATACCCTTGTAATTTCAGGGATGCAAACGGTAATTTACTGACTTAAATAAAACCCCTATCCCACCCCACCCTACTATCTTCTCTCTCTCTCTTCTTTCTTCACAATATACCCATCAAATTAACCCAAATCCCACCCCACCCTGACGACGGCGACAGTGGTGATGGGGTTCGCGATGGAAATGGGGGGGCTGCGATGGTGGTGGTGATGGGGGGCTGCGAAGGTGGTGGTGATGGGGGTTGCGGTTGTGGTGGTGATTGGAGGTCGCGATGGTGTGGTGTTGGAGGTGGAAGTGTGTGATGTGGTGGTGGTGTGGGAAGTGAGGCGGGGCTTCTTGGGGCCGGAGGTTGAGGCGGAGGAGACGGAGACGGCGCCGGTGGAGGTGATGAGCTGACGCTCACGGCGACGGGCGGCGGGCACCCAGGTGCTCTTGACGTGGGTGGCGCAATCGAACCCTCGGCTCTTGCAGCACGTCCTGCAACGCCGGTGGCTGCAGTCTTTCTTCGCCTGGTTCCCGCAGTCTTGACAGGTCATGGTGGATCCCGACGTCGACGTCGACCCACCTCCGCAATGGAGGAACCCATGATCGGAAATCACGGGTTTTGTTAAGTAATTGTGTGGTTGGGGTTGTGCTGCTGGATGTTGCTGCCAGAACTGAATGCTGCTGTAGTTACTGTTGTTGTTGCTGTTACTATTATTGGAGTTGGCGATGGGGTTGGTGGAGCCGTCGGAGTGGCGGCAGTCGACGGTGGGCCAGTGGACTCGGTGGACGTAGGTGTAATCCATGGGACAAAGGGTCTGATTGGTGGGTATTTGGGAGAAAGATGAGTATGATGACGAGATTATTGTGAAGATGATGATGGTGATGAAGCGATTCATGGTTTGAGAGTTGGGGTTTGGGAGTTGGCAATTGGGAATCGGTGAATTCATGGGGATGGTGATGAGGTTGTGGTGGTGGTGATGGGTGTTTTGGTGTTGAAGAAGAAGAATGAATGGGTCCCACATTTTTATTTATTTATTTAATTCAGGGGTAGTTTAGTCTTTTCCACAGTAACTTTAACAGCAAAACAAACAGTGTTAAGTCATCTGGACTAAAATGGAGATAAAAATGAAACGTATATGTAACATCCCAGGCGAACCGCAATGGATATTGTCCTCTTTGCCCGCAGGCTCAAGGATTTAAAACGCGTCCATTTGGGGAAGGTATCCAGCCCCTTATAAAGAGACCTTAGTTCTCCTTCCCAACCGATGTGGGATGGGTTACCCACCCGCCCCCTCTCGGAGCACAGCGTCCTCGCTGTCACACTCGGCCCGGCCCTGGCTCTGATACCAACTTGTAACACCCGGACCTCCAAAGAGTCCGTTTAAGTTAAATAAACATGCGGAATTTGGTCCCAGAAAATTTCATTAACATTTAACTCCCAAAATATGTGTTTCGTGTCAACCGACACTCAAAAATGAAGTTTAACAATCCATTTACATACACACGTGATAGGAATTTTCAAAATAATGTTAACGCGTTAGTTTCTACAAAAGAAACGTGTATGCAAGTCCCGTTCGATCCTTGTATGCCCCATCGATCACTTTAGCCTTCCGGTCTCGTAACACCTGAAAACACACGTTTAGACATCCATTAGTTCATAGGAACTAAGTAAGTACATTCTAACATTCATTTCGGGTCTTTACGGGGGTTTAAACGGACTCGAAACGCGTTAAAACGATAATCGACAAAAATTTGGAACTGGCCCCTACCGTAACTTACGGTGGGTACCGTAAGTTACGGTGGCCTCAGTTTTGGTACGGTGGTAACATACTGGCTTACGATAGCCCATTTCACCCAGGGACCTACCGTAACTTACGGTACCACCGTAAGCTACGGTGGACCCTGCAGCATAGTCATTATTTTTGACCCGTTAAGGGTCGTTTCGCGTTCCCGAACCACCCCTTTCGATCCCGATTGTTCCAAACACCAGGAAATAACATATTTTATCATATACGTGATTCCCATGGATTTTCAACGAGTCTAACCCGACTCTTGGCAATATACCAAAATTTTTCTATTTGTTTGGTATTTAATTCCTTAATTAACCCATTTATGGTTCGTTTGTTCTTTAGAGTTCCCGACCGTTCCGACAACCATGGAACCGGTCTATTATAACATATTACATGTGTTTGGTGAGTTCTTAGACCCAACCCATCCCATTTGCTTATCATAACGCAATTTTTCCTTTTTATACCGAATTTGCCCCTTATAGGGTCAAATCCCATTTTAATGAGCGGTTTGCCATTCTTTCGCGAACGACCGCTTTCCTTGGCGTTACCCAACGTCCACACACATTGCAAATCGTAGGGATAACCCTTTACCCTAGTGTTCACACACGATGTGAATCACTTTAATCCGGGTTTGTCCTTTCTTCCCATTTCCATGGGACGGTCACGCACGTCATGACTCGTTCTGTTCCACAACCATGTGGAATAACACTAAAGTGTTATTTTCCTTTATGTTCACGCACGTCGTGAATCATTTGTCATAGAAGCTCACATACAGTGCAAGTCAACTATTTATCCTGTTTAAACGTGGTTGTTATTTTGTTTGAGCTTATGAGCACATGGTCACACACATTGTGACTCATGCCTTTACTTTGTTATGCTCAATTTAAAGAATGTCTTACCTTGAGTCCGGAAGGTTTAAGTGGTCAATCAAACGTGTTCCTTGCCGGTTCCCTTGGATCCGCTTGCCACACCACTTCCTATTACCATTTTAAGGACCCATTTAACTCATAACATTCATTTAATCACACATATGGTCTATTTGACCATTTATCACCTTTAACCTACAATCTAGGCTTTCACATTGCACATTTCTTGCAATTAAGTAGTTCATTCATGTTTTTCATCTCATTGGAGCATTTAATCAAACACCTTATGTGCATAACTTAACATATTGGTTATTTACTAGCTTTTAAATATCATCAAGCTAGTTTTACACCCAAATCACATAACACACATGTTATTCATCAATTTTCAACCAAATGTTATGCACATAATCACATTTCTACAAGAATGCACATGGATTCTACAACTAGCAACTAGTTTACATGAAGAATCCTTAGTTTAACCTTCTAGTAACTAAACCCATTTCCATGGTTCATGCAAATCTTCAATTAAGGAGAAATTACACATCTAGTTACCATAATACACACATGCACATGATCATCTAGCACTATAACACTAGGGTTTCATGTTTAAACCACCAATTTCTACACCCATCATGTGGGTGACGATTTTACCACCTCAAGAACATCAAATAACACTTACTTGTAGCTCTTGAGAAGATGAAGAATGATTTCTAGGGCTCAATTTCGGATCTTGCACTTGAATCACCAACAATTTGAGCAATGAGATGACCAAAACCCTTTTTCTCTTCTTCTCTTGTGTGTGTGAACGTGAATGAGCAACAATGCTCACCAAATGTATGGCAAACCATACTTATCCATATTTAGGTTTCATCAATTGGCAAGATCCACCCCTCTAGTATCATTTTTCATTTTTCCACCACTATTAACTAACTAGCAAATTTTCTAGTTAAGTCTTAAATATTTAACCCTTAACATATTTTACAATATTAGGTTTTAACACATGATACATTAATCGTATCTTAATCACATAATACGAAATTCGGGTCGTTACAGTATAGACTCAAATGAAGATAACACGAAACGTTAGGGGGCGGATGGCAATTTTGAAACTGCAGGGATGCAAGTGGTTAAAATGGGCAAATGTCAGGGATGCAAATGGTAATTTACTCTAAAATTAAGAAAAAATGAAAATCAAATAAAATTTAAAAGAAATAAAAATTAAACATAAGAAATATAAATAAACATCAATAATAAAATTCAATAATTTTTAAAAAATAAAATAAAGGTTAAAAAAATCAAATCAAATTCAAAACTAAATAAAAGTAAAAATAAAACGCATGTAAAAAGAGAAAGCGAGAAGTATTGAAAAAAAATATACGATTAAAGTAAAAAATTAAATAAAAATTAAAAATACAACCGAATAAACATTTATAAAATTCAAAATAAATATTAAAAAAATCATGTTAAAGTTGAAAAAAATAAAAAAACGGTTTGATTTCATTTTTCGTTTTTTGGATTTATACTTTCACAAAGTTTTTGGATTCTTCGATTTAAGCATGACATCTGAACTTCATAAAAAATAATTATAAGAAATAAAATTTTAAGCATACTTCTTATTTTCTCCTTTTTCTATTTTTATATGCATTTTATTGTTATTTTTATTTATTTTTTTAATTTGGTTTAATTTTTTAACCTTTATTCTATTTTTTAACGATTATTGAATTTCTTTATCAAAGTTTATTTGAATCTTTTAAATTTAAATTTAAATTTTTTAATTTTTATTTATTTTTTTATTTTTGGAGAAAATTGTACAATTGATCCCTATGGTTTGAGTATTTTTCATATTTAGTCCCCAGATCGTTAAAAAGTAACGGACACTAACGCTGGGGACTAAATTTGCAACAAACTTTCAAAATTTTGGACTAAATTTGCAATTTTTAAAATTTGGGGACCAAACTTGCAATATGATTAAACCACGAAGACTATTTTTGCAATTTTCTCTATATTATACAATTAAATATACTTTTAGAACTGTCTTAAAACTTAAAAACTAATATCGGATATGGTCTAACTCATTTCGAAGATTTGTGAGACAAATATCTTAGTTCGAGTCAGGTTAAAATGAGCAATTTAGGCTCAGATAAACTCTTAGGTGTTATTATCAAAATAATATAACAATTAACTTTAAAAAAATTGAATTTATCATGTAATTAATCATAAAATTCACATTCTACACTAAATTAAGCATACCCGTTAACATTAAAATTTATCTTGTAATTAAAATTAAACAATTTTTATGATTTTTCCCCACACAATATTTTAAAAAGAGACGTGCCTGAAACGGTGTAGATTTTATCTAATACAGAGTAAACTATGTGAAAGACAAATATCAATATATAACTTTAATTCAACATTTAATATCCTAGACCACTTTTTAAATTCATTTTTTGAGTTCTTTTTGCTGTATATATATATATTCAATTCAATAAAAGAATCCAATATTTTTGAAACAAGAACCTGACTGAAATCGACCATTGAGGGTGGCCCTGAACCCTGACCCTTTTCTCCCTCATACCAACAAACCACATCTTACAATCAATCATCAAATCCTCTTCATCGCAGATCTCATTTACTTCCATTTCATCTTCTTCATTCACCATGTCATATTGTTAATGTCAAATGCCACTAGTGCATAAGCCAGTGAGATCAAGCTGCTTCTTCAAATGTGTTTTCATGGCGTTTAACGATGCTTAAAAGCGTTACAAAGTACGAATCACGTTGCGAATGGTGATTTCGGTGGTGGTAAGTTCGATGTTCTAGCTTAGCTATCTCTTGTTTCTTTCGCTCGTCTTGTCATTTCCTGATTTGTTTGTTTTGTAGCGATTTTGTCTCTTTGCTTTAGTCGTTTTCTCTATCATCGACTCTCTTCTTCATTATATTCCTTATGTTGCTGAGAGTTTTCGTATGTTTTTGAGCGTTTTTCCAACTTTCTGGTGGTTGATTTGCAAGTTATCAGATCTACATTGTTGTTTTATTCTCTGAACTCCAAGTCTCATCGGTTATTTTGAATTAATGTTCGATTATTTGCTGATATTTTCATGATATTCTCGATTGAAGCTTTAAACGGTACAGATTTGGTGCGATTGTAGTTTAGTCCGTAATGTGTTTATTTTAATGCCAACATGAAGATGAATATTGCTCTACCTCATACTTGTTTATGTTGTAAAATAGTTTCTAGTTTGAAGCCTATGTAATATAGATGTGGTGTGTTTTAATTTTAGTCCTGGAGGTGTTTGTTAAAATGCTAAGCTGAACTATGAGATGTTTGTGGTTGCTTTATGCTGATTTCTTTGTGTTTTTTTTTTTTTGCTTTTCAGGTGGAATAAATGGTAGAATTGGTACATTAGAGTAAGATATACCTTTTGTACAACAAGTAGAAAACATATTATTACAGTTTTTGATAAAGCAAAGACAGCAGAACTATGTTGTGTGCTTGTTCTGGAGAGCAATTTAAGGTGGAAGAGCCAATTTCTCGTTCACCGGAGTCGTTGGCTACAAGAGATTTTTCAGCTAGCTGTCTTTCCTCTCGAACGGGCACTGGAGATTGGGACTCCAAATTTGAAGATGCTCAAGTTGATGAAGCTGAATCCACTCTAAAAGAAGCCCTCTCTTTGAACTATGAGGTGAAAATAAGTGTTTGATTTCATGTTTAGTATTCATGATATGATTTTGGTTTCTTGTTTTTGTCTATTTATTGTGTCATTGAATTGGAAGTGTATATATGTATGTCATGTCATATGCAACTGAAGGAAGCCAGAGCTTTGTTGGGTAGACTTGAGTACCAGAAGGGCAATTTTGATGCTGCTCTTCAAGTTTTCTATGGAATCGACATCAAAAGTTTGTCACCCAGGATGATTAAAGCGATTAGTGACAGAAACATACAACATAATTCAAAATCCAAAAGGGAAAATACTGTAGTAGGTTTGATGTCCCTGCATTCGGTGAGCCTGCTTCTTGAAGCTATATTACTCAAGGCAAAATCACTTCAGGAGATGAGCAGGTTCAAAGGTATGATAACTCGTCGTATCCCATCATCTATCACGATGTAGTAGATTTTATTTTATAATACTTGTGTTCTTCTCTATTTAATTTTGTTTTGTTCTATCAGAAGCTGCAAAGGAGTGCAAGATGATTTTGGACATAGTTGAATCTGCATTACCTAATGGAATGCCGGATACCATGGCTGAAGACTGCAAATTGCAAGAAATGTTTCACAAAGCATTGGAATTGCTTCCAAATTTGTGGATAGAAGCTGGGGTTTTGAGTGAAGCTATTGTAGCATATAGAAGGGCTCTAGTTAAACCATGGAATTTGGACCCACAAAGGTTATCCACCTTACAAAAGGACTTAGCTTCTATATTACTTTATGGAGGTGTTGAAACAACGCTTCCTCAAGCCAAACAATGGGACCCACATCATCCTAAATCCAATATGGAAGAAGCACTTCTTTTGCTTTTTATACTCATGAAGAAGCTATCATGTGGAGAAATAAAATGGGATCCTGAAATTATAAGCCATTTGACTTTTGCATTGTCAATGTGTGATCAATTCGAGTGTTTGGCTGTTCATGTGAAGCAGCTTCTTCCTAGTGCGTATAAACGAATTGAAAGCTGGTTTTTCCTAGCTCTTTGTTACAGTGCTGCTGGTCAATCTGAATTTTCATTGAACATTTTAAAGAAAATCGCAGGGTCTTCAGAATCAGAACATGAACCCCATATCCCTTCTCTTCTTTTGGGTGCCAAATTATGTTCTCAAGATCCTAATCATGCCCATGAAGGAATAAATTTTGCGCAAAAAGCTATCGAATTAAGTAATCTAAAAAATGAGCATTTCAAAAGCATTGCCCACATGTTTCTTGGAGTCAATTACGGAAATGCAGCTCGGGTTTCTTTATCAGATTCTGGCAGAGTGTTTTACCATCAAGAATCTCTCAATTCTCTCAATAATGCTGCTTCAGTTGGTGTTAATGATGATCCTGAAGTTATATTTAATCTTGGACTAGAAAACGCAGTGCAAAGAAATTTGGATGTGGCATTTAGCAAGATGATGTTATATTCTGATATGATTGCTGGGAGCTCATCAAAGGGTTTCAAATTATTAGCATTAATTGTATCTGCTGAACAAAGATTTAAAGATGCTGAAACCATAGTTGACATTGCTTTGGATGAAACAGGAAGAATTGACCAACTGGAACTTCTTAGGTTAAAAGCAGTGCTTCAAATTGCTCAAGAACACCCCAAACAAGCAATTGAAACCTACAAGATTTTACTAGCCCTAATTCAAGCACATGGTGAACTTCAAAGCAAGAACATGAGTTCTGGGGTATGGATGCATTTGTTGCTTCTTTTATATAAATTTTTATATAGTAAATAGTAACAATTCCTATTTATATGATTTGGATAGACAATAGAGAGAAAACTAGAAATTGAAGCTTGGCTAGATTTGGCGAATATTTACACCAAACTTGAATCTTTATCTGATGCTGAAATCTGTGTTAGTA
Organism: Flaveria linearis; assembly: GCA_024085815.1. Lineage (NCBI taxonomy): Eukaryota > Viridiplantae > Streptophyta > Magnoliopsida > Asterales > Asteraceae > Flaveria > Flaveria linearis. The sequence continues at coordinate 14,322,434 of CM044002.1, forward strand.
AAGCCAAGTCGAAAGAATTCTACCACCCTGGAACTTGGCATTCAACTGGTTTGTGCATTATTTCATCAATATTTACATAATTCTTTTGTTTTTATATGATTTTTGATTATCCATGTTGCCATCTGGTGGGCTTATTGCAGGTTTGTTATTTGAAGCTCAATCTTTATACAGTGAAGCACTTATTGCCTTCTCAGTTTCATTGTCGATAGAACCGGATTATGTCCCAAGTATTATCTCAACAGCAAAAACATTAATGAAAATAGGTGGTACCGAAACACTTCCAATTGCAAGAAGCTTCTTAATGAACTCATTGCGGCTAGAGCCTACCAACCATGATGCATGGTTTAACCTGGGTTTGATCTGCAAAAAGGAAGGTTTAGTGCTGCAAGCTGCAGACTTTTTCCAAGCTGCATACGAGCTTGAGTCATCTGCTCCGGTTCAGAGCTTTGTGTCGTAGTATGACAAGATTTTTGCAGATTAGAATCCAGCAAATGTTTGGTAGTTGAACTTTGTGAATACGCCAAAATATGTACATCCTTTTATGACTTACTTTGAGACAACTATCATTAGAATTTGGTGCAAGATAATCAATATGTGATTTAGTTTCTGGGTACCTATTTGATCGACCGTCCAAGTGATTTAACCCATGTGTGGCAATTCCTGACACATCGTGAAAATCACATGTAAAGAATCATATTTTGGGTTGTCATGTCTAACCTTTGTTCGAATTAGGGGATGCTTTTGCGTAAATAAATATATGGGCGGTGTTCTTGGTACATTAGTTCGACCCTGTCAACCAACGTGAAGGTCACACCGAAGATTAGACAATAACAAACAAACAAACAAACAAACATACCCGGTAAGTCCCACTCAAGAGCAGGGTCTGGGAGGGGTAGGTGGCGGCGAGTCTTTCCTTTATCTTGGGAGATAGAGAGACTGCTTCCGAAGAGACCCCCGACTCGGTAACGAAAACCAATAACAGTCGCAATCGCAAACATAAAGTAAGTCAGACAACACACAGGTATAAATCACTTAAATACATAGAAAGCCTGTACATCAAATAAGCAGGTAGAATCACGTATAAGGGCAAAAATAAGAAGACAGGTGGGTCGCAAAAGATCTACGTCTACCCATCGTACCCAAGATCTACGTCTACCCTTCCTACCCACCGGTCCCGCTAGAAGTCCTTAATTTTAATTCTACGTCTCCACTCACTCCTATCCTCGATCATGTGCTCAGAGAGGTGCAAGTCTACCATATCTCGCCTAATTATTTCGTCCCAAGTCAACCTAGGTCGGCCTCTATTCCTCCTACCCTCTACGGTGATGTTCTCTACTGCTCTAACGGGTGCTCCCATCGACCTTCGCTTTACGTGCCCAAACCATCTTAATCTTCCCTCTCTTATTTTATCTGTGATACACGCCACCTCGAGCCTCCGTCGAATCGCGTCGTTTCTTATTCGATCCAATCTTGTGTGTCCACACATCCATCTCAGCATACGCATTTCCGCGACCTCTATATGTCTCTGGTGCGATTTCTTTATGGCCCAACAATCTGTTCCGTATAACATAGCTGGACGTACTGCCACTCTGTAAAGTTTTCCCTTTAATTTTGCTGGGAACCTCTTATCACACAGGATCGCTGATGCTGCTCTCCATTTGCACCATCCTGATTGCACACGGTGAGCAACATCGTTGTATATTTCTCCGTCCTCCTGTAAGTACAAGCCCAGGTATTTGAACGTAGACGTCTGTGGTACCGTCATACCCTGGATGCTGATTTGTGTGTCCTCTTCAGCCTCACCACTAAAGTTACAATGCATGTATTTAGTCTTAGAGCGACTTATCGTTAAGCCTCTGCTCTCTAGTACTGCTCTCCACTGTTCTAGCCTCTCGTTAAGCACCGTTTTAGATTATGATATTAGGACAATATCATCTGCAAACTGGGTGTACATTTGGTGAGATCGTTTGGTGAGATCGTTTGGTGAGATCGTTCTATCGCAACAGAAGAGAAATCAACAAAGTGAAGCAATTGTTGAAAGAAGAAAGAAGAAGATGAAGAGAGAGAAGCAACAGAAGAGAAGTTATTCTCTAAGCAAGAAAAGCAAACAATAATCCCTACAGATAACCGCTTTTCACGAACGGATTCACAAATTCACACATCCAGTAGATGATTATTCTAGAAATCGCACTCTAGCAGCGGCGGCGCTGGCTGAAAGGGCGGTGGTAGCTGACCGGCGTCCGGCGATGCAGTAACGGTTCACTAAAAATGATATTAACAGTGGAATAGCGTCCGGCGCTGGCTGAAAGGGCGGTGGTAGCTGACCGAAGATTAGACAATATAAAATTAAATTCAACCCTCTGTTGTTCCCCATTTTAAGCAATTTAACCCATACATTAATTTAAAATATAGTTTATGAAGAACTTTAAAGTTAATTAATCCAATAAGTACTGAGATGAGTTAGAACTGGTTCCATTAGACAATCAAACATCAATATATGTTGATATTACTGGTTAAACAGAACCATGAATGCAGGGGAGAAACACAAGTATTTTAGAAGATTACAGAAGTTGAAGGGTTAAAGTTGCCATTTCCTCAAACTTTTTGGTGGGAATGGACCTTCAAAAAGGACAACAATTGCACCCTTGAAGTTTATTACACTCTACATTATTAAATAGATGGAAGTCCAAAGCACGAGGAACCAGATGCAAACTTTGTACAACTTTATTGCCATTTCTGTTAATAATTATTTCAGTGACAGCTTTCACTTCTTGATGACCATGATGATCTTGCAAACACTCATGCATTTATCCTATCTGCCACTGCATTCATAAAATAAGTCTCGTAAATACGGGTTGAACAATCACACGTATATAACATTCTACAGAAAAGAATAAGAATCGAAAAACCAGTAGTTGTATCTTAAGAATTGGTTCGCTATTGTTAGTATGTAAAACATGTGTTGCAGCTGCTAACGAGCTCGGTGCAGCTCTACATGCAGCTGCTGTGCATAGCGTTCTTGCCTCGAAAAGCAACAAAATCATCATATTTCATGCTCAAATAGTCCCATGTTTTCAAAATTAAAGGAGCTAAATCTTGTAGCCTTATGAGAAAGAATGATCAACAGTTAAACTCTCACTTGGACCAGCTGGACAACAGGATGGGAGTTACGGTTGCATAAACAATGAGAAAAGCCTTGACGATTCTAATTATCTAGCAAACTGACGCAACTGTCTGACCCGAATTCCATCAATTTTTCGTCTATCTTGATGTCTCGCAAACTTTGCAATATTTAAAACCTATCCCTTTTAGCCTAAAACCACGTCTATTTATAGTCTTAATTCAGTTTTCAATTGAGTCCCCAAATGGGCACCTTATGTGATAGCCTAGACATACGTTTGAATGTTTCATGCCAATTAGTTAACATGTTATGAGTATTAGTTACGTACTTCGAGTCACATGTCAAATTACGTTTGAATGTTTCATGCCAATTAAGATCCATATCACAAAAAACTCGTGTTTCATGATGTGGAGGCATTAATTAACTTGTTACGTACATGATAAGTAAATGATTTCACGTCAACGAACACAAAATCACCAAAGGGAAATTTCTATGGTCGACGTCAATTACACTTGATATGGACATATGGTGCATGGTAACAAGGTTTTTATTAAGAAAACATGTTTTAAATATAAAACAATTTAAAAAATAATTTTTAGAAATGATTGATTTAATTGGTGAATTGATGACCTTCTTCACTGATCATACAACGAACAAGATTGCATTTAAATTCATACGGAGCAATCAAAGAATTTCCGCAAAATAGAAGAAGATGTTGAATTGTTGATTGGTTTTACAAATGCGTGGTATAATATTATTATATAAAAAATCAAATATAAAGTAAAAAAGGTGTCAAGTGTACTAACTAAACCTTAGTCATTGATCAAGATAATTACCTTTAATTAGAGTACATATCATTGTATAATTTCGATAAAAACGCTTTTTTGGAAAACGATTTCATCATGTTGTTGTTACATTGCGTATAACATGTTGTGAGTTAGTAGTGTGCTTATATCATGAATGTATATCGACCTTAATACCACTTGTTAGCTGATCGTGTTGTCGTGGTTGGATCAAAAACATGTTAATATTAAAGATTTAGCTACCTATAACTAGTATGGGTAAGTAAGTAAGGTCGTCTCCACAGGAAATTTGTGGAAAGTATAAAACTTTATATCTAAAATTTGAAACACGAAACGAGAATACTAAAAACAATTATTTTTGGGGTTTGATTTAAGAGGAAAGGTAAATTGGATGAAAATAATTAATAAAACAACAAACTTGATAATTGGTATTGAAACTTATAAGAAAAAGGGCAACCACTTTCAAGATTCAAGTTCAAAGATTCAAACTTGGTTTTATAAGAATTGTTTGGGAATAACATAGACATGATTTTGCAAAATCGTTTGATTAAAGTGATAATTATGAAACAAACTTTTAAGACTCGCTCGTTTACATAATTACCAACTCATTTATGCAAAGCATTCACATACATGACAAACTGCTCACGATGCAAGGAAACTGAATACGAATGAAAGCACACAAATACTTATACATAAACAATTCTTTTAACTTTAAACAAACGTACAATTATATTCTTGTGTCAAGAGAACATAACCCAAAACATCAATTCAAAATAAACATGCTTTACTTACAAGAACTATCATCCCGAAAGTGATTACAAATGAACTAGCCGCTCATTGGCATGATTGGATCTTTAATGCTTGATTGAATGTTGTTAATTCTTGATTCGGGTGAAACCGTGGTGAAAAGAACACTGAAAAACGCCTGGAAAACCTCTAAAATTCGTGTGTCAGAAGTCTTCTTCGAAACCCTAATGATTGGGTCCAAACAGGGAAGAAAATCCTCAAAATCCGATGGTTGTTAGGGTGACCGGCATATGATACATGATACGGTGACCCCGACGTATCATACTCCGGTTATGAAGTTTTACGGAGCTCTTTCACTGGATTTTGTTCAGGATACGCTGGCTGATACGGTGACCAACGTATGATACGGTGGTGGATACGGTGACTGATACGGTGGCCAGAGTATGATACGGTGGTCAGAGTATGATACGGTGATGGATACGGTGGCTGATACGGTATTGCCTGATTGACTTGATTTTACTCCATCTTTCGTGTAATTGCACATCTGGTCTTTCCACTTGCTCCAATACTTCCGTAAAGCTCTCAAAATATGTATTTTTATCTTCCAGCACATGCACACGTTAACACACTCACAACATGTTCGACACTAATATTTGTATAAAATAAAGACATTAACGTTATAAGTATTGAACAAACACCCTCCGATCATTAGCATACTTTCGCAACGTATAATATTCGAATCTCCCGTATGTTATGTAACTAGTGGGTTTGTTCATGTTTGCGGAGGTTTGGTTTTAAATATAATTTATATCGAAACACAGGTCGAATAAAAACGTCATCATGGTATATTTGGAGTTTAAAAAGAATTAAGTCATCATGAAAAAACTAAAAATATAATATAGCTGACCCGTGAGTTTTTGGTCACGAACTATGTAGACTTGGGCTTGAATAAAACTGATATTAAAACGTAGCTATAAATAATCATGTCACAACAGTATAGTTGAATTTTAGAAAAACATTATGTTATTATTAAAAATTAATAATATATTATATTTGATTTGATTTCATATAAAATTTATATTGAACACATAAAAACAAGCAAACAATTATTTTAAAATTTATAAAACAACATATTTAGAAGTTACAATTGTAAATAAAATACGTTAAAAGATAATTAGACTCCCTCCAACACAACGCTTGTCACCACCGCCCTTCACCGTCCGTCCGTCGGATATCCTTCTCCACGGGCACTCTACGGATTCCTTTTTTAAAAAAAAATGGTTAATAAAAAGATTTAATATGTTTAATAAAATGTTGAAAAATGTTTAATATTACAAATAAAATGTTTAATATCACATTTAAAAATGATTAAAAAATGTTAAATATTACAACTAAAATGTTTAATATCACATTTAAAAATGATTAAAAAAGGCAAAAAAAATTTCTAACGTCTAGTTAACGACTTTTTTTTCTCAACACCTAGTATTTTTTGTTTTTTCCTAATGGCTAGTTAACGGCTAGTACGGAATGATCTAATAGAACATCCGTAGACAAATAGGGTGATTACGGGCTAGGTTAATCTCATTTTATGTATTATCGTATTGTCGTTGATCTTTTATTGTTTTAAGTTGTATTTTGTTGTCGTTTTCTAATTTAGTTTAATTTTAATTTTAATAAATTATTTATTTTATTTATTTTAATAAATTGCTTATTTTATTTAGTTTGTTTATTAATATAATAAAATGAATATGTTTGTTAAAATAAGTGAAAAAGGAAATGATGATAGAAAAATAAATAGTTGTTTATGAGAAGAATAATATTAATATGGAAATGATAAATGAAAGTTAGTAAAAGTTAATGTGACATACTTCGTAAAACTATTTGTATAAAATGCAACTGTTAGTTACGAACAACCTTATATAACAGTTTTATAGTTATATGTATGTAATGTATTCGGATTGACTTACGAATTTTTTTTTTGAACGGCTTAATTGAAATCACTCACGGATCACTGGAGTATCATCGTGCCACCAGTGTTGGTCATATTCCACCACCAAGTCACCAATTCAGGAGGAAACTCATAATTATGAGAAACCCCCCTGTATGTGAGATTCGAACCCATGACCTAATAGGCCCTAAGTATTATCCCACCACGAAGATGCCGCTGGATTATAATTCCTTTGCATTGACTTAAGAAATTTGAATAGAATTTAGGATAACCGCCTGTTAGAATTATGTAATTATTAGCTATAGCTGACACCTTCAACAACTAATATATAAATCATTAAACGACAAGATTTAAGTCTTTATTCCAACAAACGTCGTCACTTTACAATTACGAATCTGTCAAAACAAGCGATCGAACTTTCAGTCCAACTCGACATGCGTAACGCTACAAACAAACAAAACAACAAAAAAATTTACACAACGATCGAACATCGTCCAAAGAATCAAATACAATGAAACAATATACAAACCCTAAAACAAACCGAAAAAATAAGTTGTTTGGGTCGTCATCAAGATCAAAGAATTACCATTTACCAATCGAAGCTCTTTAATTACTTCATATATCAGAAGGCAGAAGCTTCTGTTATGGTGTTTATTGCTTAATTATGAGTCCTTTTGATCTCTTCACGTACTCATGTTTCTTCTTGATGTTATTCGGATGTTTTGACTCATGTAAGATCTCGTTAACGATCGGAACCAAATACCAACATATAGAAATGCATAATATCGCGAATGATCGTCCCGAAAACATCAACAACACCATGATTAAGATCACAAACAACGGTAGATAGTAAGAAGGCTTCCACCATTCTGCAAACTTTCGTTTACATCGATCAAATTGAATCTTTTCAGCTGGTTTATCAATCCGTGGTTTCGTGTTCTTTTCTTCGGGTTTGTTAAAAACAACATTATCTTGATGATCGGGCTCTTGAGTACTAAACCGCGGGCTCATGTAGCCATGTTTACGTTGATCTCGTAGCTTGACTACAACGGGTTCGACTTCATTGTGGCCTTTGTAAATGAACTTAACCATGGAGACATCTTCAGCCCCTTTTTGTGTCAAAATCTTCTGCCTTTTCTCGTCAAGATCAGCCAAAAGCGCCTCAAACTTGTCGAGACCGCGGTCTGAATACGGGTTTGTGGAGTGTTTATCCCTTCGGCTACCGAAAATCTGTCGTTTTCGGGTTGGTTTTCTTGGAGATGTGGAGGGAAATGGCCAAAGTACATCATAATCATCTTCTTCTTGGCTATGGAAAGAGCCACAAATGAACGACATGTGTGTGTTTTGAGAAGTTTAAATGTGTGTGAATTAAGTGTGTGTTTTTCACTTTTCTTACAAATATGAGAATTAAAGTGGTTTTGAAGGAATTGTAAAGTATATAAATGGTTGTCTTAAAGATCAAATCCAAATTTGAATATGTCAAAGGTAGAGTTTTGACTTTTTGAAGTTGACGGAAGGAGAAGCTTTGGAGAACCTTCTGAAACTGAAAAGTACATATAGAAATGTTACTTGGTATACTTCTATTGCTTATCCAAATAATTTAATATGTTTCACTCTCCCCCTTTGTATTTTGCCCACATTATACTTTATATACATGAAATATACCTAAGACCAATTGTGCTTCCGGTTTTAACTAACAGAAATTTCAAGTGTTTTGTATTTATACCAACTCATGTTTCTATGTATGAATCATATATTTATTTTGAATGGTGATGATTTCAATGTTATCTAAGTACTAGAAATAGATGGATTTACTATAAAAGATATTCTATTTAACATCAATAATTTTAAAGATAAGAGATGTGAAGAGTGATTAATGTTTATTCGAGACGATTCTAGCTAGTTTTCGGGGGACCAACAGGTACCCCCTTGTCTCAAGGTCTGAGAGGGTAGAGCCCTAGATGGGGTTCGAGGGCTGGCCCAGACGAGGTCTATGGATCGAGCCCTTGGTGCGCCACGGCTAAAGAAAAGTCATTTACTGTAACAGCCCAACGTAACCGCACCATGATATTGTCCGCTTTGGCCGGGACGAACCACCATCGCCTCACGATTTTGTTTTCACCTGAACCGGGACGTACCACCATCGCTCAGGCAAAACGCGTCACAGTGGGGAAGGTCTCAAGCCCCTTATAAAGAAGCATTCGTTCTCCTTCCCAACCAATGTGGGATGTTACAATCCACCCCCCTTAGGGAGTCCAGCGTCCTCGCTGGCACAATGGCCCGGCCCTGGCTCTGATACCATCTGTAACAGCCCAACGTAACCGCACCATGATATTGTCCGCTTTGGCCGGGACGAACCACCATCGCCTCACGATTTTGTTTTCACCTGAACCGGGACGTACCACCATCGCTCAGGCAAAACGCGTCACAGTGGGGAAGGTCTCAAGCCCCTTATAAGAAGCATTCGTTCTCCTTCCCAACCAATGTGGGATGTTACAGTTTCCCATAGGAGTCATAATATTCAAAGTATTTTCTAATAATGTTGGGCTCATCTTTAGATGTTTAAGAAAAGATTGAGAAATTATGGAGTGTGTTGCTCCAGTATCAAATAAGACTTGAACTTCACGAGTTCCTAACATGAGAGTACCAGAAACAGCACCTAAAGAATTTATGTTACCATGGCACACTTAGTAATAGATAACAAGCATAATTAGAATTGTAAGACTACTAGATTATTCAGATACGATAGATTTACATATGGGAGGAATATCAAGAGTCATACCTGGTGTGTTTGCTGCATCCTTTGCGTTCAGAGCAAACACTCGTCCTCCATTAGTAGGCTGTTTTGCACTATTTCCAGCCTTCCCTTTGTTATCAGGATACGGACAGTCTTTCAGTACATGGCCGGTCTTCCACATCTAAAACAGGCTCCTGAAGCTCGCCGACAAACACCAAAATGACGTTTTCCACATGTAGTGCATACCGGGACTTGCTCTTGACCTTGGTTTTCGGCAGGTTTAGGATTCTGCTGTTTTTGTTTCCATTGATTACCTTGGCGGTTATTATTTCTGTTGAATTGGGCTTTTCGATCACCTGTATGGTGTTTCTCGCTTGAAGATTGCCCAGAAGGTGCGGTATGGTGTCCTTCACGATTTCTCTTTCGACTCTCCTCAGCTTTAGCTAACCTCTTCTTGTTTTCCATGTCAAGTGTTTTCACGGCATCAGCTACTTCATTGATATTGTTAAACCTTTGAGTCACTATCCACCTCCGAGTTCTCTCATGAACAGCCCATTTCAACTTTTCTGCTTGGGCCTCTGGGCTACCTGCAGCTTCCCCAAGAAAACTAGCCAACCTACAGAATCTTGCCATGAATTCTTGCCAAGGTTCACCATCGCGTTGCTCAATAGATGCATATTCCCGTGCATACTCACTTCGTTCCACTTCAGAGAAATACTTTCGGAAGAATATTGTGCGGAAATCGGCCCAAGTAAGGGTAGCAGCATAACCTTCTCCACCATGTGCAAGTTTTACCCCTTCCCACCAAACTAGAGCATCATCCTCCAGTTTGTAAGAGGCCAACCTAGTTTTAAATATGTTATCGACTCCTAATACTTCGAATATCTTTTCCACATGGGCTATCCAGTTTCGAGCATCCATCGGTGTAGCAGCATCACTAATAGATCTTGGTCTTTGCTTCATAAAGCGTTCAAGCCAGACATGAATCTCAGCCACAGATGGTGTTGCATTTCCACCGAAGATGGTCCAGTGTGGTTCCCGCCAGAAGGTGGCTCTGAGTTATTTCCACCGGGTGGAGGTCCTGTGTTGTTTCCCTCCGAATTTGCCTGTTGCATCTGCTGGATGACTGTTTGAGCAGTCTGAGTCATCAGATTAGGGAGTATTCCAGAAATAGCAGCGTTTACAGCATTAGCAACGAGGGTTTCAAGAGGAGTATCAGATGAGGGGCCACTCGATTTATTGCGGTTGTTCACACGTCTCTTAGGAGCCATCTGAAATGAAAATATACGTGTGAACACTGGAATTTAGATTGGAAAACAAATTAGATCCTAACCCAACGTCTACCCATAACCTCACAAGTTTATTATTAATGTTTAAGTTTTCTACAGGAAAGAGCCTTTGCTCTGATACCACAACTGTAACACCCCATCCGTGAGGGCTGGCGTGTCACTAATACGGATATCAAATCAAAAACCAATCCATGATATTACAGAAACGGTCAGACGAAATAACTTCAAATACACTAAATAATCCGAAAGAACCTAATTAAGATGTTCAATACATTAATTAAAGTAACAGAAAATCTTGGTCTTCAATTCACTCTTCACTGGTTTCCCGGATTACCCTGCTGACCTGACGTGCATGAAAACAAAAGCACGCCTGAGCATAACGCTCAGTGAACGGAATAGCGGATAACAAAATAAACAGACATGACGATAATCAAAGAATCGGCAGATATCAAAAATAAACAGACATGGTGATAATCAAAGAATCGGCAGATATCAAAGTAAACAGACATGTGATCATCAAGGAATTGACAGATATCAAAAATAAACAGACATAATGATAATGGAGAACCAAAGATCATAAGATAGATATATATTATATATCAGATAGAACATACCCCGAGCTAATAATCATATCATATAATAACTGAACAGGGGGAACACAGGTAGCGAGCCCGTGAACCAATGTGAAATGGAGTATGGGCAGACATACAAACCATTCACCAGAGTCCTGAATGGAATGATGTGTAACCATCCATCAGGAAATAACAGAACTAGCCTAGGATCGATCCATACGCCTCTGAGGAAATAATAATATAACAAGTCATAATTTCAGAGTCCTCTTTAGAGACGCCGTGATCTCAGCTCACCGCCACGGTTGGTGCCACGTTATTGATGCCGCAATAACGCGTCTTGGTCACCCCCAAGATAGGGAGAGCTCGGGTAACAAATTCAGAAATATATAGTAGTCAAGCTACTTATAACAGAATCAAAAGCAAATTATCTATGTATGACAGGAATCAAAACTAGAAATGAACGGAAATCAAATACGAGACAGAAATCAGGAATCTGTACTGTAAAGTAACGGAACCAAAAGTAAATACTTATGATAACAAGGAAACAGAATCCGTACAATAAGTAACAGAACAAAAGTGAATATTATGATAACAGAATCCGTACTTCAAAGTAACGGAAAATATTATTTATACTAAGATATAAAGAATCAGGAATCGTACCTTATACACGAATGACAATAACCAGAAACAAAGTCTAGGCTCGGTTAACGCCGCGAGAACCTACGATAACGTAACGCAAATTATAGTTTGGATTTCCTATTTTAAATTGGAAAAATTCCAGTTCTGCCCTTGTCTTTTCGCACTCGTTAAAAATACTAAACGACGTTTAAAAATTCTGAAAATCTCCAGTTTACTAGATTAGTGATTTCTAAACAACTTTCATTTAGAAAAGTTTCTGATTTGGATTACCGAAATATGAGAAAAACGTGGATCTTTACAGCTGCGCAGAGCTGCTAGCTGTTACGAAAACGACTATTTGGAGGTCTAAACGAATGAGTTTTTCTATGTTTTATATATCAACAGATTCGTTTTTCGACGAACTTCGTCATGGACATAAGGTTTAACTGATTTGGATCTGTTATGATAAAGTTATGGCCTCCGTAAGTTGGCTGTAAAATACGTATAAATCAAGGTATTTTGGTAAACCGTAAAATTATTTCTAGTTAAAATACGTCCGTTACGGGTCTGGAAATATTTTTATAAATAAGTATAAATCATGATTGACTTTTGAAAAATTTGGCTAATCATATTATTAATCCGTTTGTCATTTATAAAATCACATCCCAAAATATTCATAAAAACTAGTTAAACGTGTGACTTGTTTAAAATGTTCGGTTAAGGTCTAAATCTTAACTTGGTCAAAATACTTATATTTCCAATAGCTAAAACAATATCAAAATGGATTCTTATCAAGTTTACTAAGTTAAGCAAGGAAACTATGTTTAAAACGTAAACCGAATTAAACGAGTACTTATGCAAACGGCAACCTATGATCAAGGGCAATGAACTAAAATACTAATTATGATATCTAAGATTCAAGGATAACGTAACGATTAACAACATCTTAATGATTCCCACTAATTAACGTTTATTTTTATAAAAATAAACTAATTATCACATTTGTTAATATTTATATATACGAATTATTAAGGTGTTTAAATAAATAAATTTTCAGAAAATAGTTAACTAACTTTTAAAATAAACAAGGTTTATAAAACTGATTTTTACAATTTTTAGAAATTTTATTTAATTTTTTTAAAGCCCAAAAAGGCTAAAAAAAATTGGTTGTGGTCAACCGGGTTCGAACCCAGGACCTTATGTTAAGCAGTGTGATGCGTGAACCAGTGAACCAGGGCCGCAGCCTTGGTTATTGCTGGGTTCCTTTCCTTTTAAACACACATTAAAGAGGAATCCCCAAATTGCAAGAACCCTAGAATTGATTCACCCCAAATCGAACCCCAATCGGCTGTGGTATATGAAATCAAGCTTAGGGCTTTGATTGCCCATGTGAAACCGAGTAAGTACGAGTGTTTAATTACCTGAATTGATGTATGAATTGATGAGAACGAAGGATGAACAGTCGCGATGAAACGTAGCACCGGTTCGATACTCAAATCACAATGATAATCCAATTCCTTTCGTATGAAGCTTCAACGGGTGTTTATGATTCAAAGCTCTGAATTAATTTATGGTTACAAGGCTTCTAGGACAGTTGTCTACCAAGTTGCAGGTCCGCGACAGAAAGGGTGATTGAACAAGATGAATTGGTGAATTGCAAGTGTAATTTAGATTGTTAATAGCTTAGAAACAGATATATGATCGTTTAGATAAAGTTAATTGAATTATTATATACGTCTAGTGCGATTTGAAACGTGGGTGGTCGGCCGAAAAAAAGAAAAAAGAAATCGGTTTAGATCGCACTCAACTCGAATCAACTTTTAGTGGGGTATTGTTCGAATCATGTTCACGAACGTAATGGGACCGATTTGGGTTAAAATGGTCAAGTTTTGAGGGGTTTGGGGAGTCGCCGGCGCCGACCGGCTTTGGCCGGAAAAACCCGCCGGATTTGCGGGTAGAGGAGAGAGAGCGCGATTTGATTTATAAATTTTACACAAACGGTCCCTGTAGTTTAATCTCTTGTCGTTTTAGGCACAAACTTAATAATTTAAGTTTATAACATGGCACAAATGCCCCCTGAACTTTTATTGTTATTATTATTATTATTATTATTATTATTATTACTATTATTTATTTTGGGTATTATATTTACCTTCGAGGGCTGGCCCAGACGAGGTCTATGGATCGAGCCCTTGGTCGCCAAGGCTAAAGAAAAGTCATTTACCTTGTTGAAAGCCTTTGGGAATAGCTTTTGATCAACAATATGATCAACAACAAATATATTGTTGGTAGTAATGATGATTAATAGTATTAACTTAAACTATCAACAACAACTTTGATCAAAAGTAACTTGGACTATCAACAAGAATTTAGACGATTAACAGCAACTAAGCTACTGCTAAACATAGGAGTCTTTTACTAGTAATATTTCACTAATAATTTTAACCGAATTGTAGCAAATTTATTAACATTAGTATTATACCAAAAGTTTCTTTGTTATGCTGTCATTTACTAAGAAAAAAATGATGGTAGCCTAGACAATGATATTGGCTTCTTGACTTGCAACCAAATGAGCAATCATGAGAACGTACGTGTTGACCAATCAAGGGGTAGCCGGTCTTATTTGAAAAAAACTGTTCTAATTTTGTAATAAGAGCAAACCCAAGGGTCGTAACCAAGAGTAAATTATGTATCTTAATCAACACATGGGTGGCGTAATTGTGATTTGATTTGGTCAACAATCGTTAATCACATAATATAGTAGAGGGATCTCTCCCCATATCGTCGTCATCCATGCTTTCTTTTCCTTCACGCAATCGTGTATAAGTGTATTAAATCTATGAGTCTTTAAACATCTGCTATAGGTACACGTGGTGTACAATGGGCATGTAAATCTATATGATATGTACAAATGGTGTCTTTAACACAAGCTTGACTTGATATTTGTAAAAGTACATACTAATACACGAGTAAAACTTGGTGCGCAACTTTAAAATCATGCATCTTATGTCTATAGTAGATATTATTTTTATATACTACACTAGGTTATTAATTAGCTCGTATATTACACGAGTTAAATGTAAACAAAAATATTTAAACTCTATCTTTTTTTTTAATTTAAATCGTAATTAATATAAAAATAAGGATTAATGATCATAAGGTTTAAAGTGTTAGATAATGTTTGTGCAGCCCGTCTTAACCGTTGCTACATAGGCTCACAAAACCAAGATTATGCTCCTAACATTACATGAAACTATCGCTACTTAAATGAAGTTGAAAATATGATGGAACTTGAGAAGAAAATTGAATTGTTGCACCCCCAGGCAATTGTACGTGTTTTTGGGGACATCGAAGCATGTTAGAAGACTTTGACTTAAAAAGGGTCAATTTTAAGGATTAGGTGGATGAATATTATAAGCTGAAACTATCACAAGACATTAGACTTGTCTCACATTAGTTGTATTGACAAAAAATAATCGCTATAAACTAAACAAGAGATCTCATCTTAAAAAACTTGTCTGGTGGATGAAAGAGTTTATATGTTATACAAACATTATATTTATTGTCTATACAACTGATGTAAGACAACTTATAAATCTCATAACTTATAGTGGTTTTAGTTCATAATAATATATCAAATAGAAGTCTTTACTAGAGTCTATAATTTAATTAACAAGTGCAAGAAGATCATATGTCAGAGAATAAGGATTTAGAAGGAAGAACAGGGTTGGGATGCAATATAATACAAAAATGAGATCAAATAGGAGATTTTCCTAGAGTCTATAATTTGATTCTGATCTAGGATTTGATAATCTATGAATTGAAATTAACCGACTTGCATTATAAAAAAATGTTACATATGAAATCTTAAGTTACACCGTCAAAGAAAGTTTCGTGAGAAAAAAAAAAGAAAAAAATCCATAAAAAATTTAGTGAATGCGGTGAAATAGTTAATTTGTAGATATGAAAATTTTAAATAAAAATAAGGGTTAAATAATCAGATTATGCATTGTTGCAATAAAAATAGATTATAATCATTAACTATTATAAAAGGAATATATATGAGGGGGGGGGGGGGTTAAGAGGTATATTAGTATACTAGCTTTAGTAAACCCGTGTATTACACGGGTTGAATAAAAAATAAATAAAACAAAATTTTATTAATTATAAATCGATATTTTAAAATAAGGTATGATTAAAATCTTTTTTATAATAAATAAAATATAACTTTTATTTTAAAACAAACATTTTAAAAATGTGATACTTAAAAACTTTCTTCTATAACTCTCAGTTTTAACTAATTTTTATTTATAAAAGTTTTACTTTTTTAAAAACACTATTTATAAAATATTTTATATTTTTTAAAAAAGTTTGATGTTCTAAAAGTTTTCTAAATTATGAAAAAAAATTTCTTAGAAATAATAGTAGTAAAAATATATCTTGCTTAATTTATTAAAAAACTATTTTAGTAAAAAAAATTAAATAATATTATTAGTAATTAATGTTATTATTAAATAGGAAAGAGAAGCGAAAAAAAATTATTAAGGAGCAATATGATGTTGACATGTGTCCTTCTAGATACCTTTTTATTAAAGTATAGAGAAGCGAGATATCCATTGTTTTCATATTTAATTTTTGCTCATTTTTAGAAACCAGATATTAATATAATCATATACTTCACCTTAAATTTAGTATTCTAAGTTTTATAGTTATCATTCACCAAATGAGCATATGTTGCCCCATAAAAAAATAGTATCACATTTGCATCCGCTTAAGAAAAATTGCTGTGCGTCCAACGAGTGAAAAGACGAAAAGCACCCTAACATGCAAATTCAGTTATTGTACATCACTTATTTTATTTACATTTCATTTTTAAAACTCCACACATGTAAGCATATCTCCATTTTCTATTTTAGAAATAGAAAGAAAAACAAGTTTCCTCAAATCCTGTTAATTTCTTTTTTCAACCAATCACCTAACAAACTTCCTTTCGCAGTTTCTTCAAATGATTTATGATAAATAACCGTCGTAAGATTAGCTACCAATTAGAACGTATTCAATATTGTCACAAATTAGTGACCAAAACTAATTGGTCATAAACTTGTCGATAAGCTACGATTCCTGTAACTAAAATCAGTTGCAAAAAGATTTAGGTTGCGAAACTAGAGTAGCGGCGTCAGGGGCGGAGGATTGTTGGGGCCAGGGGGGCCGCCGCCCCCCCTCCTTTTTTCGTCGGTAGTGTTAAATTGTAGTCCGTTAGTGTAAATTTTGGGTACGGTAGTGTAAATTTTTATACAAATATCGAGTTCGCCCCCCCTAAAAAAAATTAATTTCGTCCCGCCCCCCTACGGGGATGTTCAAGCTCCGCCACTGGCAGCGGAGATCTTTAAGACCGAAAATATGTTTTGCCATTCACAAATCATCTTTTGGGATCAATCTACGCATGTTTTGACAATGAGAATCTGTTGATGATACTCCACCGGATAAACAAACATGGGTAAACATTTTTTACGTAACGCATACGGTTAGTTACCGTGGAAGAAGTACCGACAAATTACCAACAATGTCTACAAGGGCAATACCCATGGGTGGAGCCAATGGCGGAGGATAGTGAGGAGGGCCTATTTTTTTCGTCGGTAGTGTTAAATTTTAGTTCGTTAGTGTAAATTTTTGGCTCGGTAGTGTAAATTTTATATAAATATCGAGTTTGTCCCACCTAAAAAAATTAGTTTCGTCCCCGCTCCCTCTACGTGGATGTTCAAGCTCCGCCACTGTAGAGCTTATAGCCCCCAAGAAAGAAGGAAAAAAAAACTCTTGGTCCCTTTTTGTCGCTCAGATGTAAGAAATTTATGCATATTTGTCCAATGATTTTATTAGTATTAAATCAAACCTTCCTGATATAACGATTAAAAAAAATTATGGGTAACTGAAAAATAGCACCTAATAATTGTTGAAGGTACAAGGATAATGGAAATCGAAAACGAATATGGGTATAATTAAACTCCCGTTAAAATGGATATCTAACTTACAAGATGTATTTGTAACAAACCAAAAAGTATATAACCTTAGTGCCGGTAACCATAACATTAAGGTGGTGTTTGTTTTTTAGAAAAAGAGCTTCTAAAGCTCTTTTGTCTGCGTCAAAAAGAGGCGGACAGATGTTTGAGGTCTGCAGAGTGTTGTTTTTTTTAAGACGTTTCATTAAAAAACGTCTGCGTGACCTCTTCTTGGAGAAGAGGTGGACCAATGTCTTCTAACCACTTCTAACCTCTTCACACTTCTTATACTCCTCTCCTCTCCCCTATCCTTCTTACTCTGCGGAACCTCCTTCCCCTCCCACCCCTCCGGCGCCGGCGACTTCCTCTTCAACCACGGCTCAATCACAAACATATGCGGCAACGGCGTGATCATCGTCGCATCTCCCGACTGAATCTTCGTCAAACACGCGAGTCCGTTACACCCGTCGATGTTCATCGCACACGAACCGCAGATCCCCTCACGGCACGAGTGACGGAACGTCAACGTCGGATCAATTTCGTTTTTGAGCTCCGGTTTCGCCGGATTGTCGGGGTTCCATCGGTAGATTTGAAAGTTCTTCACATTAGGTGTAGATCTAGCAACGGGTTCTGATTGCTTCGTTTGGGGCTCCGATGCGTGTGACCGGAGGAGGAAGTGAAGTGGCCAAAAGTTCTTCACATTGGAAGTTCTTCACATTAGGTGTAGATCTAGCTCCGATGATACCAGTGGCCATCGTTGGGGTAAAGTGAAAGTGAAGAAGATGAATGATGGTGTGTAATAATAATAATAACAGTCTTTTATAATAAGGGTGGGGTGTGTTTATTTTATAATAATAATAATAAAAAATAATAATAATAATAATAACAACAACATTGCAGATGTTAAAAACAAACAGTCTTTTTCTTGCAGACTGCAGACGTTTGGTCCACCTCTTCTGTTACAGATGTCTGCAGATGTGGTCTGCAGACTGCAGACGTTTTACCTTTTCAGAAACAAACATCACCTAAGAAACGGTAAAAAGCGAAAAAAGTGACTAGTGGGAATGTGGGATCACTTATGAAACCGCAATCGTTAAGTCCACATCAAAAGCACGTACTAGTGTCTGGTCTGCTCGAAACACACAATATAATACGTATCTAAATTAAGTTACAGAAAACAAAACTCTAACGACCCATACGCCAATGCTGGTTATTTGCTTGTCCCATAAGTATTTTTTATTACAACAACGCAATTGCGAACTTCAGCACACGAAAATGAGGCCCAATTCCCGCACTCTTCTATCTCTTCTAATATTTTTTCACTTCTATTTTTAGCAAACTTCCATATCTAAAACCGTTATAAATACCAACGTTTTCCAATCATTTATGCAATCAGATCTTCCACCAACGATGGCGGCTTACATCGAACCCAATCGCCTTTCATGGAGTGTTATTTTTCTTGTTTTTGTTCTACACACATTAATCTTAAGTTGTCCTTGTGAAGCTCGGGGTAAAGGAGGTGCCTTTGTTCGAACCAAAGGAACTAACTTCATTTCCAACGGTTTGCCTTTTTTGTTCAATGGTTTTAATGCATACTGGATGATGAATGTAGCCGCTGATCCGAGTGATAGGTCTAAAGTGACTCAAGTCCTACAAGACGCCGCGGATGCTGGTCTTTCTGTGTGTCGCACATGGGCTTTCTTCGATGGTGCTGATCATGATAAAGCTTTACAAATTTCACCAGGAGTGTACGATGAACGTGTGTTTCAGGTACTAACCATAGGTTTATTTTGTTGTGTTGTATTAAAAACGTTTTTAGACTTTAGTAACGAAAGATTTGGTTGTTGATTATAATACACGTATAGGGATTGGATTTCGTGGTGGCGGAAGCAAGAAAATACGGTCTTAGGTTGATATTAAGTTTTGTTAACAATTATAAAGACTTTGGAGGGAGACCACAATACGTTGAGTGGGCTAAAAACGCAGGTGTTCATGTCAGCACTGATGATGA
Source organism: Flaveria linearis (assembly GCA_024085815.1). Taxonomy (NCBI): domain Eukaryota; kingdom Viridiplantae; phylum Streptophyta; class Magnoliopsida; order Asterales; family Asteraceae; genus Flaveria; species Flaveria linearis. The sequence continues at coordinate 14,342,276 of CM044002.1, forward strand.
TTTCTACACAAATCCTGTAGTAAAAGGGTATTACAAGAACCATGTTGAAGTAAGTACAAGATTAATATGTTTAATGTGCTAAAATATGTTATTATAGAGTGACTTATATACGTGTATGATTATATATGATTGCAGAAAGTTATTACAAGAGTTAATACAATCACCAAAATAGCTTACAAGGACGACACCACAATCATGGCATGGGAGCTCATAAACGAGCCCCGCTGCCAAGCAGATTACTCGGGACGAATGGTTAATGTGAGTGATTGATTGTAGTTTGTTTTGTTACATGATTCTTAATTTAAACGAAGTTATAATCATATGAATTTGAATTTATGTTTGGCATTAGGCTTGGGTTCAAGAAATGGCTACTTTTGTTAAATCATTGGATCCTCATCATTTGTTGGAGATTGGACTTGAAGGGTTTTATGGAGACACAATGCCCGAACGAAAACAAGTCAACCCGGGTTATGAAGTTGGAACCGATTTCATCAGCAACAATCTTGTTAAAGAAATTGATTTCACCACCATACATGCATATCCTGATCAATGGTAATATTATTAGTTGATGTGGGGAAGGTGATGCATAACTTTTATTTTATTTTAAAAACAACGTACGAAAGCAAAATCTTTCATTTTTTTAGTCTCATTTTTTAAATATATGAAAATAATTTAAATACAATATTGTTTTTGTAATAGTGAAATTTAATAAAAATATATACAAATTATGTCTATACTAATTATCATATTTAGTATGCATCATGATTAATACTATCTGTTTTAGTGGGTTGTACCCACTTTTTTTCTTTTTTTTTTTAATCTTTAACTTTTTTTATTTTAACACAATAACTTTATAAATTATTCGTTGTTACATTTTAGTCTAAATTTTATGTGTTAACACACCGTAGCGTGCGTGAGTTGTTTAACGTTTTTGTGCTTATTTTCCACCCATTTAACGGCCCACTTGTAACGCGCTGGTCCTAGATCATTTTATTATTTTATATATATTACCTTTCGTATGCGTGGTTCAATGTTTTTACGTCTATTTTTCATTCGATTTTATTATCTTATTTTTTATTTTTGTATTACAAACTTTTTCGGTGTTAATAGTCACTGACGGTGATGTGTTTTGGTGTTACTTGACACGGTTTACGCCGTGCGCTACATGCAATGAGCTAAATACTAGTTTTCTCTATTTATTTAGCATAGACGTGTGCAAGTAATATGTAAATTATATCAATTACACATAACTTACACGCGTATAGGTAACACACATACTTTAATGGGTTTTTTGAATACATCATACATATTTGTATTTAGAAACTAAAAATATTTAAAAAATCAAACCATTAATAAATACAATAATATGTCTGTTCTCGTTATTCTAGTAATAAATTAGTGTATTATAATTAACCAGACGGACAAATAGTTAAATATAAATAGTAGCATTATATGCAATAGAAAGATCGTAAATTTACATCGTCCTACTTATTTACAGGTTCTCTGGACAAACAGAAGATACACAAATGGCGTTTATGCAAAGATGGATGTCAAGTCATTACGAAGATTCAAGAAATGTGTTAAAGAAGCCACTAGTGATAGCAGAATTTGGAAAATCTTGCAAAGATAGATATTACAGCACTAACAAAAGAGATTCATACATGAATGCTGTTTATAGAAACATTTACATGGAGGCAAGGACTGGAGGGACGGTTGGTGGCGGTTTAGTGTGGCAGCTTCTGGCGGACGGCATGAGTTCCTACGGTGACGGATACGAAATCATCTTGTCGGAAAATCCGTCCACCGATGGTATCATTTCTCAACAATCTCATGCCATGACAACTCTATCGACTTTGTTAAGAAGTACTAGATCTCAAAATATGCCTGAAAGTGATGATGATGAGGTTGAAGTTGATCAAGTTAGAGGCAACTCATCAGTGGCACACGATCGTCATCATGATCATGCAAATCATGCTCACGGTCGAAAAGGATTAAGAAACACAGTTCCTTGAGAGGCTGTGAAATCAATCTGGCTCGTGCGTAAAACCGGAGCTAAGTCAAGCATTTAGTTTCTTTGACAGTATGTGGACATGACGTTGTGGGTTAAAATCAATATTCACTTGCGGTTTTTGTGTTTGTAATATTTTAACGTTATAATTAATTGCATTGTCATTTAATATACTTTTTAAAACAACAAATCACATACTCATATAATCTCTTAATATTATATATACATGCATCATAATTAGTTTACCCCCTCTCCTAAAACTTATTCTTAAATTTTTTATGACATTAAGCAAATTGCCAATCAAATCGATGTTAAAGAGAACTAACTAAACTAGCAATATAACTACACCCAATATACCTCAATGTAATAAATTTATATACAACACCGTCAATATTGCCGGTTACAACTTCATACCAACTCACATGGAATGTGGTTAAACAAATTAGCTACGGAAAATAAGGCAAATAAGTTGAATATATAGCTAGATATTCGCTTCAAAGGATTAATCTAATATAAATTATTATATTAAAATATAGTTAGGATAATACTCAAATATAATGTTTAAAAGGTTAATGTTAATAGTTAAAGATTTTAAGAGAAAATGTTAGCACCTATATTACGCTTACGCTTTAAACGGATCTTATTTTTAAATAAATATAAAAGAAAATTCTATATGCTATTCAACATCTCTATCTCAAGTTTTTAACCTCAAAATAAGTGTTTTAAGAAAATGAAAACCCCTATGGCCTCTCTTGTATGGCACATACATATTTTGTATTAGATTGATTTTCTTTCACAAAGTCTCTTCCAATCTCTTAGGAATGCATTAATATACAATACTTCACTAGTCATAATAGTAATGAGAATCAGAAACTGTAAATACAAGAAATTAAGGAAAAAAGGTCACTAAAAATTTCAAGATAAATGAGTCATGCCTGTCAATTATTTAACGAGTCCCTCAAGTGAAATGTCTCATAAGATTTTAACATACCTATCATACTCGTGTGGCTTCTTTTAAAATTTTCATATCTGTGTTAAATTCGACTTGTCAACATGTGAACATTATATTCATAAACCCGTCTTGTTTATCACACAGAATAGATAGAGATTGCTAAAGCTTGAAAGCCAACCTCCCCTTCTATGATTTTAGATAAAGCCCTTTTCACTAAGGCTTGCATTAGGCACTCACGTTATTTTTCAATTTCCTAAAATAACATATATTATATTTAAGGTGGTAAAGATCGACCTGCCTTTTTAGTTTAAACAAGCCCCTAGGACCCAAGATAAGGCAACCATATATTAAATAAATTCACCTCAAAAGCATATGAGTGTTGGACCCCTTGCAAAAACTAAAACGAACCGCAAAATACACATCGATCAAGTAATTAAGTAAAAGTACATAATCCAAAATCTAACGCTCTATACCTCAATGTTGGTAGTTGCTTGTCCCATAAGTTAAATATTTATTTTTATTAATAATAACCACCATACCAACGTAGTGTTCATCTTCTAGCAAAATACGGCTCAATTGGTGCATTCTTCAGATTCTTCCAATATCTTTTACTTCTATATATAGCAAACTTGCTTATCTAAAAACCATTATCTTCATATATAATAAAAGAAAATAGATTTTAACACTTGGCATAACATTAAACCATATATTACCACATGTCAACATTCTGCACCTACAATGCCACATGTCAAGATTTTAGAATGGTAACCACATTTTGAGAAAGAAAACACGCGGATCCTTAAGAGAACCGGGTTCCAATTCGGGTTTTAAGCGCACCCGTTAATCAGAACATACCAAACCCTAAATCACAGCCTCCATGTCTTTGCTTCATCTTCCTCGACTCTCTGCCTTACATCAATACATAATCCCTTTTCAAACTCTAATTGAAACCCTAAATCAGAGCCTTCACCGTCTCTACCTCATCGTATGCGACATCCCCTGCATTTTCTTCATACACCATTGTTATTAGCACTAACATGGTTTCAAGTTTTCTCCATCCTTCGCTTCAATCATAGACAAAGGTTTCGGCCGAGTATGATTCATACTAAACATTAGGTTTGTTTATGAACACAAAAGGACTGATGCAGGTTTGTTTTATTTGACCTGCCATTGATTCTCAAGCTATGAAGTATTTTGTAGTGCACAAGGTTTGATTCACCACCTGGGTGCTATGATAGAGTAATTTGACGGTCACATATCATATGCTATTATTGTATATTTAGTATGAATTCTTGTGTAAAGATGTTTTGTGTTTTGGTTCTTGACAATTGGCTTTAATTGAATTGGAGTTCTTGTGTGTATAATAAACAGTAATGCCAGGATGTGTATTATTGTATATTGTGTTCATAGCTACTTACTAAAATTTGTAGATTACTTGATTGAGATATGGCAAATAGTGAATTGTTTAGTGGTATTGATTTGGAGGTTTTAAGTAGGAGAATGCTTTTACATTTTGAACATAATTATGTATCCTTTCCCAATTAGTGGGGATTTTATAATCAGGTTTTCTAACATTTAAATGAGACCTGATATTGAATGTGAATTGGTGTTACTTTGGATGTCTTCTAAGTAGGAAAAGCTTTTAAATTTTCACATTATTATCTATTTTATGTGTTCTTAATGTTTTCAAAATTTTAAGCCTTGGGTTCGTTAAGCTTTGAAACCATGCATTTAACCTGAGTTATTTTAGATTTTTGTAATAGATTATCGTGTTAAGGTAACCTATTTAATAGAAAGGAAACAGATCAAACGGGTTTGAAGTGCATTGAGCCTATTGTGAAACATGTTTTTTGTGCAAGTTTGGATGTTGAGATGCATATGCATTATACAACATATGACCTATTAATCGCTCTTTTTCAGGTAAATAAAGTTATTATGTTTTTAATCTTTTAGGTACTCTATGATCTTCGATCATTTATCAACCACAATTTTGTAGATTTTAGTTTGATGTTTGATAGATTTATATATATGTTTTTGTTCTTTTAATCAAGTGGCTACTACGACCGAGGCTAATGCACTTCCTATGTTTTCTCGGACTCACAGACAGGTAAATCCTTTTCATTTGACTATGTGTCTATGAATTATAACCACAATTTCCTTAATCTTTGTGTGAATACCGTCTCAAATCTACTGTTTTTTGCATGGCGTTAACTTATTAATAAAGGCAAATAAACTTATCACTAGAGACAATTTATATCCGACTGGTATTTTCACATGTAGAATTTGACGACAAATACGAAGTAACCCTTATTAATACCTACTTCTTTGATATTAGCTTATCAACATATGCAAATTGTTTGTTTGTGGTTTGACATTAGGGCAAATGGGTCTATGGCTTTTAACCAATAAATGATAAATCAGGGGTAAACACTTGTCCCAACAAGATGCAGTAGCATATGGTCAGGTATACATATTACCTCAAGAGCCTAATTTAATAGTTTTTTAGGTAATTATTTATAACTTATCAATTTAGTGCCATTTTTAAAAAGCAGCTAAACACTTTTTATATGTTCAGATGAAGAAAAAGGCTTATGTTTATTTGCTTACTTTAGGGTGAAATAATTTCTCTTCGGTTAGTAGTTTGAAACCTGATTATTTACTACTTATCAAAATATTTCACAGGTTTGAATGCATAATAGACCGAAGTTTGTTGAATTACTCTTTTTGGTTTCTACTGGTTTGCCTCACATTTTCCTAAAAATTCATTACTTTTTCTTAATTTTTTTAAACATATCACTATTATTATTCTTTTGGGTATTAAATAATAAATTAGTAGTTAACTGGAAGTTTGATTTAGATGCGGGGAGATTTCATTAAAAAGCTAAAGATGGAGGCTTGGATGTTACTAACACATATGTGGTTTGATGGTTATGAACCCTCGTATGGTAATGTAATTTGTTCTTTTGTGCATATATATTTTTATATATTAATTATTTTGCTGTAATATATGATGTTCCTAAGAAAGGAACCCTGTTTTGAATTTGGTTTCTTGAATTTTGTTAGTAAAATCAAGAAACCGATGTGGGAGTTACGAAAATATGATAGTTTTATGAAAAGAACCTGATTGTTTTGATTTGGGTTTTCTTTTTAATTTGTTAAGAAATTAAGCAATAAAGGCTAATGAAGCCATCCAACACCTTTGCACAGGTTAAAATTAGGTTAACAAATTAATACAACTATCATTACTATATTGTATTATACATCTGGTTATGAGTGCATGGTGAATTATATGGTTACAATGAGTGTAATACATAGTAAATTCTATCATGTAATTTATTTATATACATAAATCTTGACATGCTTATATATTATAAGATTATTAATAATCACTATTAATTTCTGATTGTGTGTACTTTTTATTTAATTTTTTCAACCCGTGTAACACACGGGTCGTTAGGCTAGTGTATACTATATAATAAAAGAGTAACTAGAATACCACATGGCACTCTCATGTTACTCCTTAAAAAAAAATTTCCGCCTAAAATATATATTATTTTAGTCAAGTTTTTATTTTAAGAAACTCAATTAATAGTAGTAATTCATTTTGTTTTAAATTTAATTTTTTATATTATCAACTTAAATGTGTAATCATATTGTTTTGAACTATACATATTTTTATAGCTAAATAAGATTCAATTTAAAAAAACTAAAAAGAAAAAAATATTTATTGATATATTTATTTATTTTAGATTTTATATTAGTGTAATTTTAACACAACTGGTTTTAATTTTAAATGGGTTAATTATATATTATATTATTCAAAAAAATATTTAAATATTTATAATATATAAATGTAACTTTTTATTTTTCATTGTTATAGTAATACGTAACTTAATCATACGAAATATTTATACAATTATGAATTATGTTATTTTTATATTTTCAACCCCGTGTATTACACGGGTTTGCTAAAACTAGTAAATTAATATTATTGTTTCCAAACATCTTTCACGGTGTTAATTTTCTTGCTTTTGAACAAAATGATTTAATTGTATTTGTAAATGGTTAATTAGTAATTATGTAACCCAACATAACTTACTAAGGCCCATCACTGGAGTGCTTAAAATAACTCTTAATTAAGGCTCATCGTCAATTTAGATTTTGAAATGTATCTCCTAAATACCCAATATAGGCCATTAACATTAAATTTTCATAATGATTGTAACTTACTATTCTTGATAAGGCCCATTATAGGCCATTAACATTATAACTCATGACTAAATCTTTTTTTTTTAACAGAAACTTTTATTAACACCGGCAGGCCCTAAAAAGACAAGAGCCGCCAAAATCTATATGCACATATACAACGGGTTTTTAGACCAATCTAACCATACAATATCCTTAAACTTTGATCTATATTTAATCCACAAAAACGTCTTCGACTTCACTTCCGCCACAACTTTCATAATCTTCTTGGATTTGTTTTGGAAAACTTTTTCATTCCTAGTGTTCCAAATCGCCCAAATGGTAATCATCACAATGCCTCGAACAATCTTTTTCCTCCCTTTCCCTCCGTGCACATTCCTATATAGCTTAAGCCAATCTTCAAACATAAAAGCGTAGACCGGATCAATTTTGCACCATTTACAAATACCACACCATACGTCATAGGAGAACCACAATCAACCATTAAATGTTTAACATCTTCTTGGCCAAACTCGCATAAAGGGCACGTCACATCTTGAATCTGCCCATTCCTTTGGATTAATGCCGAACGAGTAGGCATCCTATCCTTGGCCATTCTCCAAGCAACCAAAAATACCTTTATCGGGACCTAACCCTCCCATTTAACCAAAAGATGAGCCGGTCCAGTTCGATCCCCTTGAAGCCAATTCCTGCACTCCTTAACTGAAAAAATGCCATCCGTAGCCGTGGTCCAGGACCAACAGTCCTGCTGATCCGAAAGCCGCTGCCCCATCAACAAGCGCTCCAGGTCATGCATTTCTGAAAGCTCTACCACTGATTTCGGGTGTCGTCTCCAGCTCGAAATAAAGCTGGAAACAGCCATGTTATTCTCGAATCTGTCCCGAACCAAACAACTTTTATTCCTTTCTAGCTTATAAAAGTTAGGCCACCTTTCCATTAAGATAGTATCCCCCACCCAACAATCATACCAAAACCGAATGTTACTACCATTCCCAACAACCCCTTTAAGGATTTGTTGCATGCACTTGTTATCAGCTTTCGTTTTACCCACCAAGTTTACTATCACCTTCCAACACCGAGGCAAATCTAGCATGGCTAAATCTAGCATGGCTTATTATCATTCAATATATATGACACGTTAACACCTATAATGGGCCATTAAGACATATCACTATCAATTAGATAATGTGTCATTAACAAAACTCATTAACACCGTCATCTAATATAACTTAAAGATAGCTAATAAGGCTCGTTAAGGCCCATCACCACCAATTATGTAGTGTATTAATATTATCCAATATAACTCATTAAAACCCATCATGGTCTATTTGCTAAAGAAGTTGCTCGAGATCTTATTTATGGGATATGGAGTACATAAAAGCAATTAATTTATGCAAATAGAAGTTTACAAAGGAAAAGTTCGACGGTTTATCGAGAAGAGTTCGGAGTGCCCAATGATGAAGTGAGTCAAATTTGTAACAAAGTTAGATTTGTATATTAAGTAGAAAATAGCGCTGGTAGAAAAATTATTATTTCCTTACAAATATTATCAGCATTCAAAAACACATACACATAAATATTTTGATACGTAATGTAAACTAAAATAGAAAGTATAACTAATAGCACTAAAACCGTAAATGCACCGAAATTACAGCATGAAATCATCAAGTTTTCTAGTAATGGAAAAACCTACAAACCATATTTTGCAACTATTTTGCTATAGCTTTGCTCCCAATTTTGTCAATTTTAATTTATAATAGTAGTTATTTACATGTCGTCACTAAATGTACCGACTATATTTAGTCATCACCATAGCCACTAGGAATTTAATTTATGATTTTCATATAATCATGGTAAAAAATAGAAAAATATGTTTGACCCAAGACAACCACAAGTCATTATCATATGGTGATGCTTATGTGACAAAACATAGAAGGTGTACGTAGTGTATATTCTATCCAAAAATGAGATTACAGATGTCCTTTTACTACCACTCACTTGTTCATACCATAATTTACATATCACGTAAAAATAAATTCAAATTCAAAATTTGCCTAGAAGCAATGCACGAAGAGTAAATAGCCTAGAACCAAAAAAAAATCTCGATTTTTTAGTTGGTAAATACTCATCCCTTGTTGCCTTATTAATTTCAGTCAAATTTGTTCCCGTGACATTGGCTTCCGTCAACACTGAACCAATAAGGATCACAGTACACATGTATTTCATATAAGCGTAATCACATACATTAAGTTCAGCTCTAAAGCATATGAGGGTAAATTGATCCTCTTGCACAAACTTGTGACAACCCTAAAAATAGATAGGTGATTTTATATCTTAAAGAAAATTTTATATTACGACTAACATATTATGAATATTATTTAGTAAATCATTTATGCATGTCATGTATATATATATTTTACGTATGCATGTTTGCATGCATGTAAATATATAGAATTCTACGTGTGCATGCATGTCTAGATATATATATATATAAACTTTAGTAATAACCATTATCAAATATATATATATATATATATATATATATGAATGGTACATGAATACATTTTACATAAGCATATATGAATGTATTGTTATTGTTTACATACTTGCATGCATGAGAACTAAGTATGCATGGATTCAAAAGTATGTATACATGTAATCTTACGCGTGAATATTGTTTGATAAAAAATATCTCAACGCTATGATACCAAAATTCATATCCAAAGAAATGAGAAAACAACATCACAAAAATGGAATATCAATAGTAACATAGCATCAAAATTGAAACTAAATAAACCACAAACACTTAAACACTAACTAAAACTTTACTAAACACTTAAAACCCGGTTCGTTACCAACTCGATTAAACACTTAACATTACAATTAAGATGTAGGTGACTCACTAGCCTCCTTACTCGACATCTAGCACCAAAGGACCTCCATGAAGTCGCCACCTAGCCTTATACCATTCAACTAATCAAGGCTATAAGGTGCCTAATCACCACCCTATGACCTCTAGAAAAAATCTTGGCTATACCCCACTTCTATATATCTCTCGGCTGAAGAAAGGAAGCCACACATCCATCTCAAAATCTCTCTCAAAATCTCTCTTTTGTTTCCCCTCGGTTTCAACCTTCATCACCACCATCACCATTTATAACCATCATCACCCCCACTCTCCCTTCATCTCTCGGACAACACAAATACAACATATCACAACCAACTACCACCACCTTTGTTCCCTCTCTATCTCTCGGTTACCCTAAGAACATCACCACCATCGATCACAACCCACACAAACCACATCACCAACTCTGTTTTTCCTCGGTTTTAAAGCATCAAATCGTTCGGTTCTCACAAGCAAGCAACAACATCATCAAGTTTCTTTTCAAGGTTCTAGCCTTTAACTATCTATAATTAGATTACCAAATTATATGTGTTTGATAAACACATATAAAACAACCCTTGTGATATAATAAAAAGTTTTTATCAAAAACCTTATTAACTTATGATTATTCTGATCAAATCTATAAGAAAAAGATTTAACAAAGTCTAAAAACTTAATAAGTTATGAAAATAATCAAAGGGTTGAAAATCTATATACAAATTTGTTAAAAATTCGGTTTGATATATAATTAACTATGATTGTGAGAATAAACATTGGAAAATTTTTAGAAAATATTGACTTATCATTCTGTAAATTTTAGCGAAAATATAATAAGTAAAATAATTTATACAAATTATTTAAAATAAAGAAAATACTCAAAAATACAAATAAATTCGAGAAAATTATGGAAAAATCACAGAATGACTCTTTTGAGATATAAAAGCTCCAGGAATTATTTTGTAATTTATTTCCTTATTATTATTGAAAAATGAATTTTTAAGTGATCTGTAAAAGAAAAATCAAAAGAAATACTTAAAAGAAATACTTAATCAGTACTATAAATCATGAAAAATTCAATGAAGACATTATAAGTCAAATTCAACAGATGGTGTAAATTTCATAATTTGTGAAGTTATATAGATATTTTTAATAAATTTTGGGAATATTGTAAGATTTACATAAAGAAATTTGTTATGAATTAGACATCAAAAGTTTATGGGATGATTTAAAGTATTGAAGTAATAATCTGTAAAATTTTGAGAATTTTGGATAATATTAGCTATTTTTGGTGATTTATGGAGAATTTATATAATTATAACAATTTATATATAATAAAATAAAAATTGAGAATTTTATGGTAATATTATCTGACTATATTACAACTGAAGTTTTAAGAATTGATTATATCTAAGGTTCTAAAAATTTTAAAGAAATTTTATCTAACTTATAAATTATTTTTATAGGTTACATTTTGGAAAACATGTGAGACTCATAGTCCCATTTTGGTATTTATAAAGTTTTTGGGGGAAAAACTATACTGTTTATGTTGATGTATTATTTTTGAAACTATTTTGAGATGTACTGTCATTTGTGATACAACCATTAATTCGAATGAGGAACCGTCTGATGATATTGGTAGCGCTAATTAGGAGAATATTTTACATCTAAACAGGATGAGTATTGTGATGCTAATTAAATATTTTCTGCACCAACAGAATAAGTGTTGTGATGCAATATTATCTGATTTTATGAATTATTTCGTGACAGTATGAATTATGTGTGTGAGCAGGTTTGGTTGTAATTGGTGCATCAATAAAATGTTTTGTCAGAAAATAAACTTATGATCTCACCAACTTTATGTTGACTGTTTTGAGTATGTTTTTTCTCAAAAATGACTGTTTTGAGAAAATAAACTAACAATGTAGATTTCTCTTTTGATGTATACAACGGCTGGGGTGAAGTCGTTGGAAGAGTCTGTGTAAATCTAACCGTCAACATCTACGATGACAGTGTTGTGGTGGACGCGCATTTCCATCGCATTTGAAGATTTTAAGTTAAATAAAAGTTGTAATAAGGATTATATCAAATTTTGACTTTATATGTAATGATGTAATCCTAACTTATGATATATATAATCAAGTTATGTGTTTATGTATTAATATTGTTTGTAACTTGATTCCTTATAATCAAATGCGTTCTGAACAAACAAGTCAATCGCTTCACGCTTCCGCCGGGATGTGACAAAAACTAATGGTTTATTGTATCCAAAATCTAACGCTCCATACCCCAATGTTCGTTAGTTACTTGTCCTATACGTTAATTATTTATTTATCAATTATAACCACCATAACGTCCATCTTCTAGCAAAATACGCCTCTTCAGTTTCTTCCAATATCTTTTACTTCTAAATTTAGCAAGTTTTCTTATCCAAACGCCATTATAAATACATTAGCTAGTTTCCCTATATCTCATGCATCCAAATTAAAGCTTCCACTTACAATGGCAACTTACATCAAATCCACCCATCTTTCTTGGAGTGTTGTTTTCATTGCTTTGTTCTATATTTGTCTTTTCTTGGTTGCATATGTGAAGCAAAAGTTCACGTGGGTAAAGGAGATGGCTTTGTTCGAATCGAAGAAACTAACTTCATTATCGACGGATCGCCTTTTCTTTTCAATGGTTTTAATTCCTACTGGATGATGAATGTAGCCACTGATCCGAGCCAGAGAAACAAAGTAACACAAGTCCTACGAGACGCTGCGAATGCTGGTCTTTCGGTGTGTCGCACATGGGCTTTTGCTGATGGTGCTGACGATAAAGCGTTACAGATTTCACCAGGAGTGTACAATGAACGTGTATTTCAGGTACCAACCACCTTTATTTTATTTAATATTTTTATAGTATAGAAAATAGAAGGACGTTTTTACTAACGAAACATGTGATTTAGGGATTGGATTTCGTCGTGGCAGAGGCAAGAAAATACGGTATTCGGTTGATATTAAGTTTTGTTAACAATTATAAGGACTTTGGAGGGAGACCACAATATGTTGAGTGGGCTAGAAGCTCAGGTGTTAAGATTAGTAGCGATGATGATTTTACACAAATCCTGTAGTTAAAGGGTATTACAAGAACCACGTTGAAGTAAGTACAAGATTAATTTATGTTTAATGTACTGAAATATGTTATTATGGAGTGACTTATACATATGTATGAAAATATATGATTGCAGAAAGTTATTACAAGAGTTAATACAATCACCAAAATAGCTTACAAGGACGACGCCACGATCATGGCATGGGAGCTCATCAACGAGCCCCGGTGCCAAGTAGATTACTCGGGACGAATGGTTAATGTGAGTGATTATAGTTATTTTACTTACATAGTTACATGATTCATTAAACTTTAATATATCGTTTGAACTTATGTTTGTCTTTAGGCTTGGGTTCAAGAAATGGCTATGTTTGTTAAGTCACTGGATCAACATCACTTGTTGGAGGTTGGAATGGAAGGGTTTTACGGAGACACATTAATGCCCGATCGAAAACAATTCAACCCGGGTTATGAAGTTGGAACCGATTTCATAAGCAGTAATCTCGTTAAGGAAATCGATTTCGCCACTATACATGCATATCCTGATCAATGGTTGTCTGGACAAAGTGAAGATTTACAAATGGCCTTTATGCAAAGATGGATGTCGAGTCATTACGAAGACTCAAGAACTGTGTTAAAGAAGCCACTGGTGATAGCCGAATTTGGAAAGTCAAACAAAGATCCAGAATATAACGTTAACAAAAGAGACTCATACATGAATGCTGTTTATAGGAACATTTACATGGAGGCAAGGACTGGAGGGACGGTTGGTGGCGGTTTAGTGTGGCAGCTTTTGGCGGACGGGATGGGGCCCTACGGTGACGGATACGAGATTATCTTGTCGGAAAACCCGACCACCGATGGGATCATTTCACAACAATCTCATGCCATGGGCACTCTATCACGTTTGTTGAGAAATAGACCTCAAAATGATGTTCACGGTCCTGAAACCAAATTTGATCAAGTTGAAGGTCGTTCGTCGGTGGCTAACCATCATCAACGTCATCGCGCGAATCATGTTCGCAATCGAAAAGTATCGAGAAAGGCAGTTCCTTGAGAGTGTGTTGATTATAATTAAGTTGAGGGCTGGAGTCGAGATATACTTATCATCTTTGAAATTGTGATTTATTTTGTTATTGTTTAATAATTATTTGGATGTAACGACGCTAGTTATCATTCCGGAAAAGACTATCAATACTTTTGTGGTGTTTCACCTTAACACGTGTACTAATTATTATTAAAAGACTATCAAATACCCCGAAAGTTTTGTCATAACATTTTCTAGTCATCATTCATGTCTTAGCTTAAGTAATTACCTTGTCAATCCAATAATTGATTAATGGGTTAAGTATTTGTGTAACCTTTCCATTAAAATCAACACGCATTCAACACTTTTTTATTTTCTATGTGTTTATTTTTCCTAATCACATAAAAATGCTTCTTACGTTAAGCTAGTGTGTTTAATATATTTTATGTTTGTGATAAGAGCATGATTTAAGAAAAATAATTAATTAATTAAGTGATTGAAGATGATAATGAAATGATCTGATTTAAATTTGGAAGTAAACTGACAAAGATTGATTTTAATGAATATAATTTAATATGTATATTCTATAATAAATAACTTTTATGACTAAACATATGATTTTAAACTAAAATAAATTTAATATAAAACAAATCAAAAAATTTAGCAAGTAACTTTATTTAAATGGCAACCCTTAGAACTTTTAGACGAATGTTACCTTGGACAATGATAGAACTTGCATCCAAAAAATTATAGGACTTCCCTATTACCAATAGATCACAACAGCCGCCTCATATAACAAATTACTTGCTAACAGTTTTTGTTTATAACGAGAAATTAGAACCCGCATGTTGCAGCGGGAGTCATACGATTACATTAACGTGGTCGAGCTCACGTTTGCAAAATTCATTACCCGAGTTGTGACAGTGGCACGAACGTGATTAAATACGTAAGAGAAACATACAAAGTTGTGGGGGATTTATTTTGAAGATTGAAGCATAGATAGAAGTTGTGTCCTAATAATTATAAGAAGTAACTTAAACAATTTAAACAAAAATATATATAAGAAAAACGTGTGAAAAAAAGAAAAGCGAAAATAAAAGTTTACAGTCCACCTGCAACTATTAGTTGAGTTGTGAAACAAATTTATTTAATCAAACCCAGATTGTAGAAAAAGCAAAAAAAAAATTACTTTTTCTGCACCACTCAAAACTTGACACGTGGCATGGACACCCACCAACCTTTCTATTTAATTTATAGTAACTAGGGATGATACACAGAAGCGCGTTGCGCGTTTTAAAATAGAAAAAATCGAACCAAGTCTCAGATAAATGCATATTGTTTCTACCATAATGACCTTTTTTAAGAAAGGCTGAGTTTGTTCTAAATAAAAGACATAAGCGAAAATGATTATTGATCTCAAGTTAACGTTTGGTTTCTAAAAAAATAATTTTTTTGGCTCAGATCTGGGTTTCGGCTAGCATGGCTGCAACACAGGTTGCAGGTGTAGAACACTACACCTGCCGCCACCGAGTATGCCACACCAATTAACCACTCAGCCACAGTCATCATAACAATAACCAAGAAACCCGAAGCATACAAAAATAACACCTCAACAATTTCGAACAGTCAACTAAAATTAACAGAGGCGCACAGATCTCAGATGACGTGTCATCATCATCATCGACTCATAACACCGAAACATGGTGTATTATTGATAAATGATGTGGATTGAAAAAGGTTCAGCGTACCTACCCTTGTTTCTCCGCCGAGAACCACCACCGTAAGTCGGGTAATGAAAAGGGGAATACCAACCGACCACCGATCGATTTAGGCAAACAAACCTCAACAACCACCATATAAAGAATGTGGCGGCGAGGCCGTCACCGGTTCACCATCCAGGCCAAACGTCGCCGGAAGCAGTGTCGGAGCCCATGGACCCCGTAACATCATCAAAAACCTAATTAGGGCTCTCAGACGCGTCAAGCGCCGTCATCATCGAGCAAAAGATGCGTAGAATAGGACCTGAGGATCAGCCGGATGTCACACCCCGACCGACGGCGGAATCATCGGAGCGGACGAGGGAATGATTGATTGTTCATAACTCATGATTGTCTAATAGTGATAATAATATTAAAATCAGATTACATGATAACATGAATTTAACAGATACAAATACAACAGTTAAAGTCACAAATAGTAATTGTATTTTGTTTTAACTAAGTCTAGGTCTTATATGATCAAGTAGAAGTCCACTAGCTTGCTTAACCTGAAATCATGTGAGAAAATAAAGTCAGCTAACGAATTAGCTGGTGAGTAATCACAGTTTTGAGTATACATATAGATTGATTGATTGATTGAGAATAATCCAATTCACAAGGTAACGTTAAGACTTATATTGCAATAGTAAAGCATATAGATAAACTGACACAATAACAACCCCTTGACTTGACACTTGCATATAATAGACTTCACACATACACCATAGATTGACTCCTGCCTCTGGCACAATCACCACTCGTAAGCCATATGGGATGGGTTATCCAAACCAGTAGATCTACATTGTTGTCAGGATTGATTGATTGATTGAATTAGGGTTTTACTGTCGTCCAGTTTATCACAGTATGTTCACATAATTGCAAGTAATAACATAACCTGTCTTGAATTGAATTTAGAATGAAATAACAATAGAATATCATGATTGAATATATTGTATCACATGATTTCCCCCAAATAAGAAATGATATAAAAAGGGGATATGAATACTCACCTGATTGATGAGATTGAATTTTGAACGTGATAGATTAGACACCAATGAATTCCTTATGATTAACCTAAGGAAGTGTCACGAATTAGAATAATAATGATTTGGGAATTTGGGAAGTATTAGGATTTCCATGGTAGTTTAAATTGATAAATTTTATTTGGTTTGAAATGTGTTGAAATAAACGAATTTGTTGAAAGTGATTATATCAAGAATTTTAATAGAAATTTATACATATAAGTTATACATATATACAATTTATTAATAAATTGTATATGTATAATTATATACATAAATATATATAATCATGTACTTATATATAATTATATGTATAATTATATACATAATTATATGTATATAATAAATTTATACATAAGTAAACATAACTATATATTGTATGTTAATTATATACATAAGTTATAAATTGTATATGATTATGTAAAATTTATATATATGTAATTTATTTAAATAAAAGTTGTTTCGATAATCGAATAATATATATCTATGTATATATATTGGATTCAATTTATTTATTGTATAACTATACATTATACACTAATTATAAATTGGTAGAAAATATAATTAGTTATTTTATTTATTTAAAACAATTAAAATAATTAAATAAATTGTTGAAATGGCTTTCAGAAAATAATTAGGTTGGTTTAAAATTTTAATGATTAATAAAACATTTTTATGATTTTTAGGAAATTTTCTGGAATTTTAAAAGCTTAAATAAGGGGTTTAAAAAAATATTGAGGTGGCCCGGGGACGAACCCGGGACCTCTTGGTTAATGTGGGGCGCGGGTACCAGCAGGCCAAAGGCCTAATCAGCGAAAGAAATTAGGATTTAATTGTTTTAAACACTAACAGCAACCATCCCCAATTTCTCAACATGAACCCTAGTTCGAATCTCAACCAATTGAGGTTCAATTCGGTTTTGAATGCTTCTGAATTCATGGGTCTTTTATTCCCCATCAAAAACCGAGTGTGTGGGTGTGTGTAATTAATCATATGATGATCGATTGATGCCTTACCCAAAGATGAACAGGTCGCGGCACGGTGTAAATCGAATAATGCTCAAATGGCGATTATAATTGAATTAAACTTGAGGTTTGCTTCGCATGATGATAAGGATCAAAAGCCCTTTATAAATTCCAGTTAAAAGTGATCGGAGATGGGCTTTAACTCGAGTTGCAGGTCGCGACAGTGGAGGTTGTTCGAATGAAAGGTTTCGGGTGATTTCAGATGAATTTGAGAGTTGAGTTCGATTAGGAATGAAGAAATGATCGAGTTGGTAGTTTTAATTTGTCTATTATTGTTGTTTGAGTGTATTAGTGAGTTAGATTCGGATCCGAGATAAAAGTGAAATTATAACCGTTAATTTGTCGGATTTAACGCGTGTTTTCGTTGGATTCCACTTCGAATTGGATCCAAGAAACAATTCGGTCAAATTGTGGGGTTCGAAATCAAGTGTTTTGGTCGTTTTGTGCCTCGCCGGAGCTTGCCGGAATCCTATGCCGGAGCTCGCCGGAATCCTATGCCGGAGCTCGCCGGAAAATCGGGGGTCGACGGGAGGGATGGTTTGGGTTTTAAAAATTTTACAAAATGGCCCCTGTGGTTTAATCTTTGATATATTTGGTTTAAAAACTTGATTTTTAAGTTTAATAATTTACACAATACCCCCTGGATTATTATTATCATTATTTTTGTTATTATTTTCATTATTATTATTTTTATTATTATTATTATTATTATTATTATTATTATTATTATTGTTACTATATTATATTTATAATTATTATTATGATTGTTGTAATTTTAACAAAAATTAATATATATGTGTGTGTGTATATATATATATATATATATATCCTGAAATACGCGATCTTACAGTCTCCCCTGCTTTAGGAAATTTCGTCCCGAAATTTGTTCACGAGGAGACTGAAACAGAAAGATGAGTATACTGGGTTTTCATCTGATCCTCACGTTCCCAGATGAATTCTGGGCCACGTTTAGATTCCCAGCGGTTTTGACAATGGATATTCGACTATGTTTAAGTTGTTTAACTTCCAGGTCCATAATTTCCACAGGGTTCTCAATAAAGTGCATAAATTTATCAGTCTGGACTTCGTCGAGTGGAATGTGGAGATTTTCGTCGGCAAGACACTTCTTGAGATTTGAAACATGAAACGTTGAATGTAATTTGCTGAGCTCTTGGGGTAGTTCAAGCTTGTAGGCCACTTTCCCAATTCGCTCAAGCACTTTGAATGGTCTTACGTAACGAGGTGCTAGCTTGCCTTTCTTTCCAAAACGGATCACTACCTTCTAAGGTGATACCTTAAAAAGTACGAGATTTCCGACATTGTATTCCATGGGCTTACGTGTTTTGCCGGCATAATGCTTTTGACGATTCCTAGCAGCGACCAAGTTATCATGGATCTTATGAATTTTGTCGGTTCACGACCCATGATTTTCAACAAGAGGAATCTTAGGTTTCCTTTCTGATTTGGGAATATCTTGTATGTTTCTAGAACTTTGTTTATCAGAGATAGATCATAGTGATTTTCTTCTTCTTTCTTGATACACTTTGTGTTTTTATGTTTCCGAGGTATACTTTGAAGAACTTTTCGGGTTCTGATGAGGTATCAAAAGAAGAAAACTCGTCATCGATTAAGCTGACCTCTTTAGTGTTTACTTTATGTGCAATGGCAGAGCCATTAGAGGTAAAAAGAGAGTCTAAAGTGTTTTACTATATTAAGACCAATAGATGGGAGATCGACATTTTCGGCCATACAAGGCCTCAGATGGTGCCATCTAAATGTTGGTATGGTGATTGTTATTGTAAGAGAATTCGATCGACGGAAAATAAGAATTCCACGACCCACTGAAATCACTGACGCAAGCCCGGAGCATATCCTCGAGGGTTTGTATCATTCTTTCAGTCTGACCGTCGGTTTGCGGTTGATAAGCTGTGTTAAGATTCGGTTGAGTTTCGAGAGCTGATTGGAGACTTTTCCAGAAAACAAGAGATGAAGCGACCATCACGATCAGAGATAATATCTTTACTTGACAATAGATTGTTTAGGAAGATTACCATCACGTAATCAGGTCTTGATGATATCTCAAAATGGAAGTTGATAGATAAGGAATAAATGGTTTGATGTAGCTAGATCGAGTCAAAACATGAGAATAAAGGAAAAGAAATCGATTTAAGAATTTAAATGTTCCAAACTTGGAATCAAAATCAACCTAAAGCGATCGGGTCTCTTTTCAAGTTCAGAGATCATGCTTTGGCTTGATAGGTCGAAACACTAACATTATTTCACCCTTCAAGTTACTACATGCGTCTCGTCACTTGATTACAACCATGGTAAGTTGGAGATCAAGAAATGAGAATAGTCATCAAGGTATAGTTTTCACCCCTAACTTGATGGTGTACTCTCAAGGTATGACCACTAACCTTTTAATCAAAAAGTTCGATCTGAGGATCTACAGAAATAAGATGAGATAACTCACCATTAAGGTAAGGGAAATCACTCCTATCTTAACGATGAATTTTTACAAAAACAAAATATAATAAGATGAACTTCTTCATCAAAATCCAGAATTCACTCCTACTTTGATGAGGTCGTTTCATTTGAGAAAATACAATCCATAAAAATGAAATTATCATCAAGGTATGAATTTTACACGTATCTTGATGATTGAGCTTTAAGAAAACAATCGAGGATTGACATTTGTCACCAAAGTACGGGTTTCAATCCTATTTTGGTGAGATCATGTCATTTGTGAAATGTAAGTTCCAAATAGAATAATTGAAGTCAGTCCTCGAGATAAGGAAATCACCCTAATCTAGAGGATGAAATTTCATAAAACACGTCATTGGAAAACCATTTATTGAAATGAATAAAGAATCATCACCAAAGTAAGGGAATCACCCCTGTTTTGATGAGTTAGAATCATTTAGGAGATTCAAGTGTCCTTAGTCATAGGTTGACTTGCAAACTCTTGCATCTCCCACGGTGCAAACGGTTCAAAGTTCGACTTAACAACGAAAGGAAAAATATCTCAATTAGAAATTTAGAAATTTTCAAATTACATCAATGTAACAAAAGGAAATCACGATTACAAATCTTGAACTAAATCAGGAAGACGAAATCAAGGACAAGAATTATTCAACACCACATCATTGGTGGCTTGAGCTTGTTGAGCATTAATGTTGAAAGCACGTCCTTGAGCCGTAGGAACTGGGATGACAAGTTGAGGGCATCGATTGCGGAAATGGTTCGGATCACCACATTGATA
The DNA here is from genome assembly GCA_024085815.1 of Flaveria linearis. Taxonomy (NCBI): domain Eukaryota; kingdom Viridiplantae; phylum Streptophyta; class Magnoliopsida; order Asterales; family Asteraceae; genus Flaveria; species Flaveria linearis. Next base: position 14,363,512 of record CM044002.1, read on the forward strand.
GCATGCACGACCCTGGGTATTTACAGGAAAATGTTGGTGAACTGGTGCATTGGTCGGAGCTTTAGCAGCACTCCTGCACACGTTGAATGTATGACCCAAACGACCACAGTTTGTGCATTGACGACACTGAGTGTTAGCGGGATGATGGTAATTGCAGATGTTACACAGTGGATGGGGTCCGGTGTATGGCTTTTCATCGGTGGTTGGTCGTTTACTGTTGGTTGACGAGTTGGAGGGTCTTGATTAATTGGCACAGCAGGGGTAATCACAGCAAAGTTTTGGGATTTAGCCTTCCTCTTCTTGTTTTGAGAAGGTTCAGGTTTTTCCTCCTTAGGGGTTTCAGCTGAGGGTTTCTCGAGCACCTTCTTAGCACCCTTCCTAGTCAGGGTTCCAGCCTTGACATGATTGTCAGTTAGCTGAGCAGCTAACCGGATGGTATCTTCCAAGGTTGCAGGATTCCTACCCCACACCGTGTCTTGAATTTGCATGGGTAGACCACCGATGTATTTCTCGATAGCCCGAGTTAAAGGAGTAACCAGATGAGGAACAAGTAGACTCAGTTCATGAAATCGGTTGGTATAAGCTAGATTTTCTCCACTTTCTTGAGTTAAGTCCCAAAACTCAGCTTCCAATTTCTTAATTTTATTTCTCGGACAGAATTCCCGAGTCATGAGCTCCTTAACTTCATCCCACGTCAATGCTAATGCTGCATCAGTTCCACGGGTTCGTTTCTCACCGTTCCACCAAGTGAGTGCTCTCTTTTGAAGAACACTTGTAGCATAACGAACCTTGAGATTCTCGGGGCACTCACTATTAAGGAAAGTGTTCTCGATACTCTCAAACCACTGTAAAAGACCAGTGGCACCTTCGGTCCCGCTAAACTTAGTAGGATTGCAAGAATTGAAATGCTTGTAGGTACAAGCTCGTGGAGGGTTTGGTGCAGTTGGGTTTTGTACGGCTTGATTTTGAACGGTGTTGTTGCCTTGGTTCAAATGGGTAAGCAGTGTTGGGATAACCGCAGCAACTTCACGTGCCACTATAGCAGCAATCTTGTGGCCAGAGCTTCTAGATCGGGAGCGGTTTTGACGAGAAGACATGCTGTATAATATGGAAAGAAGAAACCTCTATGAGAAACGGGTAATTGGTTTTTAAAACTTTTCAAAATAATAAAATCGTTAATGAGATTGTTTAGAATAACAATTAGGGGTTAGGAGTGTAAACGTTCGGTTCGCAAACCAAAGCGAATACGTTGACTTATCAAAGTATTTGTGTCCACCACAACCTTATCGAGGACATGCATACCTATAAACGAATACTCATCTCGAGGGTTCCCAGGTAAGGTAATCAAGTTGTATGAATACCTTGCCTAGACAGAACACCTTAAGATACAGGTATCCCACTCTTCCAGCATTGCATGTTCTCGGTCGTGTGACACGGACTTTGACGAGATTTGAAAACCATGAATAACAATCGAGTTTTGGAGTTTGAAATCACTTGAATTAGGCACACAATGCCTTAGAATATGAGTTAAGATTCGTGTGTATATTGATAGATTCAAAGTGTAAGGAGAATCACATAATCAAGTATAAACATGTAAGGCACATAAAATCCTATCTAAGCATGTAAAATACATGAGAGGACTCATGTGTAAAGGTACTTAGTTATAGTCTAGGTCATTCCATTTCTAATAACCTAATTCCCTATAACCATGGCTCTGATACCAATCTGTCACACCCCGACCGACGGCGGAATCATCGGAGCGGACGAGGGAATGATTGATTGTTCATAACTCGTGATTGTCTAATAGTGATAATAATATTAAAATCAGATTACAGGATAACATGAATTTAACAGATACAAATACAACAGTTAAAGTCACAAATAGTAATTGTATTTTGTTTTGACTAAGTCCAGGTCTTATATGATCAAGTAGAAGTCCACTAGCTTGCTTAACCTGAAATCATGTGAGAAAATAAAGTCAGCTAACGAATTAGCTGGTGAGTAATCACAGTTTTGAGTATACATATAGATTGATTGATTGATTGAGAATAATCCAATTCACAAGGTAACGTTAAGACTTATATTGCAATAGTAAAGCATATAGATAAACTGACACAATAACAACCCCTTGACTTGACACTTGCATATAATAGACTTCACACATACACCATAGATTGACTCCTGCCTCTGGCGCAATCACCACTCGTAAGCCATATGGGGTGGGTTATCCAAACCAGTAGATCTACATTGTTGCCAGGATTGATTTATTGATTGAATTAGGGTTTTACTGTCGTCCAGTTTATCACAGTATGTTCACATAATTGCAAGTAATAACATAACCTGTCTTGAATTGAATTTAGAATGAAATAACAATAGAATATCATGATTGAATATATTCTATTACATGATTTCCCCCAAATAAGAAATGATATAAAAAGGGGATATGAATACTCACCTGATTGATGAGATTGAATTTTGAACGTGATAGATTAGACACCAACGAATTCCTTATGATTAACCTAAGGAAGTGTCTCGAATTAGAATAATAATGATTTGGGAATTTGGGAAGTATTAGGATTTCCATGGTAGTTTAAATTGATAAATTTTATTTGGTTTGAAATGTGTTGAAATAAACGAATTTGTTGAAAGTGATTATATCAAGAATTTAATAGAAATTTATACATATAAGTTATACATATATACAATTTATTAATAAATTGTATATGTATAATTATAAACATAAATATATATAATCATGTACATATATAATTATATGTATAATTATATACAATTATATGTATATAATAAATTTATACATAAGTAAACATAACTATATATTGTATGTTAATTATATACATAAGTTATAAATTGTATATGATTATGTAAAATTTATATATATGTAATTTATTTAAATAAAAGTTGTTTCGATAATCGAATAATATATATCTATGTATATATATTGGATTCAATTTATTTATTGTATAACTATACATTATACACTAATTATAAATTGGTAGAAAATATAATTAGTTATTTTATTTATTTAAAACAATTAAAATAATTAAATAAATTGTTGAAATGGCTTTCAGAAAATAATTAGGTTGGTTTAAAATTTTTAATGATTAATAAACATTTTTATGATTTTTAGGAAATTTTCTGGAATTTTAAAAGCTTAAATAAGGGGTTTAAAAAAATATTGAGGTGGCCCGGGGTCGAACCCGAGACCTCTTGGTTAATGTGGGGCGCGGGTACCAGCAGGCCAAAGGCCTAATCAACGAAAGAAATTAGGATTTAATTGTTTTAAACACTAACAGCAACCATCCCCAATTCTCAACATGAACCCTAGTTCGAATCTCAACCAATTGAGGTTCAATTCGGTTTTGAATGCTTCTGAATTCATGGGGCTTTTATTCCCCATCAAAAACCGAGTGTGTGGGTGTGTGTAATTAATCATATGATGATCGATTGATGCCTTACCCAAAGATGAACAGGTCGCGGCACGGTGTAAATCGAATAATGCTCAAATGGCGATTATAATCGAATTAAACTTGAGGTTTGCTTCGCATGATGATAAGGATCAAAAGCCCTTTATAAATTCCAGTTAAAAGTGATCGGAGATGGGCTTTAACTCGAGTTGCAGGTCGCGACAGTGGAGGTTGTTCGAATGAAAGGTTTCGGGTGATTTCAGATGAATTTGAGAGTTGAGTTCGATTAGGAATGAAGAAATGATCGAGTTGGTAGTTTTAATTTGTCTATTATTGTTGTTTGAGTGTATTAGTGAGTTAGATTCGGATCCGAGATAAAAGTGAAATTATAACCGTTAATTTGTCGGATTTAACGCGTGTTTTCGTTGGATTCCACTTCGAATTGGATCCAAGAAACAATTCGGTCAAATTGTGGGGTTCGAAATCAAGTGTTTTGGTCGTTTTGTGCCTCGCCGGAGCTTGCCGGAATCCTATGCCGGAGCTCGCCGGAAAATCGGGGGTCGACAGGAGGGATGGTTTGGGTTTTAAAAATTTTACAAAATGGCCCCTGTGGTTTAATCTTTGATATATTTGGTTTAAAAACTTGATTTTTAAGTTTAATAATTTACACAATACCCCCTGGATTATTATTATCATTATTTTTGTTATTATTTCATTATTATTATTATTTTTATTATTATTATTATTATTATTATTATTATTATTATTATTATTATTATTATTATTATTATTATTATTATTATTATTATTATTATTATTATTATTACTATATTATTATTTATAATTATTATTATGATTGTTGTAATTTTAACAAAAATTAATATATATATGTGTGTATATATATATATATATATCCTGAAATACGCGATGTTACACCGGACGCCACCGAAGGCGGTCGATACACCGCCGGCGACATCTAAGTCGACAGATCTAAGGCAGACTCAACATGCACCACCATCCATTGACGGTGGCGATACGTGGATCCACCAGAGCCGCAAACACCAAGCAAAAGATGTGAAGAACCAGACCTGAGGGTTATACAGACGCCACCAAAGGCGGTCGACAAACCGCCGGCGACGTCAGAGCCCACAGATGTAAGGCCTGCGGCGATAGACGGGTCCACCGGAGCCACCACCCGTAAACAATACCATCAACCCCCAACTGCCAAGGCGAGGCGGCGCAGACGTGGAAAAAAGCAGCGACCCAACGTCGTCGGAGGAAGAGAGACGGCCACCACCGCAAAGGGGCACCCATGGAAGAAACGACCACTGGCTAACATCTGTTCAACATTAAAGCATAAGCATGCGGACCAATGCGACAATAAAATACCAAATATGCCCCCGTTTAGTGTTCATCAACTTGGTAAATTCATAGTATAGAATTTATGTAAAAATAATAATAAAAATAATGCAACAGTTCACAAGGGATTACGGAGGGTTACGTAAAATATTATATTCGTTGGAATAATGCAACTGTTACTGAGATAAGAATAATAAAATACGAATTTATCAAATGAAATATGATCATATGATAATACAAATAAATGAGGCTTTAAAACGTTGGACAGGCAGTTAACAAATGCACAAGTGAAAAGATGAAACATACCCTAAAATACAAATTCAGGTATGATAGCCGCCATCAATGAGTTTTAGATCAACTTGTTTATGAAGAGTCACCCTATGTTTTTACAATGTGAAGGTTATGAGTTAGAGTCTCAATAGGTGTAATATGCTTCCAATGGACTATGGTTTTACCATAGTGGTCTATTGGGTGTTGGGTTTCCCTTGAAATGGCGGGCGAGTCGGGTCTCTAGCGCTGTCTGTATTTACGGACGTGAATGACCTTTCGCTAATAGGTTTACCTGGATGATCGAGCTTAAAAATTATTTGTTATTCGTTAGAAAAAGGTATGATAATTGCCACAGTACATCACCATTCACCGGTTTCATTAGCAAAACTCCACGCATGCATCCATTTTCTATTTTAAAAATAAATAGAAAAAAGAAAACAGAAGTTTATTATTTTCTTCCACTCACGTTACAGTTCTCAACCAACAAACGAACTTACACACGACCTTTTCTCCTAATGATTTTTGAAACCGTCATTTTAGGATTAAATACATTAATTACAATTTACTACGTAAACAACGTCAAATAGATAAATATTATAATTAGAATGTATTAGTATTTTAACAACAATTTTTTAATCTAAAATTAAATCTAATTGTAAAAATTTAAATTCACAGAATAATGTACATTCCATATTTGGAAGCAATTTTAACTCGAACTCCTTTGCAGCATCTAGTGACTAAAAACGTGATCTTTGGTCTCTAAACCTCCATTTGCAGCAAATTAACAAATATGAGACATGCTTATTTCTTCGGTCTTGAAGATTATCATAATTCAGAAATCTTCACGGGTTCACAATATAAATTTCTCTTTGTTACACTATGTTAGCTCTTGTTGTTTGTGTTGGTAAAAAACCAGAGAACAAAAATTGTGTCTAAATCAATAGTCATTAATAGTTTTAAAAACGAATCATGACAGTTTCAAAAGTGTCATTAAAACCACCTAGTGGCAGTTATATTTTGTTGACGGGTCAGGTCCGTTTAAATTTTCTAACACCATTACATAAACGTCATAATCACTTTTTATATCCATTCATATAGTTTTTCAAGTTGTGTTTGAAGACGAATAATGACAAACGAACAAAAGTGAAAAAATAAACCCAACCATCAATCTTATTCATTAAATAAAATAAAAAAAAACTCTAGGAATTTGATAACGGTTATATAACTTCCTTAAATTGTCTAATAATAGGATAACTTGTAAATCCTAGTTCACATGAACGTAATCGTTAAGTTCACCTCAAAAGCACATATGAGTGTCGGACTACTTGCAAACAAACAAAAAAAATACACACCTGAATTACTTTAGCGAATAAAAAATCTAACCGGTCTATAAACCAATGTTGCCATGTTGATTACTTGCTTGTCTTGTAAGTATTGTTTATTAATTTATTATAACTACCATATGTCACTTTTGGGTTGATTGTGAAACCAAAGTTTACACTGGTAATGAGATGTGATTTTTCGAACAAAATGCTACTATTTTAGCTCTGGCAAACAACCTGATAGCTTAAATCCAATACAGGTTCAAGGTTGTAGAAAACTGGACATCTACGATCGGAAAAACCGTCTCAAATGCCACCGAAATCACACCGGCTGGAAATTAGCGACTATAATCATTCTGGTAGCAACACCATCGCAGAGTTTGTGACCAATACAATTCCATCATGAAAAGTTGATGGCCAATCAATCACAAAATAGGTGGGTTAATTAGCTACCAAATTTTGCTGACAGTTTAATTTTGTTCGCAAAGCGGTCACAATATTTACGTTGAAACAAACCAGCCAACCCGACTTTTTAACGTGCTCATCCGCATCATTTAATCATTTATAGAAGGCTGTTTTTACTTTTTACTAACGAATGATTGTGGTTTTTTAAACACGTCTTGTGATGGACTAGCCCAAAAAGAAATCAGATTAGCCCAAATATAGTTCAAAGTACAGTCCTCTTAGGCTCTTAGTATATGTTTTGGTGCGCAGTGGTTAATCCCATTGGGCTAGTGATGGGCTTGACCTGCGGAACCCGGGTTCGAGCCTTGAAGCAAACGGGTTTTACCGATTATTCACCGTCGTGCCTTCGGGCGGGTGGGTGGTCTGGTTTTCCCCGGAAATGGTGGTTGGTGGGCTAGGGGCTCCGTGCGTGTGGACTGTGGATCATGGCAACGATATGCGTCCTTTGGCCATTGGGGCGCCGCGTACGGAGTACCCGGCACCTACTTGATTGATCGTTTCAAAAAAAAAATGTTCTCCTGTCTTTAATTTAGCTGATTTTAACCGAACCAAATTTATAGTTTTAAGAAACGACCCTCTTTGACCTGACCAAATTGATGATTTTATAAAACGAATCTTTTTGATCCAATCCATTTTGTCAAAACACAATTTACCTGAACTTATATTGACCCCTTACCCAGTCCAACCCAGTGCATTTTCTTTTCTGTTTGGTTAAACCGTATGAGACGTATGATTTACTACATTACAAAAAGTATGTTGCCATTAAGCCTAGCGATTGACGCACTGTTTTCAGAACCGGGCCGGTCGGATAGGTTGAATGGGAAACTAGTCATAGAACCGCTCTATTTATGCCCAATTAGGCTGTTTTAGATTGAACTGGCTGGTTACCGGTCGGACCAGTGAACCGGCTAAACTGGATCGGGTGGTCGGAAAGGAATTTTAATTTTAATTTTTTTTTGCATTTTAAAATCTTGTTTTTTGATTAATTTAGTATTTTGAAATCCATATTCTATATATGTGAGTTGTATTTTATAAAAGATGAAAATCTGCGTCAAAAAATATATTATTTTCCTATTTTTATTAAATAGATAAATACAAATAGTTTTATTTATTTATTTTTAAGACGTTGTCCGGTTTTAAATTTGGTTCAAGCAATCCGAATGGTCAAACTGGTAAAATGAGCGGTTCGATGGTTAGTTCTGTTATGAAAACATAAGTTTGGCATATCGATGCGCCTAACTGTGTAGCTGTGTTAAAAGCCGGAAGAAAAGTCCACTCTTCAAATTTGAGACCACTTGCAATCCCTGTAACGTTGTTACTGATGATCTCATAACTCTCATCAATGGAAGGCCTTACCCTCTAAATGTAAGATAGTAAAAGACTCATTCAATATTATTGATATTTGTTACGTCAGTTTTAAAAGGATAAATTGCCTTGTAATCGAAAAAGATTACAATATATAGAGAATATAATGGAAACTCTAAAACCTAACTGGGCTCATAGGCTCATACTATTAACCCTAATATATTGTCTAATACTCCCTCGAATAGTGGGAGTAACCTGACGCTATGATTGGGAAACAAAAAAAAAATATAAAAACAATAATAAACCTGTTTCGATCGACTTGACTATCCAAACTATTGCCAGCAAACAATATTGTGATTGATGTTGTCATTCATATTTTGGTTGATTGTGTTATCCATAGTTTGTTTGATACTTTATGGCTATTGATTCTTGAAATAATAAGTTGAGACCTGGTGACCGTAGTCGTTGGCGATGTCTCAAGCCTAGCTAGCGGCAGTCTCTTGGATCCGTAAATCAAGAGATGACATAAGTAGATATGAATTAAAAGAAAGAAAGCAAGACCGGTGACCGTGGTCAGGTGACGGTCGCTTGGATTCTCGTAGATCTAAAATAATAGAAATATTTAATCAAACCGTAGTTTGAGATCGATTGCCGTGGACCGTGGTCCTTGATGCGGCTAAAACACCAATAAATAAAAAAATAAAACGAACAAAGAAAACACAGTGACCATTGCAAATTAGGAACCATAATCCAGAAGCAAACCAAAAGAAGGAATATGAACAAACCAAGAGAATGGATGTGGATAATAGGTTTGAATCCTCACTAATAATGGAGCTTTATTCAACATAAACTATAAAATAGATAAGAAACGGAAGAGAAGATGAAGGTGGGATAGGGCAGCAGCGGTGGCGGCAAACCATCTTGTCTAGGGTTTGAACTCGGTGGCGAAGGCTAGGGTTTGTATGTTTTTGTGGTGGTCACAACGGAGAAGAAGGTAAACAGAAGGCTCTGATACCATGTAAGATGGTAAAAGACTCTTTGAATATTATTGATAGGTTTGATTACAATATATAAAGAATATAACGCAAACCATAAAACCTAACTGGACCCGTGAGCTCATACTAATAACCTTAATAATATTGTCTAATACTCAATCCATATAGAGAGCCATATGATTATTTCTTATACATTGTATATATTTTGTTATCGCCAACAAACAACTAATCATTAACTTAATTTTTGTAAATCACCGTCTTATAACAAAATCTGAAGATGTAAAGGGATTACGAGGCACAAGACATTGTGGTACGACAGGATCGGGAGACATGAAATGTGACATGCAGGCAATGCAGATGGATCCCATGATCAAAGGATTTAACCGTCGGTGATTCTTGGTGAATCATCCGTCAATGATCCCTTAATGAATCATCCTTAGGTGAGCCGTTAGTGAACCATTCATCTTCATCCCTTGGTAATATTGACTTTGTGAACTGCTAATAAAACCCGTTGGTGATCCGTCAGTGATAATCTCACTGGTGATCCATCAAATAATTATGCCGGTGATTCGTCAATAAATGCATTAAATAAAAAACCCTTTGTCACGTTACCCTTTATTGGCATATTACTATACTAATTGTTTCCATCAGAGATTTGTTACTAACTGAAAGCTATTTGTGTTATAGTGTTTCTTAAAAGTCTTCAATTCGTAAACAATACCAAAGTTGGCATCTATTCGCGGACAAAACAGAGGTGTTATAGACTTGTAGGCATGTTATGTGTGTGTAGGAATTTGAGAATTTGAATATTTGATGACCCATACGAAACGAATACACCGCCTAAAAACGTGATTATTTTTAAGCCAATAACGAACTAATTTCATTTGTGGCTCCAATCACAACTAAATAGAGGTGAAATTGTATTTACTACACCTATTTAAAACCTGAAATTATCATGTTTAACAACCTCAAAATCTCAATCATAAGAGAGTTTGTGCACACTCTTTGTAAATTGATATAAAGGGAAGACCAAACCAATGCAAATCATGAAATCATTTAGCTAAAGCTTGGATCGGTATTTTAAGTTTGTATAAATTGTCATCTTTATTGAATTATAAAAGATATTTGTTTGTTGAAGAAAAACAATTACAAATAAAACAAATACAAAGTAAGTAGATTAAGATATTGAAGAATATATCCAGTCTCATATGATAAGTTATTTGAGTCTAAATACATGAATGATATCAACTAAGTCAATGTAGATCTATGAAGACATTTGAGATAAGATTGTACAAGTAATTGTGGTATTTTAAATGTTAGCTTTAAGGTTTAATTCACAATCTAAGCAACCATCTCAATAATTGATTGGACTACATACAAGTAACTAACAATCTTTTCACTTTCACGTTTTCTTTGGTATTGTAACCTTCTACAAACGTGCAAGCAAAATCTTCATTTGTTGCATTTTCGATAGATCAAGTTAATGTTATTTCAATGACGTAAAAACACCTTACACGAAAGCGTTGTTGTCCAAGTTTCTGATATGAAGACATGCGGTCGATACATTTCGCTTCTCACCATTGGTATAATTGAAATTTGGTATATGAAGTGAAATAACATTAGTTAAATAACTTTCATATATTAGTTGAATAAGTCTTGCAATAAATAAATTAACCTAACCGGAGGCACTACTACAAAAGACCTATCTTCAATGACAAAACCATCTTAGCGCAAATAGCCCTTGCGTAAAGTATTGAGTCGCAAAAACCTTTTTCTATGACATGTGGTGATAAAGTTTGTTGTCCTTATTTGTGTTGGAATTTCGAAAACATATTGATTAGATATAAAGATGTAGTAAAATATATAATTTGATCTCTCTAATCTAATTAGTTATAAAATCATACACTATGTAGTCTATGTTGCAACATAATAATAACACTTGATTAGATATAAAGATGTTGCAAGATAAAATCTATAAACAATTGTTTAGAATATAATTGCGCATTAGCCTTTATAAGACAATTCATCTTCGCCATTGATGATACATGAAAAGATGTGCATTGTTTGGTATGGTATAGTTGAGATTTTGAGGAGGCATAGAAAAAGGTGAAACAAGAAGTATCAAAAACTTGGTCATAAAGTTTGGGAAAGAAGTAATGGAGGGTTGATTAAGGCTTGAAAAGTTAAATCTTAAACCTAATTTACACGTCATATATATATTTATTTTAAAACAATGATATGCCCAAGTGTGTATCGATTGAATTTATCATTACATAAGTTAAATGAGAGCAAAGATCTATTCCGTAAAGTTTTAACCAAGGCGATTTTATCGAGTTTTACTCATAAGAGTTGTTTGACCAGGTAAAACACGTCAGGTGAAAATAAAACTGTATATTCTTAAATTGGTAACTCATAGAGAGCAAAACGAACAATATCTTAATGCTTTTTATTATAACTTCCTTACTAAAATTGTAATAGTTTAAAAATATCTAATTGAACTGGTTTTATAGACGGTTTTTAATATGATTAATCATTAAAATTAGAGTAAATTACAAATTATGTTTTTTATTAATAAACAAAATTACATAGTATGTCCTTTAGTTTAAATAATTACATCAAATATCATTTTTTTTAAAAATATATGTCCATCTATTGTCCTTTACACAAACTTTCAGTTAAATGTACAGTTAACTCAGTTATGTTTCTCTCACATGAGATGCATTTTTGTCATTTTAATTCCACGTCTAATATATTAAATAAATAAAAATTTAATTACTTAATATGAAAAATAAATAAAATGATATCGGATCGTTGTGTAAGTCAATGAACCCGTCTTTCTCTTACGTTCAACACCATTAAATCCAACACCCCCTTCTATTTGATAACCCAATACCGGTCATCTTCACCACTGCCTACAACATCTCACGCACCATTGAAACCCCTTGAAGTCGAACAAACAACGATGGTAAGATTAAAATCCCTAATTCATTTTTTTTGTAATTCGTTGCTCTTTGAATTTCTGACTTATGTTGTTGTTTGATTAACGAGCGATTAATAGTTCATTTTCTGGCTTTTGTAATTATATAAGCAATTCAAATAATCGCAGGTAATCTCCAAGTTTATGTTCCTTGTTGATTTTTATTATTTGTTGGTGTGAGTAGTTTATAAAGTATTTACGTGTATTTTTTGTGTTTATTGTTGATTTCCCGACCTTGTAAATGATTTATGACTTAGACTTCTTACTTTGATAAATGTTATTGGAGGTTGTTGTTATTAAAAGTTTTGACGATTAGTCGAATGAACACACACCAAGAGTGATTGGTTTCACCGACTTACTTAACGGTTCGATATCTTTTAATTTTCTTTTTTCATTTAAAATTTTTATATTTTATAATTTTTTAATATACTAGACGTGAAAAACTGACAAAAATACTCTTATGTGAGGGGACACATAACTGAGTTAGCTGCACATTTAGATGATAGTTAGTGTAAAGGATAATACGTGTGCAAATCATTTAACAAGAGGACATTTTATGTAATTGTTAAAATTAAAAGACATATCATGCAATTTTATATATTAATAAATGATATAATTTGTAATTTACTCTTAAAATTAATAGGAAATTAATTATTTGAAATTAAATAGTGATGAAATTAAAAATTAAAACTAATGAATGAGGGGCCGATTTCTTTGCGCCATCTTTAAATAGCGACATTAGCGCCTCCCTTTTTAAGCATGAATATGCTGCCAACACCCGCCTTTTATCCGGATTAAATGATATAATGCTCCTTTAACCAATATTTTAATTTTATTTATTTATCTATTGACTATTTTGAAAAATTGTAAACACTTGAACACCCGTGATGCATATAATCAAATCACAAGATTATGAATCTCTTTATTAATATCGAAAAATCATACATTATTTTGACCTTCAACTCTTTATATATACTAAAACAATAATATTTTAAGGTTCAAACCTTGATATTAAAAATAAAACTAACTTAATGGTACTAATAACTAACCACTAATATGTCGTTTTGAAGGAAAAGTACTCCGGAAAGCATATATATTAATTATTATACAAGCAAATCAAATCAAATTTTGTGACCCAAACAAATATTATAATTATCTAATTTAATTAATAAAGACTAAAACCTTGAAAGATATTAAGAGTACCAAAAGGATAGCTTGATAATAAATTATGTAATTCTAGGCGGTTTTGCATTAAATCTTGTAGTGTGCGAGTTTAGAAATTATTTTATGGGTAATATGAATAATGTTAATGAAAGATATTAACAAAGTGATTTCGAATCAAAGGTTTCGTAATCATGTTGAATAGAATGGTATGTCAAATGTTTAACTATTATGTAAAAACCTTATTAGATTATAAGTTGATATAACGTTAAACTTTGTTAGGATAAAGGAAGTTGGTTTATATTTAACGGTATATCAAATTAATAAATGTGAGAGTTCGTCATTCAAAAAGAAGCAAAGGGAACTTGTAAACTAAATGTTAGAGTGGGACACAGTGTGAGAAAATGGCAAAGCTTGGTAGGGATAAGTAGTGTATATATTTAGCTTGATAGCATAAATTTCCGGTCCGGTGTAAATTTTTTAATATATATAGAGTTGTCCCCCTCCTAAAATAGTTTACATCCCCCCTAAAATAGTTTACATCCCCCCCTTCTAAAATAGTTTACATCCCCTCCCCCTAAAATAGTTTACATTCCCCCACCCCCACCCCAACTCCGATAGTGTGGTTCATGCCCGCCACTAGTGTCAGACTAGCGTACTTGATAGAGACTCTTGACACTAAGATGGGAAGGTCATGAGTTTAAAATAGAAAATTAAGTACTAAAAAGATTTGTCTTTAATAAAATGTTAGAATGAGGTTGTTGGATATTTAAAGATGAAGCTACTCAGAATAGAAATTAACTCACATGGGTAGTCTGGGTCGGGGGGGGGGGGGGGACCACCTAGTCACCCAGAGCCTGATCTCCTTGGGTCCACAAAATTTAATATTTTAATAAGTTTATTCCGCTATCATTTACCCAGTATAAACTCATTCCAAAAAAGCTAGAAAGCCTCAAAATTCACTTAAGTAAATTGGAGTATTTTGCTGCAATACTTTTGTTTATGGTATAACAATTATCATCTGATTATATTTTTTTGGCATACGTGTTATTGATTTTATTTATAAGGGTTTATTTTTCTTTCTACTCGCCTAGGACCAAAATCTTTTGAGAAAACTCAAAGACAATCCTATTTAGAGGATGTTTGGTAATTTTTGAATGATTAAATGTTGAATCAATAAGTGTTGAACCATTAATAGGTATGTACCATTAAGAGCTAGTATATCGCTTAACTATTCAAAGGCAAATGTCCGACCAATTCAGATAAGAGGTCTTAACTATTCAGCATCACACATCTTAACCATTCAGCATCACACCTCTTAACCATTCAGCATTAATATAATGTTTAACCATTCAGAGGCAAATGTCTGAACCATTCAGACATTTGCTCGTGAAATAAACAGTCTGAACAATTAATTGCTGAACCATTCAGACATTTGCTCGTGAAATAAACAGTCTGAACAATTAATTGCTGAACCATTCAGACATCTAAATTATTAATAGGCTAATTAAGTTATTGCCAAACAGCCCTTACTCATGTACTGATTTCTATCTATTGAAGAACATATTTGTTGAATTTGAATATTGTCTATACTAAATAGCCAAATATGCTAAATAGTTTGTGTAGCTATTGATACACAAACTTCTTAACTTCTTCTAAAGAACAATCAATCTGTTGTTGTACTTTAACATGTTAGTGCTGATGAATAATGAAACAACCTTGATTCTGCAATACTAAAGATCAGTTGCATATAAGTTCAGTACAATTTTGTTTGTATATTTCAACCGTTTTGTATCTAATTTGAGTTATATTAATGGTATGCAACAATACAATGATCAATAGTTGTAGTTCATGATTGATCTTTAACCTAGAATGGAACGATGTAGATTTATTTCTATTGTTTTAGTGTGGTATAAAACCCTACACCTGTATAGTTTTTTTGCGATTACCGCTAGTATTGCATTTTACATCATGTTTTGTAATTTGCTCATATAAGTGAAAATACTTTGAAAGTGTTTGAGTGTTATTTTAATATTTTATTGTAATTCTTGTGTTTGATCATCGGCAATCAACAGAGATTCCACATATGATAATTGTGATTCTAGAAATCTTGTTGCTAGTTTAATTCCAATCAATCCACCAATGGGGTAAGGTCCAATGGTAAAGTACTTGAACTTAGAGTGTTGAAGATCCCCTTGAGTTTAAAGGTTTGAACCTAGCCTATAACAAATTGGTTCAAATTAGTTGTATGTTATATAACGATGTGAGTTGTCGTTCTATAAAATGTTACAGGGTTTCCTATGGATCGTAAAAAGAAGCTCAAAATTATTAAAAATATGAAATTGTTAGTAGTGCAATATATATACGGCATTTTAAGTTTGTTTTCGGGTTGAGTATAACGATTATGTCAAATCTAGATCGACCAGGCTAGCGGGTTCATATGGTTGTACCGCGAACCAGCAGGTGCACCAATTTAGTTTCATTGAATAAACGGCTTATGAAAGAAATGGTGGTTCCCAAGGGGGCTGGGTTTGGTTTTCTTTTGTAGAGAGGTGAGAGAGTTCTTGTTTATACTCTGGACCCATGTGCAACACTCAACTTTTGCAAATGAAACTTAAGATGTGATGTGGTAGATCCAAGACTCAAAGGAGAAGATTTCAATTAATTTTGTTGATGGTTACTGTGAGCTTCACAAGAGATTTGTGTTTTACCAACTCAATTAAATTGATGTTGGTGATAAAAATGTGATTATAAAATATGGGTCGGTTGCTATACAAAGTGTAATTTTCATGTGAAGCGTACGAAGTCATCAGAGCGTGACATGTGTTTCTTGGCGGATGGGTAGTTTCGTCCGCGCTACAATTACAGTACATAATTACGCAAGTTATATTCGTAACTACGCAAGTTATATCTATTATTACGTAAGTTATATTTATTATTATGCCAAGAAAAACTACTCACGTTATAAAAAATAATTACGCAAATTATATTTATAATTACGCAAGTTATATGATAATTACGCAAGTTATGTTCGTAATTACACAATTAATAACCACGCAAGTTACATGCACAAAACATAAACGTTTTAAAAAATTGCTGATTAAAAAAAGAAGTATAGCAATACTTTGCTTATATTAAAGAGGATAAAATGCCCGATTTTATGGTGTATTTTTTTTTAAAAATAATATCATATAAAAAGTTATACACGTTAAAAAACGGGGGAATTTGAAAAAAGTCAACAATTGTAGGTTATACCCCTTTATACACATTTCTTGCGTAATTATTTCATCTTTAATCTGAACCGTCCATCGCTTAGATCAATGGTTGTTATCAACTCGTACACTTTCCACGAACTGTTTACTCTGTATCGTAATTTTTTTCTATATATAGTAATTTTGAAAATATTTAGACTAAAAAAAATCTTAGCACAATTTTTTAGATTAAAAACGTCTAGTGGCTACTATTTTCAATAATGTTAGATAAAACCATGATGAACGTGGACTAAAATCAAACTTGTTATGAAGTATTTCCTTGTTTTTAAAAAGAAAAATTAAACTAATATAAACGTCTTCTATTTCTTGAGACAGTCCCAACATGTAAACCGTTAAAGCAACCGATTTAGTCATCGGTCTAGTTTTCAAAACATTCGAGTTTAAGATCGAGGTTTTGGTAATGGGAATCCTAGTAGATAAATGTTAACCATATAAGATTATAAACGAGTATTGCTGATACCCACGAAGAACTCATGAATCTAACGAGTATAGAACACATTTTTTACTGTTATGTATGAGATTAAAATTAACAGAACTTTTTCTTCTATGTTAGATTGACTTATTTTCATTTATAGTTTACCCATTACACATTTACACTAATTATTCAATAAAAGGTCCGGTAGAATCATAGATATTAGCAATGATATGAGTGTCAGATTGGATATTTCTTATAGATAACTAATGTATCAAACATAATTTTAGGTAAAAGCCACCTTATTCGGTCAAATATTCATTTGACCGAAATGATGAAACAACCAACTATATAACTATTTTCAAGAGACGGAAATATATAGTCCTTTAGGGAAAAACATATAAACCCTAACTTTTGATACTAATAAAAATAGTAAACATTACTTGGACAATAATAAACAAAAGAAAGCTTTACAAGAAAAGCCATAATTTACGTAACACTAAATAGTTATTAAAGCTAGAGGTAACACCCCTATAAAGAGACTTCACCATTGTTCATACAACAATCACACTAACCTTCTTAATTACACCAAAACTAATAATATGGATTCCCAAAAGGGACCTTCCTTCTTCTATGGCTTCTTCTTGGCATACTTGCTCTATACTAATGCTATTCAAGCCAGCCAAAATTACAAGGATGCCCTTGCGAAATCCATATTATTCTTCCAAGGTCAACGGTCCGGAAGACTACCCGTGTCCCAAGCACAGGCGCTACGCTGGCGGTCCTTTTCTGGCGTCGCCGATGGTTCCCAAGCACATGTACGTACACAAAACACCAAACTCTGACATTTTAAATGGGCGAAACCAAAACGGATTCACTCACATTCGTCACATATTTGTTACAAAATCTAAAGTTCTTTATTTTAAAAAACATGAGTGTGACACTTCATTTTTTATTTTTAACTTATGATGAAATATAATTAATAAGTTCTGATTCCGTCACTTACGGTATATCTGCATGTAATATTTTAATATTTGCAGGTGAATTTGGCTGGAGGTTACTATGATGCAGGTGACAATGTGAAATTCAACTTCCCAATGGCGTACACAACTACTATGTTGTCATGGAGTGCATTGGAAAACTCGAAGCCGTTGGGCTCACAACTAAATGCCGTTAGAGTGGCGATCAGGTGGGCGACTGACTACCTTATCAAGTGTGCTACAGCAACCCCAGGTGTACTTTACGTGGGTGTTGGAGACCCTAATGTAGACCACAAGTGTTGGGAGAGACCAGAGGACATGGACACGGTTCGAACCGTCTACTCTGTGTCCCGAACCAAACCAGGGTCCGACGTTGCAGCCGAAACAGCAGCCGCTTTGGCTGCCGCTTCGTTGGTGTTTCGAACAGCAGACCGTAAATACGCTAGCTTGTTGCTAAGAACAGCAAAGTCTGTGTTCCAGTTTGCTGCACAGTACCGCGGTTCGTATAGCGATTCGCTTGGGTCCGCTGTTTGTCCATTTTATTGTTCTTATTCCGGATATAAGGTAATGGTTACATTTTATTTCCAAATTTCAATTTCTATAACATACAAGCTGTAATAGTTATTGTTTTTATCAGGATGAATTGCTGTGGGGAGCTGCATGGTTGCTAAGGGCCACAAAAGATGTATCATACCGCAAATTTATCGATTCGTTAGGTGCTCAAGATTCAACTGATATATTCAGTTGGGACAACAAACTTGCAGGTGCCCGTGTTCTCCTATCAAGGGTAAGTTGTAATTGTTTGAAGATTTGTGGTAATTTTGAGTTTTTGATTCCTCTGTTCTTGATATTCATGGGTTTATTATATCTACCAGTGGAGCTTGGTGGCAAAGGATAAGTCATATGAGCAATACAACCAACAAGCTCAAGACTTCATGTGCAAAATTCTACCCAATTCCCCTTATTCCACCACACAATATACTAAAGGTACAATTTGGACAACATAATACTAGACTTTGATCTGACATTATACAGGACACTATATCACACGTAGATTTGTATTATCATTCATGTAAAAAATGAAAATCTTTTAAGGGTTTAGGCGAGTGACAGTATATACGCAATCCAAGATTCATGTATCTCATAACTATATGCCTAAAATTGTTTTGATTAGACAGAGGTATAACACACTAAAGAAATGACTGATGTTAGTGTTTTTCTATGTTATCATCTCAAGATTTGCCTTTCTATGTTGTGACAGGGGGTCTAATGTTCAAACTACCTGATAATAATCTCCAATATGTGACATCCATAACCAATTTGCTCACCACCTATGCCAAATACATGAAATCAGCCAAAACCACCTTCAATTGTGGCAACATATTAGTCACCCCAAATACCCTAATCAATCTTGCAAGAAAACAGGTACTTTTTGTAATTTTGTTCTTTTTTAAAATTTTTGGGAGGGAAAACTATAAAAGATTTAACACTTTGTATGTGTTTTTGCAGGTGGATTATATATTAGGAGATAACCCAATGAAGATGTCTTATATGGTAGGATATGGCACAAGCTACCCTAGAAGGATTCATCATAGAGGGTCCTCATTACCCTCAAAAACAACTCACCCACAATCATTTGGATGTGATGGAGGTTTTCAACAGTTCTATTATACTTCTAACCCCAACCCGAATATACTAGTCGGGGCGATCGTTGGTGGTCCAAACAACAATGACTTCTTCCCCGATGAGCGGACCGATTACAGTCACTCGGAACCTGCTACATACATCAATGCAGCCATAGTTGGGCCTTTAGCATACTTGTCTGGGAGAAAAAGTGCTTAGGTTATAGATTCAGAGATTCACCATGCATGTAATATGTGTCATGTATGTTTGTTGTATCAAATTTAAGTAATTGCCGCCTCAAAAAGAAGGTGATGAATACAAATGTTAAGTTGCAGAAGTCATGGTTTTCTTTGCATCAAATATCTTTATTTTTTACCGGCAAACACACTTTTACTCTAGACCTACTAAAAAGGACATGCGGGGCATTTGAAATACAAGTGCGAAGCTTCATAGGAGCCGGGGCCCGCCCCCTCTTTTTTTCATCAGTATTGTAAATTTTCGACTCGATAGTGTAAATTTTGGTTCCGGTAGTGAAAGTTCTTTAATAAATATAGAGTCTGCCCCCCCCCCCTCCCCCTAAAATAGTTTACTTTCGCCCCCGCCCCCCTTAAGCTTTTGCTCAAGCTTCTCCACTGTTTGAATTATCCAGGCAAATTGATGTACGCAGTCTTACCATACACTTTATGTAAATGACAGTTTCTCACGACTCAAATCATGATCTTAAAGTTATAAAACAACTGTATTACCCGTTGTTGCTAATCTGAAGATTCTCTACTCCTCAAATCATCACATATACACTCTGCAAGATATAAACTCACGACATTTTATCAAAAATTACATCATTTAACACCAGAATTTTCATAGTACAAATAACTTAAATCATATATACTTTATCTTTTGGGAATTGGCAACGATGATTGCAGTCCCCTAAGCATGGACTTTGACCCAAATTGCTTCAATATAACGACTAACCTTGGAGCTTTTGGCCCCATCACAGCCGTGATCAAAGCTTAAATCACATCATTACTTCCAAATAGTATTATGCATTAGCTAATATGCGATCGACCGAACTAATTTAATTTCTACGGTAATATAAAAATTGAGCAATAATAGTATCGATTACCTAAATAAACATATTTTGCAACAAAGATGACATTTTTGAGGTAATGTATATGGTTTTTTGTAGTATCAACTCATAAAAAATGGTCACTGGACTAATCTTTTAATTTAAATATTTATTCTATTAAAATTTTAAAGCATGATAATTTGATTGTTACACATGATTAGATGATAGTATAAACAAAGAAAATATTTAATACACAAATGTAGTGATTTTAGCCTTAACGTCAAAAAAATATTGTGAACGAGCAGCAATCAGATAATGGCACGTCAACCGTAAAGCAAAAATGGTGTGATTTGGAGATAAAAAGCGAAATTTAGATGACCATTTTGTTTAACTAGTTGAATTTTGTTACGTAAACTCAAAATTGTCTAGTTTTAATAAAAATTATATGTATTTAGTTTTGATTTTCTTATATTCAAAAAAATGTTTTTTCATACAATTTAGTTTTTGATAAATACTTTTATTAAATCAATATGTACACGGAAAAAGACTAAGAAAAAATGTATATACCGTGTTATTTTTAGTAGTGTTGAAGAATAATTAAGCTATATTTTAAATAAATTGAAGAAAAAAAATTGACCATCAAGTGGTTGAGGACTTGAGGGACAACTCGTTGTTTAGTGTATATACTATTTAGTATAGACTAAAAACGGATAATAAAAAAGAGTAAATTAAATGAAATCGAATGAAAACTAAATATTAAAAAGAGTAAATTGTTATTTCGTGATTATGGCTATCACAAAGTAACGGGTATTGATCAAAAAGATTTAAAAAAACTAGTTTAATCGTATAGTTTTCGTCAAGTAACGTTTCACATATGTTAACCCTGTCTAAAAAGTCCTTAAAACCACCCATATACTTCTCTAACGGGGCATTTTAGTCAATTTAAGTTAAAAAGAAAAAAGAAAAAAACTTTTTGCCTTTAGCCCAGGCCTCCAATCATGGATTGTGCAATCTTGTTTTGATCGTCCCTTAATGAAACAACTGTTTGACTCAACAAGTGCATTAAAGGAATAATGCATAAAAAAGGATAATGTATGTCATAATCAAACATGATGTGTTATAACATTCAAACAATCATTAACTAAAGCAGTAGCATCATTAACATTCATCACATACACTAATTAAGTGTTGGCAGCGGATGAAGAACTGCCCACAGCGGATGACTGAGAAGATGCAGCGGATGAAGAACAAGTCCAAGTGTCTACAAGGATGATTATCCCACAGCGGATGATTAACACACAGCGGATAACAAGTCCATAGTTGTAACACCAGGCCTCTTACACCAACAATATTGTCCGCTTCGCCCACGAGGAGCTCACGGATTTGCTTTTGGTTGCCCGGGTGAAAACTTCCCAGGGAGGTCACCCATCCCTGGATTGCTCCCACCTGAGCACGCTTAACTGTGGAGTTCTCCACTCATCCACAGCCAATACGTCCAAAACGCGTTATTGATGTTAGAGGCCAAACATTCCTTATGAACCAGGAAACTCTTCTGTCCACGGCCGATGTGGGATATGTGTAGGGTGTCACAAGCACCCCCTGTTTGGATTCATCGTCCTCGATGAGCCCGAGAAGTCACCATCCTTGGTGAGTTATGTCCCACACCCCGAACGGCACAGGAGTGGCTCTGATACCAATCTATCACACCCTCAAAATCCGCTAACGGGGTTTTACCGTCAGGCGTGTGACACAACCAGGATCTCAGATAAGCATCAGTTACACCAAACGACTCGATAATTACAAATCATATAAGTTGTTTAATTTTAATGAAACAAACCAAATATATTTAAGTTGTGCGGAAGCGAAAACAGGAAAACATTTAACAATAGTTTTGGAACACGCAAACACGCGTCCAATCCAATTTATGTAAAGTAAATGCTAATTAAATCTTGAAAACAGTTTGAGATGAACGCGGAATGACATGCAGTGGATTTTGTGCTCCTAGACGTGCCACATCAATGTCCTGAGAGAAAACATGCAAAAATCTCAGTACAAGACTGGTGAATTCACAGGTTTATCAGAAAACAGTAAGTATCAGTAACGAAATCCCCGGATTATGTAATCCGATAAGTATCAGTAACGAAATCCCCGGATTATGTAATCCGATAAGTATAATGAAATCCCCGGATTTATTAATCCGATAAGTATAATGAAATCCCCGGATTTATTAATCCGATAAGTATAATGAAATCCCCGGATTTATTAATCCGATAAGTATAATGAAATTCCCGGATTTAGTAATCCGTCAAGTATAATGAAATTCCCGGATTATGTAATCCGTCAAGTATAATGAAATTCCCGGATTTTGTAATCCGTCAAGTATAATGAAATTCCCGGATTATGTAATCCGTCAAGTATAATGAAATTCCCGGATTATGTAATCCGTCAAGTATAATGAAATTCCCGGATTATGTAATCCGTCAAGTATAATGAAATTCCCGGATTTTGTAATCCGTCAAGTATAATGAAATTCCCGGATTATGTAATCCGTTAAGTATAATGAAATTCCCGGATTATGTAATCCGTCAAGTATAATGAAATTCCCGGATTTTGTAATCCGTCAAGTATAATGAAATTCCCGGATTATGTAATCCGTCAAGTATAATAAAATTCCCGGATTTTGTAATCCGTCAAGTATAATGAAATTCCCGGATTATGTAATCCGTCAAGTATAATGAAATTCTCGGATTATGTAATCCGTCAAGTATAATGAAATTCCCGGATTTTGTAAGTAAAGCATATAATGGGTAGCTAATCCATAATGATCACTATGTGTATGAATTCGCGGCCGAGCTGACATGTAATCAAATAAATAAACAGGCCCGGATGTGGATCACACACCACAACACTTGTAATTAGGCTAACCGTTTACCCGTTTGACGAACGTTGTGCTAGCGCGACTAGCCCGGGTGGGGTATGTCAATCCCAGTAGTACTACTAACAATTACCTCGCTAAGTCCATATTAACGGTCCGTTGGGCAAGTATAACACCATAGTATCAAGTATATGCAGTATTACAAAAATCCAATGTAATGTAACGTTTTTGAAAACAACATGTTTCTCTCCCCCAAAAGAGTATATAAGTAAAAGTGCGGCTGTAAACTCACCTTGAATTGATGTAATAAAATGAACGGAAGCTTCAACGAATAATGCACGACCAAACACGATCAACACCTATTATTAATTGTAATTAAGTTTTTAAAATGTGCTCAACGCGAATAATTACATTTGGTCGGATTCGGGTCGGTTCGGTTTGACGTACATGATTTGATATACTAACAACCCTATGTATTAATAATATTACCAATATTGATATTAATAATAATAATGGCATGATCATAATTATAATGATAATATTCGTATTTGTAAATAATTTGTGAAATTTATTGAATATAATTCCTTTATTTATCATTAAAATAATATAATCTCCATCAATAACTTGATGATTTAAATTATTATTTAAAAATCCATTTTTATAAAAATAACCATTTATAACATTTGTAATAATCATATAAATAAATAAATAAGGTATTTAAAGAAATAAATTTCCAGAAAATAATTAGATAACTTCTAAAATAAACAAAGTTTATACAAATTTTTTTTATAATTTTTAAACATTTTTCTGTATTTTTAAAAGCTCAAAAAGGCTATTTAAAAAAAATAGATGTTGGAGACCGGGTTCGAACACGCGACCTCAAACACACACTGCCACACACATACCAGTAAACCAAAGGCTTATAGCCGCGGTTACTCTTGGTTCCAATTTCTTTTAATCCCTGTTAATCCGTTTCCCCAATTTCAATCGAACCCTAATTCCGATTTGGGTCAAATTGATCCCCAATTCGTTGTTAATACCAACCGAATCCATGAGGCTTTTGATCCCCATGTAAAAATGATTACGAAGATGCTTTCAATTACCTGAATGATCATGATTCGAAGTGAATCGATACGAAGAACAAGCCGCGACTACAGTAAAGTTGATTCATGGTGCAAACGTTGTTCTTAATCAAATTAACTTCGTGTGTAGCTTCGTATGATGTTCTAGTTGCAAAGCCCTATGTCAATTTGGGTGTAAATCACTCGGATGTTGGGTTTCGACAAGGTTGCAGGTCGACACAGAGGTTTTGATCAATGGTGTGATTTCTGTGTTTTCCAAGTACAATTGAAATCGAATGAACGTTTTAAATAGTCAAACGACTGTTAGTGTTTCATTATTTTGATTATTGTTTAGGTTAGTGCTCGATTATGGAGTTGGTCGGCCGAAGTGGGTTAGGTGGATAAATCGCACTCCATTCGTTTGCAATATTCAAATTGATGTGACCCCCCGAGTTCGAATCCTCCACGCGATGCTGTCGGGAACTTTTGTTTGAGTTGAAACCACGTATTTTGGTGTTTGGAGTCGCCGGAGTTTTGGCCGGAATAGTGGCCGGAGAGATTGGGGCGACGGGCGGGTGGTTTGGGATTTAAGAAATTTACCGAAATGGTCCCTCAACTTTACTGGGTTTATTATTTCATGTGAAAACCTTTTAAATCAAGTTTCTTAAATTACAAGATAACCCCCTGAACTTATAAATTTTTATAAATTATTATTATTAATAAAATTATTATTATTATTATTTACATTATTATCATTATTATTATTAATATATATATATATATTATTATCATTATTATTATTATTATTATTATTATTTTCCGGGTTGTCACATCATCCCCCTGTTAGAGGAATTTTCGTCCCGAAAATTAAGTTGTACTGGCAACATTCCTGAACAGGTTAGGATACTTGCGCATCATTTCGTCCTCTCGTTCCCAAATGAACTCAGGACCACGCCGAGAGTTCCACCGAACTCTGACAACCGGAATCTTGCTATGCTTTAGTTGTTTAACTTATCGATCCATAATTTTCAGAATATAGTTTCGTGGTAAGGTGATGTCTAGAATTCAAGATAAGATCAATAATGATAAGAAAGGTTATCCGTCGGAATTTAGGAATCCAAAAAATCACCATATGAAACGATCTTAACGCATATCTTGTGAAGATGTATTCCTCCTTTGACCAACCATCGGTCTAAGGACAAGGTTTTAGATGATACAGAGGAATTTAGGAATTCAGATGGATTTAATGAACAAAGTTTTAGAAACATTCAAGATATTCCCAAATCAGAAAGGAAACCTAAGATTCTTCTTGTTGAAGATCATGTGGTGAATGTGATGGTGTGTAGCATTTGTCACCAAGGTACGGGTTTCAACCCTATTTTGGTAAGATCATATCATTTGTAAGTTCCATTGAGAATAGTTGAAGTTAATCCTTAAGATAAGGAAATCACCCTAAAGCCAGAGGATGAAATTTCACAAAACAAACAATTGGAAACCACTTATCGAAACGAATAGAGATTCATCAAAGTAAGGACACAACATAGTTTCAGAGTCCTCTTTTAGAGACACAACAAGGGATGCATCGGATAAACACTTTCTTTCCAAGTCGTACAATCCCTTTCCAGGGATAGACTTTGAGTTAAACGTGATCTCCCACATTGAATATCTAGAGGCTTTCGATAAATCACCTTCTCCTGATGGTCTATCTTGGTTTCATGCTTCGATAACCAATTCATACAGTATTAAGTCTATGTCAAAGACATGATCTTCTTGTACTAATTACTACCATTGGTTATTTCTACTGAGTAAAATGGTTTCTAAGCAACTAGGGTTAATGCTAAGTTAAAGAATAATTCCAGAAGAATCAAAGCTATTATCAACCCTGGTATCAAATAGATGTGTAGCTATTGATGATAAGGTACGTGCATGTAACAATATTTGGTCTTGTCGAATGTGGCTTGCTTCAGTCATAAATGTATGTCCGCGTGATGTATTACCTTGATTTATATGACTTTATTACCATAATTTAACTGTTCTTACACCCTAGCTATAGCCATTTCCTAATTCTGATTGTTTCTAACTTGTCCTGGGGTCCTAATCGACCTAGGGCACACTTATGGTAATGGTCGGAACTCCAACCTTCTTAATGTCCCCGTTTAGCGCATGTTAGCTTAATCGTATTAACCAACATAGCTAGGTTCACAACATTGGCATTCTTGTCTACCTTACCGCTAGATTGCTTGTTCGACCCTCCAACTTCTTCCTACTACTCACTAGATTTTCCTAGTGTCCTTCCTAATTCTATTTGGTCTAATGTCATAAGGTATGACATCAGCTTTGTCAATTTAGGGAGTTCGTTAGTATAAAGAGCACGACCTAACACTACTATTGCACGATTTTAGAATTACCACTCTAACTTTTTCATTTTATTAACCCTACTATTGCATGATCTTAGAATTACCATTCTAACTTTTGCATTTTATTCCTTAGGTAATAGTACTTAGTCACCAAGGCTTTGAACTTATCTTAAGTCATTTTCATCAATTGGACTTATCCTGTTTGGACTTATCTTAACTTAGCTTGAACCTGGGTGTTCCACCAGGTTAGTGCCTTGCCCCGTACGTGGCATACCTGATTCATCAAATCTATGACGACAGCTGGTGCGTTGGTCAACCCGAACGGCATGACCAAGAACTCATAGTGTTCATATCGAGTTCTAAACAATATTTTCGGTATGTCATCTTTACGAACCCTCAATTGATGATAGCCCGATCGAAGATCGATCTTTGAGGAGTGCATTGATCCCTGCAACTGATCGAAAAGATCGTCGATCCTGGGAAGGGGGTATCGGTTCTTAACAGTCAAATTGTTCAATTCCCGATAATCTTGTCAAGTACAGAGTGTTATCCATGATTTGAGTATCAAAGATATGGTTATTAACGAAGAGTTAATTAACCGAAGTTGTACAAAGGAAACGATTGAGAAGGAATTTACTTGGTCAAGGAGCGATCGAAGGAATCTATGTACAATAATCTAAAATCCGATGAAGTAGTATTATTAGAGTATGTCGCGTCTTTTATCTACTGATGTCGTATTAGCCAGTGTTTTTTTCTTTCTAGACTAAATCCAACAAGTTGTGAATAAGGGCGCATATAGCAAATACGACATCGACAGATGTATGGAATAAAAGTTGGGTTAACAACATAAGTCCTTAAGAGAGTTTCTTATAAAGCCCTTATTAATCTAAAATATAAGTCAATCAAATAATGATAGGGTGTGATTATTGAGGGTCTTCTCAAAGTACTAATATGTGATATAATACCCACAACGTTCTTAAATAAGTATACCATAGATAGTTTGTAGGACAGGCTATGTACTCATAACCAATAATGCACTTAAAGTATTGTAGGACAGGCTATGTACTCATAACCAATAATGCACTTAAAGTATTCAATCAGTTCCTTAGTTACTGAAATGCTAAGTGTAGGAATGTCTCTTAGAAGATAAAATTAATGTCATGATTGGAAATATCATGAAGGCTCTAAGTAGGACAGGACTTAAGTAATAGCAAGTGTTAGTAATGTTTTGTTACCCTTAACGAGGACTTACTAGAATTATGATCCTAGCACCCTAGGGTATAGAATAGAAAACTTGTAATACTCATGATCGTTACTTCTCCCACGTCCACGTCCTCTTCCAGACATTCTTTAAATTACCAAATATCAAAGCTATCAGTCGTATGAAAATAGACCTTTTGTCTTGAAATGAAAAGGAAGAGAAATTCAAGGATTTAAAGAAACAGACAAGCTAGAGAATCAGTCCGAATCCGTGGGATTAACACAAATGTCATGGTTTGAATTTCATCCAAATTCAAGGTAAGGGTGAGCATTCCTACAAGTAGAACTGATAAATAGTTAATGGCTATGTTCTATGAAGACCGAGACTTTCTTGCTCAAGGTGTATGAATGATGACTTATACTGACTACAATGTTACCACCCGACCAGATTCACCGAACTTAGCATGCACGACAGATTACAATTATGTGTGCACCCGTAATGGTAATTTGCTTTGCATGATCACCCCGGTTCCTCCTATCAGGCTAACATATCTTGTCAAGTATAGTGGTCATCAATGATAGAAGTACCAAATATGTATGTATTATATCGGGGTCGATCAATCAAAGTATACGTAAGGATCAGTAAAGTTTGGGAATCATTGACACGCCTAGGTAATTCGACCCATTTGCCTTAAAGACCTGTGTATTGACCATAGTTTATCACTCATCCCAGAAATCCCCAGGTAAGCATACCAGGTCTCGCAATGAGATTTATGCGATATGCTTGCCTTAGCCCGAGGGCCTTTTGCCAGGAAATCCAGAATACAAGTGTCTATGCGTCACACAAATCATGAAGCACATTCAGGCGATGTCAAATGCACACAAACTCTCCCGTGACTCACAGCAACTCGGAGTCACCATCCCGGTAGCCATATGCTCACAGGGATATGTTAAAGCAAAAGTTCTTAGGCAACTAGTTTAGTAGGCATAACTTAGTAATCTATGTGTGTGTAACTAATGCAAATCCAGCTATAGTCTAAAATGCGATGCAGATGAGATGCAAAGTTCATTTTAGTTCGCTATAACTAATGCTCTGATACCAATCTGTAACACCCGGCCTCTTACACCAACAATATTGTCCGCTTCGCCCACGAGGAGCTCACGGATTTGCTTTTGGTTGCCCGGGTGAAAACTTCCCAGGGAGGTCACCCATCCCTGGATTGCTCCCACCTGAGCACGCTTAACTGTGGAGTTCTCCTCTCATCCACAGCCAATACGTCCAAAACACGTTGTTGATGTTAGAGGCCAGACATTCCTTATGAACCAGGAAACTCTCCTGTCCACGACCGATGTGGGATATGTGTAAGGTGTCACAATAGCTGATGAACTGTCTACAGCGTATGTTCATCCACAGCGAATGAACATTTCACAGCGGACAATATGCAAATAATAAGTGTTCACATCGGACATTATTCAAGACACAGCGGATGAGTTATCCTTCTCCACAACGGACGTCTTAGCATCCACAGCGGACAGTCTAACATTTACAGCAGACAGTCTAACATCCACAGCGGACAGTCTAACATCCACAGCGGACAACTTAGACTTAAGATTGTTTTTATGTAATTTTCATTTACATAAGGGTAGTTTAGTAATTATAAATAGCTTTTTGTATAGGCTATAAATAGCATTCTACCTTAATCCTTTGTAAGCTTTTTAAACAATCAATACAAATAAGCAATTGTTATTATTTGCACTCACTATCAATCATACACACACAATCACTCACATACACACTGATATCATAATCATCAATCATGGGTTTCCGCATCATATTTGATGTTTGTTGAATCTAATATAACAAATCTGTTGTTATATTATTTGAAAGAATAGAAAAGATCCCTGGGGAAATCATCATCATCATCAACATCATTCTGGTTTCATTATGTGTTGATTGATTCATTTTGATTTCATCAACAACCATGGCGACCGAAGTAGACTACAAGTGTGAGGTAGATTAAAATCGTTTTTTATGGGATGGTGTTGATCAAAGCAGATTGCAGGTGTAAGATTGAAGTCTATTTGCAGGCTAGTTTGGATCGAATGGGGTAGATTTGAGGCGAAAGTCGGTCGAAGCCGATCAAGGGTGTCGATAAAATGAAGCTTGTAACGTTGCGATCGATGCTTGGAGCTGTATAGGTTGCACAATCGATGTTTGGGTCTGGAGGCAAAAATGTTTTTTTTTCTAACGAAAATTGACTAAAATGTCCCTCACATGAGGGGCGTATGGATGGCTTTTAATAGAATTTTATGGATGAGTTAATAGAGTGGATATAAAATGTTACTTAATGGAATCTATGTGATTGAAATGATTATTTTTAATTTTTTGAATTAAAATGGTTACTTTGTACATACCATAGTCATGAAAATAGTATACTCCATAAGGGGAGTGTGTATCGTGACCGGGAAGACGTCGGGAGTCTTGGCCCCGGGTGGGAACACCGCCCCCAGTCCTAGTGAAATTTTTAACCATTGACCCGGTGAAATATCACTAGGCACCACCGACTCGTTGTTGTTGTTGTGACGATGTCATATGGGTAGGGCTGTTCATGAGCCGAGCCGAACCGAGCGGACCTTTGCTCGTGCTTGGCTCGTTTCCAAACCGAACCGAGCCGATCGGCTCGTTTACAACCGAGCGGAAAATCGAACGAACATTTTTCGAGCATTAAATTTTCGAGAGAGCGTCGAGCGAGCGTAAATGAGCGACGAACAATTTATACAACCCAACTATCTTGTGTGTATTATGATTTATACTGCAGCGAATAAGGTTTAATGAAATAAAAATCAGTCACATTTCATTACACAATATTTTCATGGATGACAATACTTTGTGGTTGACGATGATGCTAAGGCTACACCGATAAGGCGGAGAGCATATTGTAGATAAGGTGACGGGGTGAGCGGAAGATGATCGAAAAAATATATCTTAACAGCTTAGGATTTCATTTTTATGTTTAATATAGAATTCTTTATTAAGTTGATTGATCAAGTATGTATGAATATAATTATATATTTGTATATAATGGGTCAAATCTACTAGAGTGCTACGTATAAACTATATATACATATTAATTCGATTCGAACTGAACCGAGCGGATCTTTGCTCGTGCTTGGCTCGTTTACAAACCGATCCGAGCTGACCGACTCACTTACAACCGAGCAAAAATTCAAACGAGCATTTTTCGAGCAAATTCCGAACGAACGTCGGGCGAGCGTCGAGCGGTTTGAACAACCTTACATAAGGGGAAACAAGGTAACCCGGAAAATTGGGACGACAACCATAAAACAGGGAAAAATTGTGAAGAAATAATAAATAAAATCCGATATGACGTTAATGTATCACTTGACGAAAGAGAGAAAAACAGAACAACTACCGGTGTCTTATGAAATTTAATGATTATCACACCAAAAAGTAAAAGATCATATTTTCAAGATAAATAAAAACACAATGAAACTCGATTTTTTTTAAAAAATGGGTTTTTTGAGAGAGAGAGTTAACAAGAGGGGTTTTTCTTTTTGAGTTTTGACATTAGGGGTAACCGCCCCTGTCATGGGTGGGTTCTTGGTCTCGATCACGTGTCACAGTGGCTGTCAAATCAAACTCAGAACTCGCCCCTGTCATGGGCGAGTTCTCAAAAAGCAAAAATTATATTTTGATTGTGAGCAAAAACTGAATCATAATTAGTATATTATATATGTTAACAAAAAATATTAACATATAAATGCTTGAGAGTATAAATAGTATTTTTTAAAAACGTAGAATATTGAACTTCAGATAGATGAAATGCATGTCTATATAAATACAAGTTGTTTTAAGTTTTAACATCATTATAGATAAATTTGACTTGTCATTTTAATTAGTTTGACGTATGATAAGGAATAATAGTTGCTAATTAAAATTTATTACACAACAGATAATCACATTTTAAAGTTAAGTATAGTAATGTAGAAGGTTAGATGCATTATTATAATCAATAATATCATCAGAGATTCGTTAAAAAATTAAAACTTAAAAGTTATATATATATATATATATATATATATATATATATATATATAATTGCACAGATGATATAGATGTATTATTATATATAAATCATTGCACAAATTATATAGATTTATTATTTTAAAGTTACACACTAGATGCATTATTATAATCAATAATATCATCAGAGACTTGTTATAAAAATAAAACTTAAAAGTTATATACATCATTGCACAAATTATATAGATGTATTATTTTAAAGTTACACACTTTATATATAATAATACATCTATATAATCTGTGCAATGATGTATATAACTTTTAAATTTTAGTTTTATAACGAGTTTCTGGTAATATTATTGATTATAATAATGCATCTAACCCTCTACATTGCTATACTTAACTTTAAAATATGATTATCTATTGTGTAATAAATTTTAACTAGCTACTATTATTCATTATCATACTTCAAACTAATTAAAATGAGAAGTCAAATTTATCTATAATGATGTTAAAACTTAAAACAACTTGTATTTATATAGACATACGTTTCATCTCTCTGAAGTTCAAGGTTCTATGTTTTTAAAAAATACTATTTATACTCTCAAGCATTTATATGTCAATATTTTTTGTTAACATATATAATATACTAATCATGATTTAGTTTTTGCTCACCATCGAAAAATAATTTTTGCTTTTTTGAGAACTCGCCCATGGCAGGGGCGAGTTCTGAGTGACCACTGACCAAGACCGAGAACCCGCCCATGACAGGGGCGGGTACTCCTAACGTCAAAACCCAAAAAGAAAAGCCTCTTTTGTCAACCATCTCTCTCAAAAAAACCCCATTTTTTAAAAAAATTCAATGAAACTCACTAATCCGTACTCATCTTAGCAATCCCTCCCGACTCCTCTATCTTTTATTTGGTTTCTTGCGATTTGCGAAGTTCCCAAGAGATTCAACATTTACATAAGTGTTTCCATCATCCGACTTTCAATTTCTTTCCCGCCAAAATACCACTCATTTCAAAGTCACCCCCAAAGGCCAAAACTGATACCACATTCAAACTGTGTTCCGATCACTACTAATCTAATGACGTTCTGGGGTACGTGATCTTCATCGTTGTTGATTTCAATCTTGTTTAAATCTCAGTAAACGCTTACTTTTTGCTGTTTCTTCTGACAATATTGATCAAACAGGGGTTTATTTAAAGCCCAATGAACCTTACACTCTGCACCATGATGATGACGCTGTTTCGAACAGACTTCGCATTACTCAGGTACGATCAACCCTCATGGTTTTTGGATGATTTTGTACAAGATGGGCTTAAGATTCTTAACTCATTTGTTTGAAATGCCATATGATCATATATAAATTTGGGACTTAGTTATTTTTTTGTTATTTGTGACATTTGAATGGGTTGATTGTGAATAATCTGCTGCCAACAGGCTACACTTGGAGATGCTACACGTAATTCACCAGCTAGGAGTATAGTAAGATGTTCAGTAGGAGATAAACCTGCAATAGCTATTTGTTCATTGTCAGTGAAAGAGTTGACTTGTTGTCAACTAGAGCTTGAGTTTGAGGAATCCTGTGATGTTGTTTTCTCGGTCATGGGCCCACGAGGAGTGTACCTTGCAGGTTATTTAGTGGCTTCTTCTCCCGCTGCTCATCAGCAGTCAATGTGAGTTTTCGGTGATCATGAATCAACATTTTATAGTGATAGTTGGTGTTAATGTTTGGTGTGTAAGGGTATTCGTATTAGTTGCAACATAAAAACTGATGGATTCAAGACTTTAGAAAATGATATAGTTACAAAATATTGCGATGGCCGGGCTATTAAGTTTTCTGTTAAATTTGTTTACCTGAATCCTAATTGAATAATATGTCATTGATTAAATCTTTAGTCATCATAATAAGAAGCAAGAAAAAACAACCATGGAGAATGCTGATTGTAGTGATCATGATTTGCACAAGGATGAACTTGAATCTAGTAAAACAGGTATGTTCTTTAATCAACAAAGAGATTGTGACATCTACATATCATTTGTCTGATTGTTGTTCTGGTTTATATTAATTGCTAGTAATCTTTTTCATGCTAGTAATCTTTTTCATGCTAGTAATCTTTTTGCCTTGAAATTTAGTTTAATGAGATATTTTGACTGAGAACCAAACATCTAATGTTCTTTTCAGTTTCATGTCCTTATGCATTTACATTTCACATTTTGTGTTCCAACTTTATCAGGTCCGGTTAAAGAATCAATCGATGCTCAAAACACAGGCATTGAAGGTTATGATAAACAGATTAAAGGTGGGAAATGTCTGGTAAAATGCTCTAGAGACATAAACATAGAAGGAAACACCATAACTCTTGACCAGAAAACAATGTATGCGTTCACATTGCTTCATTCTGTACTTCAGTTCTTGATAATGACTCATTATGAGGTTAAAATGTATGTACTTGAACATATGATTTGGTTTGAATCATGTGTTCAGAAAGGATGGCAACAAAGGTTCTAACAATGAAGATCATGAGAAACCCATTGCTGTGAAAAAACATTCTGTGTTCGGTAGACTTCTTGAAAAGAAAAGGTATCTTCTTTTTTGGTTTAAGTCAGTTTAGAAGCTAAAATCTCTTAGTGTGGCTGATGCATATTACTATATATTTACGTATTTGTTTGTAATTGTATTATATTTCTGTTTTTTAATGAAGTAGATGTGCTACTGAAAAGAAAAAGATGAAAAGGAAAAGGAAAAGGAAAAGGAAATGGAAAGAGAGTACATGTGCAGCTGCAGCCAGTGAATATGGTGATGATAAATGGTAATCTGTATCGTGTATGCTGGTTTATGTAATCATGTATGTAAAAGGACTTTGCAAAACAATAACGTTGCTCTGGTGCTCATGAAGGAAACCATGAGAATCTGAAGGAGAGAAAGAAGAAAAGTAGAAGTAAAGATGGTGGGAAGAAAAGCAGATTGAAGTTTATGAAGATAATAGGTTTGTAAATGTATCGATATTAGTCAGAATACACACTTGGTTCGGTAGATTTTGTTTAGCATTGCCTTTCAGTTGTTTTTGTGGGTCAAGTGTATATCCAGGTGATCATTTTTGCTGAAGTAACTTGTCATGATCATTATCAATGGTTAGATCTGAGGGTATTCTGGTTCAAAATTTACAAACTTGTCTAAAAGATTACTATAAAATAGATGGTTTTGTTGGCTGAATTATATTCAGATTCAAAATCATGGTTAATGACCTCAAGTTCTCTTCTGGCTTCTCTTTGTAGCCTTGATTTTAATTATGTGTTTGTGAGTCTGGTTTCATTATAAAAAATACTAAAAACCGAGTCATGTTTATCATGAAAACCTTAGTTTAAAAGTACAATATTTAAAAAAAATCTAGGATGGTCAAACAGTTAATACATTTACCGGATAGAACAACATGATTTTACTACCAAAACTGACCAAAACTTAAATAAAAATCATGATCACATTACATGAGAAAGAAGCAATAAGAATCTCACCTCAATCCTACACTAAATTTTTGAGAAAATGAAGAAAAAAAAATCTGCCTCAAGTCATTATCTTGAAGTTAGTTACTTGATGTCAAATCAAATTGATGGGATCTTGAAGTAGTCTAGATCAAAGTGATGCAACCTCACATACCCATCTTCACCCCCGCTAGAAAAACTACAATACATACAAACAACAAAAGAATCAAGATTATACTCGAATCTGGATGAGAAAATATTTATCCCAGGTTCTAGAGGCTGGAAAAAAAAAGTGTACCTTTTACCATCAGGATTGAATGCCAAAGAATTTATGGGACCAAAATGTCCTTTAACACCACCAATCTCTTCTTGTAGAATCTGTTAGTAGTACTTGGGTCATTAGAATGGTTTAAAAAATAATATCATGCAAATAATATTATACCTTGTCATAAAATTTGGCTTCAAATTTCCCAGCACGATGATCAGTTGTGGTAACAGATGATGCATCCTGACCACCTCCAAGCACCACCTATAACATACCCATCGTGTTCCAATCAAATTCACTGCAATTTCTTTGGTAGGATGAAAATGGTCAAACTTACATGATTAAGAAGTGGAGACATTGCAACAGCATTGACGGGTCGCTCAGTAACGTATGTCTTGATCAATGTTAATGATCTACTGTCCCAGAGCTGTTTTTTATGACAGCATGGGGATAAAAGATTGATTTAGAGAGGAAAACATCATTAAGTAGCAATGAATATAACATATACTAGATCACCTTAGCTGACTTATCAAGTGAGCCAGTGAGAAAGTGTGAGCCATCAGTCGATTTGGCAAGTGATGTAATTGTCTTCTTGTGACCAACATCTTTGTCATTTTCTTGTAGCAATTTTCCTGTCTGCCAGTTTAAGAAAGTAAATACATATTTTTTAAGTTGAAAGCTAAAAAGTAGAGGAAAAAAACTAAAGTCACGAACACGCACACACAAACACAGAAGATAGTCTTTTTGCATCAAAATATGAAACTCGTGGAAATTTCATCATTTAATAAAAAAGTTTATGAAACAAAACAATATTATCATTGGATTTAGATTATGTGATATTGTGATCCCAATTAGAAGAACATTTAAGAAATAGACAATTTATATCAATCCTGGTAAAAGATGTTTTATGAATAGACAGGTTGATAAGCATTCAAGCATTTTAATGTGTTCACAAAATACTGAAATAACATCAGCACTAGAGTTTGTCTAGCATACAACTAAAGGTCGTTAACTATTTTCTAATAGATTGCAAATCATACCTCTGTATCCCAAATTCTAATCACAGCATCTTCACCAGCACTAATGATTGTCCTGTTTAGAGGTCCCCAAACAGCTCTATTTATTCTTCCTTGAGGCCCCTTAAGCACAAGAACAGATTCACCAACCTCTGCAAATGACACGCATTAGATAAAGAAACCAATTCAGTGTCATATACAAAGAAGCCACTCAAATTTCACAAAACAAAAAACTCACGGTCATCAGGATCAGCAGCAATTCGCTTTACGTGAATAGCAGAAGGCAGGCCCATAAACGGATCAGTGGTGATTACAGAAAGCTTATCACCAACAGAAAAGTCCACAGCTCTAGCAGGTGAATCAAAATTGAAAGTAAAAAGCTGCTTCCCACTTTGAACATCCCATAGCTTAGCAGACTGATCTGCACTCCCTGTAATCAATCTTGTTGAATCCCCTGCACAAAAAAACAATTAATCACCAATCAACACCACATCAAAAACACCAACAAATCCAGCCTATACACTTCTACTAGCTGTTATTTTACGTGATTACACAAATCAAAGGGCACCAAAACAAAAAATGAATAATTTCACAATTTTAAATTATAAAAACATTCCAGAAGCAGTGTAAATAAGACTAATGATTGTTAGTTACTCAAGTAAGAACACAATAACCTAATTGTTATTTAGAGGAAAAGTGAAGATTACTTGAAACATCACAGCACCAAACGGCACCGTTGTGTCCCTTGTAAGTGCCTAAACGTTCGCCGTTGTCGGCAAACCATACAGTAGGAGTGTGATCTTTAGCGCAGGAGAAGAGAAGATCTCCATCTCTGTTATACTTGAGGAAAGTGAGAGGCCTCTCATGCCCTTTCATTAAGATCGGCCTCATGTTTGTTGATTCTTCGGAATTCTTGTATCTCGGTAGCAAATAGCAGTCGCAAACGGTATGCAAGTGGCAAGAGATTACTCCGATCACCGGTGAACTCTCTGGTTCTTCGATCAGATTCCGACCTGAATGTCTGAAACCGCAAAAAGGAAAACCCTAGATGCTTTATCTGGGCCTTTTTATACGATTCAAGCCCATCAACGAAATCTGTAATTACAAGTCTAGAACTCGTTTGGCGTTTACGATTTTCTACGAGTAAAGTTCAATTTTACTGTTTAAATTTTGTTAAAAATGAATATTTCTTACATATCAATTTATTTTTAAAAGTTTTATAATTTGTTTTAATTTCAGTTCAACAGTTTAAAAAGTTTAATTACTTTTTTGAAGTAAAATTGAAATAATATATAAAACTTTTTGAGGTAAATTGATGTTTTTAATCTTTTGGAAAAAAATAGTTACTTTAGTTAAACTTTAGAGAGCAAAATTTAAATTAACTCAATAAAAATTGAAATTAACTCAATAATTAATTATAAATATTAGAGGTTTAGAACTTGTTTATCTATGTTTAGGCCTAAGTATTCCTAAAAATCTTTTAAGAGCATTACTACAAAACCATTTCACGATGGTTGAAGATTTGATATGTAAGTAGTTTAATTTCAGGTAAGTTTATATTTTTATATGATTAATATGATTAATAAGTTGAACTATAAAAATCCCAAATAACATCATCTTATAATTAGGATGATATAACATTCTAGAACAAAGTCCAACCATAATTTGAAGGGGTGTCTCAAACATAAACTAATCTTATTCCGGTTACCTAAATTTTGTGATTAAATACAAGAATATTCATCTCCTATCGTGTTCATCGGCTACGTCTTTTGATATAATCCTAAATACCGACTTACCCTTTACGGTTAACCATCACAAAGAAACATTTAGAGTTCGAGGCATTGGATTCTCATCAATATACACACATTAACCTTATTTTGGTCACCAAAGTTTTTATGATTAAGAGTATCAATAGAAGTCAATATAGTTTTATTTAAATTAATCTGGTTAATTTGTTAGTAATAAAAAATGTTGATCCCCTACAAAAGTAAGTATGTTTAATTTTTTGCGAATGTATGGTTAAATGATTTTGTTGGAATAAATTTACTGTTAAAAAATATCTAATTTGTTTAAGGTGTTACCGTGTTAAATTAACTTTATATAAACACAAGTAACAAAAAATTAAAAAATTGATGGTTGTTATTTTGTTAAGCCGAGTGCGAACCGCGGAACCGGGTTAGGTTAAATCTTGCTTTGTTGATTTGATTTGGTATTGTGCATAATACTGATGATTTCCGTATCTTTACTCGTAATCTTTTACATCGGACAAATCACCAAATTCAGTTGCAGATCGTGAACGCAATATTCTTCCATTGATTCGTTGATGGCAACACCATTCAAATGGAGAAGACGACGTGGTGGTGGCGGTGTTACACTCTCACAGTCGTTCGATCGGAGAATCAGAATATTCTTCTCCCGAAAGTACGTCTTCCGATACCTTCTTTTGATACTCGCAGTCATCGCTATCTTTCCTCCTGTTTACTTTCACTTCAGTCTCCGTCGGTTTCATCAGGTATCTATTTCTTCTTGCAATTTACGAAACTACTATTGATCGATGTTAATTAGCGTTCTGTATTTGAAAATGATTCCCTGATCTTAGAGTAATTTAGGACTCAGTCTCAAATTTGATCCGGATTTGGTAGTATTTTGAGTTAAGTTTGTTATTTAGGTAACAGTAGCGAATGTTGTATTTGATGCAAACTCGGTTACAAATTTGTATTTGCCTAGGGCTAGATTTGATATTAAAACCATAAAACTTGTTGCCGCACCTTGAAGTGGATGGGGTGATTTTCTTCTTCATTTTCTTATCGAATGTAGAATTAACATGGAGATACCATAGGATCGGTATATTTAACACGAGATTCGAATGATCATTGAACTGCAAACCGCTAAATCATTTATGGCATTACAAAGGCAGGTTATTAGTGGTTTA
The DNA here is from genome assembly GCA_024085815.1 of Flaveria linearis. Lineage (NCBI taxonomy): Eukaryota > Viridiplantae > Streptophyta > Magnoliopsida > Asterales > Asteraceae > Flaveria > Flaveria linearis. The sequence goes on from CM044002.1 coordinate 14,403,384, forward strand.
TAAACCATTCTGATTATGGTCTATTGACTCTTAAACACGGGATGTCTTAATTACATTCTTAATTTGTTAGTAATAAAAGTTACACGGTTGTGAGATGGGATCATGTTACAATTTGTTATTTGGACCATTAAGATCAAAGTGTTGATTTCTTGTCTCAATATCAGTTATAAAATGTTCTAAACTTTGTAGTGAAATTAAATAACATGATAATTATCATCATCATTGTTAATATTCAAGTGTTCAAAACTACAAACACAGAAGTGTTATGTTGACTGTTGATCCTGTAAAAGATTTGACCGATTTGAATTCAAAAGGTCATATGTTTTATGTTTGAGTTCAAATTTTCATGTATAACTCTTTCTCACGAATGGAGTGAATATATTTGGAAGGTGCTGAATGGATTAAGTGGCAACTGCATAGTGTATTACCTGTGTGTAACTGTGTAACGTTTTTATTTCAAACCTGTAGTTCTTTTTTTTTTTTATCATTTTGGAATTTTTGGAAGAGTTCATAAGTTTTGGAAGGACACTCAATGAGAAAAAACCCGGTGTTTATACTCATTGGTATAGGATATCAAATAAATATAATTATGGAAAATTATTCAACATATGCCTTCTTTAGAAAGACAAATGGAGCCTCAAATTACAGAGTGAAAACAAAAACATAAAGTGATCCTGTAATGTTGCAAAGCCAAGCATTAGTTTTCTGTTATGTTGTGCTTATACAATATGTAGAATTGCAAGTATGATATTTTGGTAAAGTTTAAATAACAATGATGCTGTCCATTTCTTTGCAGTTGGAGTTGAAAAAATGCAGTTGGCTAAACAATCCTCCTCTTGTGTGTGCTCATGGTGGTGATGCTTCCAAGGCCTTCCCTAATACAGTATGTATCTCATGTTTTTGAGTCACCAGATGTAATACTTATTCTAATAATTCAAATGTTCAGTTGTTCCTCATCTTTCCACTACTTTTAATGTCCATATATGTGTGCCTATATTATATTTGGATTTATATAGAAACTATAAGGCATGCAATATTAACAAGAATGATGTACATGTAAGTATGTTTGGTGTACAGTCTTGTTGGGAGATAACTGTTAGTGAGCAGTATTTGTGGCATCTGATACAATATATTTTACAGTCAAAATATTTTATTACAGTTTCTATCCGCCATTAAGTTTGGTGTTTTTTCCATTTATTTTTCACTCAACAGATGGCTGCTTATCATATTGCTCTTCATTCTCAAGTAGACTGCATTGAGATTGATGTTTCTCGTTCTGCCGATGGGGTTTTGTTCGCTCTTCATGACAGGTAAATCTGTTAATCCTTTGTTGTATTGCTTAAAAATGGAACGTGATATATATTTTTTCTGTGAAAATAAGTGAAAATATATATTAGTATGGGGTATTTGTAGAGTTGATTCTGATATGAAACAGGCAGGGATTTGCAGCGATTATCTGGGAACAGTTCATCCAAGGTTGGATACCTGAGTGCAAAGGAGGTGAGGCTTTCTTGATTCCTTTTATGAGTTGTTTATATTTTATGTGTGAACTGGATGATTACTTCATCAGTTTCTTTGGGAGTATCTAATTATCAATCAGTTAACATGTTATGCTACAAATGAACAAATAATAAACAACTTGTGTTTTTTATGGAAGTTTATGGTTGAATGAGAGTATATTTTAGCTTTTTACTGTAGATAAAAGAGCTGGATGCTTCTCACAATATAACCATTCCTACGATGGAAGACGCCCTCCAGGTACATTTACATCCATCATGAATTCATGATGTATCAGTTTTTGATTGAAAATGTAGAAACTTGTAAATAAATATATCGTGATAAATCTTTTAATGTGGCATGTTGTACAGTTGATTTCTAGTTCCGTTCGGAAGGTGGTTGTTGATGCGAAAATTGGGCCTCCGTCATATGAAAAGGGGCTTGCACGTGATCTAATCTCCGTTGTGAGTCTTCATTTATCTTTTCAGATTATGAATACAAATTTCATTAATCTTTTAGCATGACTTCTGTTGTATCTTACAACTATACCATAATTTCAGGTCAAGAGAACACAATGTAATAACTGTGTTATATGGGCTAAAAGTGACAAGTTAGTGTTGGATGTAATTTTACTGTCATCAGATATGACAGTAAGAACCTCGTACACACAATTTGGAACTATGATATATATTTGGCGTTACTTTAGATTCCCTTACAATGTCTGATTTTTGTGGGTTTGTAGGTGGGCTACATTGTTATGATGAACTTTTCTACGGGGATGAGAACAAACTTATTGAGGATGGGAGCTGCTGATGTTGTTGGAATTTACCACGGTCTAGTTAATGAATCAGTTGTAAAAATTCTTCACAGGTATGCTTGATTGTAGCTTATGAAGCCCAAAATATTGAAGCAAGATTTAGAGTTACAATACATATGTTTATATAATTAATTGACAGGAGGAAGAAGAAAGTTTATGCATGGACTGTTGATGATGAAGCAGGGATGCATAAAATGTTGAATGAAAATGTGGATGCCATTATTACAAGTGACCCATCTTTGCTTCAGAGTTCTATGCGTGATATTAGGAAGAAGTGCCTTGTTGATGGCTATTCTATTGAAGGATCATGAGCACTACACTAGATGTATTCAAAGTCTGATTATATTCTTTTCTTTTTTTCTTTTTTTATAACTTTGATTGAAATGTTCTCATTGGAATATCTCAATTTTGTTGTTGAGCTTCATACAATTTACAATGTTGTTGAATACCTTAATGCCTATAAAGCTTTTAAAAGCACCCCTAACACTTTTTTTGTATATGACAAAGAGAGTAAAAGACTAGCATGCCTTTTGGGGGGAGGGGGTTGAAGTCGGACGTCAAGGTAGCGATGTGAGGTGACGGTGAGTTAGAATGGCGGTACCATATGGGAACACTAACCCACCTCTTACGATATCAGTGGGACTAAGTCTAGAGTATTAAAGACAAACGAAGATAAAGGGGATGAGAGGAATGGTATAAACAATTATGAGGGTATTACAATACCTAGCAGGAATACCGTCCCCCATGCTGAGCCGTGGCATCACTCCCTCCTCCCTAAACATACATTTTTACTTCATGGGCTTAAGCTCATAATCTCTTTTACTATTGGATCACTATGATATAATTAGACCAAAGGTTTTTAATACACGTATTGCCCCCTAGCAGTCATTGTCATATAGTTAAACTAAGCGCCTTTATTATAGAGCTCTAAATAACAATTGCAAAGAGTTTACTTTTTCTTTTTGAACCTATAAGGTCCCTAATATCAATTTTTCTAATTTCTATGGAGACGAACTCGTAAATAGTTAAATCTTCTACACTTGTAACTACCTATAAGCCGAGTGCAATTACCTATAAGCCAGATGGATTAATTGTATATTAATAACTTTTATACTTGAAAATAATAATAAAACATAAGTGTCTTGATGATAAGTCAGAGTTATATAACTACAATGTGTTATATAACTACAATGTCTGGTGAAAGTTATAAATATAATAGAATAATTTGGTAAGCATAAAATACCTCTAAAATCATTAGAATTTAGATTACTTCAATTCTGATGCATTTGTAGGATCTTTTTGTGCATTCATGTTACCATTGGTCAATCGGAGGGCGTAAGGTAAGGTTTGTTATTATTATTTTTTATTTTAATCTATTTTTATTGTAAATGAATCCAGCAATTTTTTTTCTTTTTATTTTGTTTTTAATAATAAGGGTCTTTTATCATTTCATAAAAATTAATAGAAAACTTAATAATCGTTCACTCTGGCCACCATCTATGTTATCCACTACAAACAAAATCAAAATTTGAGATGAAAATCGTAATATGATCATAAATCGGTGTAATGAATTCTTTTATTTATATGCATCTTCATATCTTCTTAGCAAACTCTTTTAACATTTATGATCTTTTCATCTTACTTTTGCCGGTTGTTGCTAAACAAGTTATGAGGATGATTACGTGACACATGATGTTGCCTGTGGCAGTTGGTGATGATGCTGATTGTTGGTGATGATGCTGATTTGGCATGTTTCCCTCAACAACACAATCAAAAGTTAAAGGTAGCATTAATGATAATGGTGGTGGGACATAAAATTAAAAAGAAATAACAGATTAACATAAAGAAAACTTTTAAGATCCAATTTGAAATGCCACCTCAGCGCATTAAAGTACACGTGGATTATCAAAAAGTGATAAAAACAGATAAAATTGGTGCCATATCAACTCATTCAAATTGTTGGGCTATTTCACATGCTGAGTACTCTTGCTGCACAATTAGAGGTCAATACAATCTTTACTCAAATGGTATTATAACCAACATCAACATGATGAATCATATGACTCTGATGTCTATGTTCATGTGTAATCAACAAACCAAAATCACAAAAAGGTTCAATCAGAAAATATGATATAATATACTGTAAATAAAGCAACTTGGTGTTCTCAACAAGATCATGTACATTAAATAGCTTTTCGGAACAAATGTACAAAAATGTTTAAAACAACAAAGCTGTTATGAACAATAATCAGGAGCCAATACCTTGAATATCTGAATCTCAAATCCAGGGAATCACGTGCAGCTTCCATGTACTAACGCAGCGAAATTCAAAGAACAAAGACGCGTATTTTCTGATCCACTCAGTGAATAATAAGCTGTTAACGAATACATGAGGTTCCACGACACACCACTAGCCAAACAATAAACAGTATCAGGCAAACGACCACATCAACTGCAAGAACAAGGCGAACTTGACGGCACCACTTATCTCTTATGGTTTGAGTACTCGATCTACTCATTGAACTCACTTCTTTTGTCAAAGAAACACCCGAAACTGATCCACCTTGATTAGTCAGATCAAGACTCGAAGAATCCACCTTTGCGCCCTGTTTATCCGCAGACTTCCTGTGTTCCTCAACCCCATTTTCTCTCACTGTAATCACATGATCTCTCATCCTTTTCTTTTCGTGTTTGCTAGATTTCCCCAACAAAGGGGCTTTCGTTGAACCCCCTATATCAAGCTGACCATTGCTGTCATTACCAGTAGGCGAAGGAGACAAACCATCATTATACGGTGAAGGTATAGTGTTCTCAATAACAAGTTCTAGAGACGCGATTAACCCTCGTATAACTGGCAGTAACTGTTCTTGTAAAGAACGTGAATTCGGGTTAGACATGATTTTCTTCGACCCCTTTTTAGCAACCTTCTTGAACGCGTCCCTAACGCGCTCCAAAATTCTAGTTTCTTAGGATGACTGAGGTTTTCATCAACAATAGCAAAATAAACATACCCATCTTCCATCAGAAACCCAAAAGTTTTGCTAAACATGGTCTGAAAGTACCATTTGTGATGAGAAGGGGCTTTTTCCAAACACAAAGCAGCTAAATTTTCAATCTCATCATCATTTCCACTGTTGTATGCATACAAAACCCTACCCCCATTCCACACACAGCAATAGTAAACTGTATTACGAATCGAACCCATCTTTACTTCTTTACCCACGACTTCAAACCCTAACTAAACAACAAAAATTATATAAAAAGAACCCTACAAAAACGCAGATCCAAAAGGGTGTGCGAGACACCAAATCTGATGCAAACAGATCGTAACTATAGCGTTAATTTGAACTTCAGATCCCTAAATGGACTTTAACACAACAAAGCTGGTGAAATTGAGGTGAATCTGAAGCAAGTAATTAGCATGTTAATGGAGAAATTGAAAGTAAGAGATAGATAATCACCAGTTGGAAGAAGATCTATCTGAAGAGAGTGAGTGTTGTTGATTGGATTGATTTGAGAATGGGAAAGTCAAAGTGTGAAACATTTGGGTGAAGAAGTGGTGTTCCATTTGAGGGCTGAATTTTGACCGCATCACGACTGGACCCCTTCTTCCTGTTTCTAACATATACTTGTTTGTCCTTTTTTATTTATCTTTCTTTCAACTTTTCAAATCAAATGTATTATTCCTTTTATAAAATTGGTAAATTATTAGATTTTTTTTATAAAAGTAAAAGTATTTGGAAGACTGATACTTGTGATAGAGAAGTTAATATTAATTATACTCTTATTAAAAAATTTAATATTTTATATTATGCTGAACAATGATAATGGCAGGAGAAATTATAAGATTATATTAGGCGTCACACTGCCTCAATGGACGCTAAGGGGCGTTAAATCTTGGGCATTAATGCGTTAACAGAGTTGAAGGGGAGTCCTTTACACAATCAAATTTTTAGTCATGTTAAAGTAAATAAAAAGAGGGTGAAAGGATGTTAAATCATTTCTCTAAAGGTGATTGTATGGACATGAAATAAACTCGGTGATGTGTTGTTTATGTAGAGTTAAAAGAGGATTATGGTATACCTTATTATCTTAATCTACTATTCTTATCATTTTCAATGGTTTTACTTGTTCAATTTTACTCTTTAAGACTTATGAGGGTATTTCACGCTCTTTAACTCCATATAATTATCAAATCATCAACTTCACATTTTTTTTCACTTCACAACATCCTAAGAAAATGGTTTAATTCACTTTCACTCCACCTCAACCATTTTAAAATAAATATGAAATGATTGTGTAGGAACCCATCATAAATTGTTTCACTCTTTAACCCTTACAATTTCCACCCCCTCAACGCCCTAGGAGAGCGGTATCTAATGTCCTTAACGAGCAGGATCCGCATCAAACCCACATGGCATGTCAATATGAAGGTACACCACATGGCCTTAAGGGTTAAACTGTTTTCTTTTTTAAAAAAGATTGTTTGCAAAACAAACATCCCAACCAAATCTCAATTGACAGTACGGTCTAAATAAATAAAGACATATATTACCTCTATCCTATGAAAAAATATATATATGTGCTCTTAAAGATACCCTCAAGCTCATAAAACCTTTTTTTATTTGTTTAAATTTAAGTACATTATCAAGAAAAACAAAAACCTAAAAGAAAAAAAGAACATATACCATAACGTAGTCTATCAGTAGCTTTTTCAAAATGTTTAATTTTATTTAAAATTTTAAAATAAGCGCCTGTAACAAAAAAAGTAAATAAATAAACAAATGAAAAAGTCAAAACACGCAGTATAGTTTACACTTAACATTTCCGGTTCCAAGTTTAAAATTGCAGGCCAAACAGTTAAACCATTAAAACAAATCATGAATCAACCCGCATAAATGATAAATCTCATACCTTTTGCGTTGGTTTGACCGTTCCTTATAAACACCCCAAATACATGATGTTGGTCAATTTGGGTACAGATTGTTATCATTGCTACCCTTCAAAGTTATAATAAACCAATGCACAGGACAAGAAATAACCATCAAAAGCCTGAATCAATATTTATGCCTTTGACCCCAGAAAGTAAGTACCCAAAATAGGGATCAAAGCATAACACCACTGTCACAGTACAAAAGTTACCTACAAGTTATTACCAAATCTTAATAGTGCTACAATTCCTCATGATAAAGATGAAGCCCGAGACCAAAACGAGCACAAGCTCTACGAAACGCCATGGCTTCTGCCTTCTGCACTGGATCACCAAATCCTACATCCTCAACAGATGAAGTTCCAGTTGACTCCCTAAATAACTGCTCAAAAACAAGACATAAATAGGTTTACATGCTGACTAGATCTTTCCAACTTTTATTTGGATCATGATGTTCTTTACTTGTCCTTTAAAGGACGGACTTTTTTATATAGAAAACAGAGTTTTACGATATTCTTGCATGTTTTTGCTAGATTTAGTATAAACAGAACCAAATGCATACGTTGGTGGCCTTAAAGATAGTTTCTATATATGATGAAAAAAGTTGAATAGTCGGATGGTCTCTAGATACATTATCCTTGAAATTTTTATATAGATAATAAACTCATTAATGATGATAACACAAACAATATAATTTTCTACAGTCAACTAATTTAAGCATTTGAGTACGATAATTCATACGTTCGTATGAAATAAGACAAAACCAAAATTGATCCATTCAAAAGCAAATGCATTAGAAATGTCGCCTCTATTGCATTGCAAACATCACTAAGCAATGCTTAAGGTGCATCATGCATGCTTATTGAGGATAAGATTAAAAGGAAGTGAGAAGTAAATGTTATACCTCTGCATCGGTACCATAGATTGTTACCCGATAAGTAACAGAGACATATTTCCCATCTGCTGAATAGATAATACTCCGCACTTCCCCAGACCATTCTACAATATGTTAAAAGTAAATAAAGTATATTGACCAAGTGAAAGCTGAGTGTAATCCAATTAACCATAATTTAGTATCTTTGATGTACCTGGAGCATGCAAATTCATAATTCTGTTCACTATATGCCTGGCAGTGAAAAATCGAATAACCATATTAGTCCCTCGTCTAAATACAAAGTTAAACATACAATTTAGAATGTGCTTAACTGCTTATACACATTAACATCTAAGGGATATGTAACATTCAATCCATAAAGTCCAAATAGTTTAGTGAAGCCCCTCAACACACAAGCCACTTGTTACAAGTATAAATCATTCTTTCTTGAACTCGATCATTAATAAGATTTTCATCAACAAAAAGAAACAAGAAAAACTTTGGATATTATAAAATGTAAATTAGGAGGCCAACAAGGCATATGCAGCATCTCAGACACTCAATATCCTACCGAATATATGAGTGTTGTTATGTATCAAGAATCACCAACACTCTGTATCCAGGCTCAAAAGTTTGAAACAACGTTTTCACCTAATATAGTAATATATATATACAGATTAAGGGGACTTTGGAGGTGCATTTTTAAAGTGATTATATGAATTGAATCATTCAAATCAGATGACCAGGTGTTATAAAAAGGCTGTTGGAGATAATGCCTAAAAATATGCTTCTGCTAAACTAAGTTAAAAATACGTAAATTATGATCAGTTAAGTAACTAATAAATGAAGAACAAAAAAACATTTAGTGAAAAAAAAACAAGAAATCATGTAAACCTGAAGTAAAAGTTTCAAGTTAGGTTTCAAGTCAGTAAATAGGTAACTTTTATCTTAGCATTTGTATGGAACTGATAACCCTAAATAAATTGATAATCACAATGCATAAATAGGAATAACCAGATAATCAGTAGAAGAACACATATCCAAACACCCTTTAAAGCCTTCACTTAAACTCACCAAGTCCCTCTAATCCTCTATAGCATATTAGCATGTCAAATAGCAATGAAATAAATTAGGTTAACAATTTCTAGGCAAACCAAATTTCCACAAGTTAACCTAAAACTGTAACCTCCCGGAGAAACATAATCTATTTTGCCCAAATCACATCAATCACAAGTAGATGTAACAATTCTCCCCCATATCAAATACGAAATATGTAAAACAGCAAAAACGAAACTATAGAGAGAGATATAGAGACCATGGAACGTGTTTTATTGTGAAGCCATTGGCTTCTGTTCGAACTTTGATGAGGGAATCCGGAACCTTCTTGTTCAGTTCCTTCAAAATCTCCGATATCGGACGGCTTATCGCCGACGTCGGAGCATCGTAGTCATGTGGAGGTGGAGGATGAGGTGTTATCTCATCGGCGGCGATTGTTTCTTCTTTTTTGGCTCTCTTGGTAGAATACAGTAGACTTTGAACACATAGAGAACTTTTTGCACCAATGACCTCCGGTGATGTCAACCGTAATGCTGCCGATAGTGAGTTTGAAGACTCACGACTCAGTGATTTCATCAGACAAAACGCCATTGATTCAGGAACCAAAAAGTCAAAAACCTTCACTCGCTTGAAGGGTTTTCAAAGCGAGTTTCAGCTTATTGACATAAACCGTCCCTGGAGTTTGACGTATTTTCATGTTGAACCCCCTGTCTTCTATCTTCCACGAATTTCTTTTAAGTAGTCAATTTTTGGCATGGATAAATAATTTCTAGGTCAAAATAGAAAGGATTTTGATTTCAAAGTGTTTCCGTATTTAAAATAGTGGATGTTGTATAGGGTGAAAGAGGCAGAGAAGTCGACATCTGTTGATCAAACTAGGTAACATCTGCTAGTTTAACTTGTATGATATATAAAAATTAAAATCATTTTTAGTTTTAGATATTATTCATCCATACAAGAACTATTTACGTCACAAAATTCTCACCTCCCCTCCAATTGAACATCATCACATGATGATCGTGATAAAAAATTAATTGAATTTATTATGGTATTTTTTCATATAACCTCATTAATATTACAACAAATGAGAAAATGAGTTAATTAAAATCTACTTAAACGATCCAAATTAGGGGCGTTTGATTTGCGCTGACCCAGTGCTGACCGCTGACTGGCTGACTAGCCGGTCAGCGTGTTTGGTATACGTGATTTTGTGGGCTGACTCGGTCCGGAGCTTCTGACCCGGTCCTTAAAAATTGGGATGCTGACCATGAAAAGGGCAACCGGTGCTAGCCCCATCTTCCCACCCATCCGCCAACCCCACCGCAATCGGCCTCCCTCCGCGCTCTTCCCACCCCTCGATGACCCTCTCCGTGAACCGCCCTCCTTCCGGCTGTCTCTAGAGGCTGAATCTTGATCTCCCTCGTTTCTCGACCGTTTACGGTGACCCCCTCCGCGAACCGCCCTCCTCCACTAACCCCTCGGCTTCGATGGTGACAATCTCAATCTTTTCGTTGGATGAAAGGCCTCGGGTGATTGGAGCCATTTGGGTTGATGATTGGAGCCATTGGAGTCGTTTCTCGTATGGTTTTCTTGGTGGTTTTGATGACAGTTTTCTTTGGAGCCATTTGGGTTGATGATGAAAGATGAATGATGATTGATGGTATCTTTATTTAAGTGGAAGTTGGTAGAGATTGTGTGGAACAAAGTGGTGTAGAGATGACACATGGAGGACACGTGGGTGGAAGGTGGTGGAATTCAATATTATTAAGTGCTTCTTGATTAGTATCATTATTATTTGAAAGAGAATTAAACAAGAACTATGAAAGTGATGCTATACATTTTAAGTGATGTCAAAATTCTCAATTGTCATTCTTTTTCTATCCAAGAATATGGTTATTTTATTATTTAATAGAGTCAGTCAGATACTGAATCAAACAGTCAAGTTTCAATCAGATGCATACCCAGTCAGAACTTCTGACTGTGTCAGCTTCTGACTCAGTCAGATCTTACTGAGTCAGTGTAATCAAACAGCCCCTTAGTCATTCTGGTAATGTTTACTTATTTAAAAACCGCTTAAACAGGTCAAATGGTCAACATGACTCATGCCTATTGTATGTCATCACCACCTGTAGGATGTCGTCGACACCACAACTGTCATTGCCTAAAGACCATCATTGTGGCCACCACCCAGCTGTGGCTAGTGCCAACGTCATCGCCGACGCCTCTGAGGTGACAAATTAGACCAATCACATTAGTTGAGTCGGCCTGGCCGATCCTATTTGTCGATTTTAATGAACAATCTTCCAAAATCATTGGATTGTATTAAAACATTGAGTACGTTATTAATATTATTCATTAACATTATACACAAAAGTGTATATTTCAAATATGAAAAGATTCTTAAACAAAAAAGGTAGATGGTCGGTTTACATTCCAAATGAATCTTATTATACTCGGCAAAACAAAACTGTATATACCTCGAAGAAAGAGATTTACTTTGGTTATAAATTGTTAGATCGATTTCAACAACCATAAAATTAAACGTCATCAAAAGCGACAACTTCTTGCCATAAAATACACATAAGTAAATTAAATCACATTTCAAATTAAATCACGTTTTAAATCTTTCATTAGTAAAACACACCAACAAAAACATGATCTCAAACAACCTAGAAAACGATCTGATTCACACCAAAACCATGATCACCTAGAACAAATTCATAACCTAAGTTGTGCCAATTGTTGAACATTCATCGGGAAGCAGTCGTCAGTGGATCCGGAGTACGCCCTCTGAGCAAGAACAGCATTCGCAGCTTGAGTTGGATGGAATCCATCCCAAAACACGTATTGATCGCGGTTGAAGCATGGCGATGCAGACGGGATGCACGAGATTTGTTCTTGACTCCTTCCTATCCCACAACATGCTCTATCTCTCACATTAAACCCTGTAATTAAAAACAATATAAACTTTTTTCTTTGAACTAGTAATGTGACACAACAAGCTCTATCTCTCACTTCAAACTCTATGTATAGTGTATACCGTATCTTGCAGGATTATTCAAGATGTCACCAAAAACACCATATGTGTTTCCATACACAAACATGGATCCAGGGTGCGAGCCGCTATTGAGCTGACCAACAAGTCTTTTAAGTCCCTCATTAAAGGGTCCTAGCATCTGGTTCACTGAGTCCACACATCTCCCGGGAGGGGCTTGACCCGTGGCTAACTGGTTAGGTGTGCACCCAAGTGGTCCGATTCCTGATAGATAGAATTTCCGTAGTCCTAAGCTGTATAGTGCCTAAATACTCAAAACATTCACAAAAGTTACAAGCCAATTAACATGAAAATATATATATATATATATATATATATATATATATATATATATAAATATATATATATATATATATATATATATATATATATATATATATATATATATAGGGTTAGGATCATTACAGAACCACTTTTTATTTTCAGAACTACAGAACCGTTGATTTACATAAATGTATATTAAGTCTGGTAATACTTGAGCTGTTTTACATATATGTTGTAACACCCGGCCTCTCACACCAACAATATTGTCCGCTTCGCTCACGAGGAGCTCACGGATTTGCTTTTGGTTGCCCGGGTGAAAACTTCCCAGGGAGGTAACCCATCCCTGGATTGCTCCCATCTGAGCACGCTTAACTGTGGAGTTCTCCTCTCATCCACAGTCAATACGCCCAAAACGCGTTGTTGATATTAGAGGCCAGACATTCCTTATGAACCAGGAATCTCTCCTGTCCACGGCCGATGTGGGATATGTGTAGGGTGTCACAAGCACCCCCTGTTTGGACTCATCGTCCTCGATGAGCCCGAGAAGTCACCATCCTTGGTGAGGTATGTCCCACACCCCGAACGGCACAGGAGTGGCTCTGATATCATTCTGTCACACCCAGCCTCTTACACCAACAATATTGTCCGCTTCGCCCACGAGGAGCTCACGGATTTGCTTTTGGTTGCCCGGGTGAAAACTTCCTCCGGGTGAAAACTTCCCAGGGAGGTCACCCATCTCTGGATTGCTCCCACCTGAGCACGCTTAACTGTGGAGTTCTCCTCTCATCCACAGCCAATACGCCCAAAACGCGTTGTTGATATTAGAGGCCAGACATTCCTTATGAACCAGGAATCTCTCCTGTCCACGGCCGATGTGGGATATGTGTAGGGTGTCACAATGTGTATATCAGACATGTAACAATAAATTATAAAAACAACTAAATATCACTAGGTTTAACTTACATCTATGTAAATTAATGGTTTATAATTTACATTTATCTAAATCAATGGTTCTTTTGGTTCTGAAAATAAAAAATGGTTCTGTAATGATCCTGATTCTATATATATATATATGTGTGTGTGTGTGTGTGCGCGCGCGCGCAAATTAAGAGAGGAAAAAGATGATTGATGGTTGAATTGTACGTGAAGTTGACGCGCATAACGGTTCAAAAGGATGTTAGCAAATGCTTCAGGCGTGTAACTGCGGCTCGATGAGTACATGTTTGGCATGAGGTAGTTGTTGATGTAGTCACTGCTGCCAAAAGCCATGACTACTATGGAATTTGAGAGGAGCTGAGTGAGGTCTGAGGGGCTCATCATGGTTCGTAATTGGCCTAAAGTGGTCTCAAAGTTCACAACTTGTTGGTTCATGGAGTATCGATCTCCCTGCAATCGAAACAGTTACTAGAAATAATGAAAAAGTAACCAACTTATGCAGGTAATAAGTAATAATCATCATTGAAATAAACAACTTTGACCAACTTTGACTTTTTAGTCAAACTTATTGCTTCTATATTAAATTTTTTCTGACTTAGAACAATATGGTTTGTGGTTCATTATGTAGCATTGGTGTAGCGTGTAGTCAGGCTACATCACGTATTTTTCAATTCTTTGAGGATATCATGATTTCTTTTCAATCTAAAGTTTAACAGATTGACTTTAGAAAAGTCAAAATGTATGAACTTACATAGTGTTGGCCACTTTCATCAAAAATGCCACCAGCAGCAGAGGCATAATTAACACCACCCATGATTCTGTTTCCAGTTGTGGTGGGATCTGAAAATGGCGGTGGATCCGGTATTCCCATCCAATCTCCTGCACCCCAAAGATCATTTGAAGTATGGTTAGAAGTTACACAAAATACATCTGTTAAATCAAAACAGTTAAAAAAATGTAAGAAGTTAATTGTGTACCAAGAATGTCACTGAAGGTTCTTGCATTGCAAAATCTACCCGAAGGACCGCGATAATAATCACAACCGTAAGGATAATAATCAGCTCTAACAATGGATCTTAGAAAGTTGTTATTCCCACTATCCACCAAGGAATCTCCCATCACCCATATCGCGGGAGCTTGTTGTTGTCCGCCAGCACCTTTCCACCAGCACGCCACCACCACTGCCGCCATGAACCACCACCTATGTGTGTACATTTCTACCCTTATATATTTAACTAAAGTTTTTCAGCTTATAGATGGACAATGCAATAGTCATTTGCATATGTATATATAGACATAATTTGTAATCATAGGATAGATATGTTGTAGATTATCCATTTGTAACCGATATAAAAGACTAATAATTTGCTAGATACTGTCCTATAATACTTCTTTTTCGGGACCTTTTGACTCCTTTTTGGCTAAATTTTGGCTTTTTTATGTGATGATGTTTATCATTGTATCGTGTGTTGCAGCAAAACACATGTGAAAAATTCAAAGGGCAGCATTTTATGGGTCAGGTCTTACATGAGATGGATACAAGAGTTCCTAAAGCCGAAACAATAAGAACACTAAACACGTGTGTTACCTTTTTGTTCTAAAATAATATATTGCATATTAAATTTATGAAAACTCTCAATGAAATCACAAATATTCATTTAGTAAATTCTTCTACCAGTATACATTTGTATTAAGTTGTTTCCAAGTTGACGACACGTGTATTAACGATTTGTTGTTTGAGTCTAAGTTTATTGTAATTACGTGGGTGCCGCAAACAACATTTAAGCTAGGTGCTTCAGACAAATATATAAGTTTATATATCCCTTTAAGCTAGTTTAATAACAAAATCACATTTCTGTGGCCCGTATAATTACAACTTGTTGCATGCAAGCTTGTGTACTGACAACACACACCATTTTGCTTAGTATAATATCAAAAATTCAAAATAATGTTGATTTAGCTTAATGGTTATGACAACTATCACCATTTAATTAGTTGTCAATAACTGAGTGTTTGTATCCGCCACATTGTCCCACTACCAAATATTGCTTACCAACTAGGAATCGGTAATAATAATTGGTTTAGTATTTGCAAGGTAATTCCGCGGAACTATGTAAGTAAGGGGCTATTTGGCAGCCTCTTAATCAGCATCTTAATCAGCCTCTTAATGATTCAGATGTCTGAATGTTTCAGCAATTAATAGTTCAGACTGTTTGTTTCGCGAACAAATGTCTGAATGGTTAAGACATTTGCCTATGAATGGTTAAGCATTATACTAATACTGAATGGTTATGTCTAATGCTGAATGGTTAAGACCTTTTTATCTGAATTGGTCAGACATTTGCCATTGAATAGTTAAGCGATATACTAATTCTTAATGATACAGACCTATTAATGGTACAACACTTAATGGTTCAGACCTCTTATTGGTTCAGCATTTAATC
Source organism: Flaveria linearis (assembly GCA_024085815.1). NCBI lineage: Eukaryota > Viridiplantae > Streptophyta > Magnoliopsida > Asterales > Asteraceae > Flaveria > Flaveria linearis. Next base: position 14,419,257 of record CM044002.1, read on the forward strand.
ATTCAGATTTTGTCAAACAACCCCATTATTGATTACTACAAAGTTGATGAATATGGTGTGTTAGTGATGAAGTTGGTATTCATAGAAGTATAGTCTTTACCGAAGGAGATTTACTGCTGATAGGAATTGAGGTAAAGCCATCACATGTAGTTAGTGTCGAAAGAAGTAGTTACTACTGAAGAAGTTAATGTTTCTCTTTTGCTTTTTCTATTAAAAATCATTAGAAGTGTTTCTGAAGAGGTATATAAGTAGCGATGGGAGAATTCTTAGAAAAAGATGAGTAATCATATTCATTTGTATTTCTCTGTAATTAGCTTGATTCAATTCAATAAAAGATCACTAATCGTTGTGGGTTATTCTATGTTCAATTCAAGTTCTCGATTCTTTATCTCTTGTTATTAAGCTCTTTAATATTATATGTAAATTAGCTTTGAGATTCCTTTTAAAACATATTTAAGAACACTTGAGATTTCGTCTTAACCATGGTAAACAACTCGAAGGGTTGAATATGCGCTGTCACCACTTATCATGGACTTGACTTGCAAGCATTGTGTTGCGTCATTGAATCCACACGAACCTGTCATTTCATCCTTGTAATTACGGATCACTGGTTTCATATTTTATTAAACTAACTAAGATGTGACCACAATTCTTAACTAGCAGGTTACCAGAAAGTGTAAGGATTTCGGACAAACAACTTTCCTTGATTGATAAGGCACTCACAAATGATAAATGCATGGAATAGATCATTGCTCGTAAATGTACGTAGTCTATACTAAGATACTTTGAAAATTGAATAATAGTTTAATGTTTCATTGTTTACTTAGAGGTTGTTTGGCAGCATCTAAATCAGCCTTTTAATGGTTCAGACTGTTTGTTTCGTAAAGAAATGTCTGAATGGTTTAGACATTTGCCTCTGAATGGTTAAACATTATATTAATGTTGAAGGGTTAAGAGCTCTAATGTTAAATGGTTAAGACCTCTTATCTGAATTGGTCAGATATTTACCATTAATAGCAAAACCATATACCTTTTAATAGTCAACACTTAATAATTCAGATCTCTTATTGATTTAACCTTTTAATTGATTATAACAGAGGATAATTAAAGAAGAAAAGGATATATTATAAATTAAGGTAAGAATTCAAGTAGAAAGTTTGTTTCATCTAAAAAGTACAAGAAACACATATCATTAATATTGTTAGTCAATAGTCGAGAACATTGTAAGAACAAAATTTATTAGACAGATATTTTAGATACTTTTTGGTTATTTTTTTTCAAGTTTCCACTTTCTTTAAACGCTTATAACTTTTATATACGACATTATTTTTTATTAAAATCCTTCAAACGAGCATTTTTTATCTTTAAAATGAGTATAGTATCGTTATATAAAAAGATTAAAAAATATGTTTTTCAGCTCATTATATATTATATTACCAGCGGTGAGTGTAACCGCTGGTAATATTGATCTGGACCGTTGGATCAAGTTGAAACTAAATCCTAACCGTCTAAACTCGACAGTTTTGACGGTTACAGGTTGGTTTTCAGGAGTTAAGGCGGTTTAGCGGCAGTTACATGCAGTTTTTTCATCAGTGGACATACAACCTTCTAGAACCTACCCACGTTGCATGTTCCACTGCAGTTAACGGTGGTTTTTCAGCACTGCCCATATTAACAGGTTCTAAAACGTGGGTTGCAGTTACCCCTCTAACTGCAACCTTTCATCTATAAAAGCAGTCCTTACCTGCTGGGCTGTTGTTTTATTTTTTTGTACCTGGATATGTAAAGGCTGTCAATTGCAAGCTATCATCCATAAAAGCAGCCTAACCTGCTGTGTTGCTCTTGCATTTTTTGTTCCTGGATCAAATGGCAGACGAGGTTTCAATGGAAACATTCTTCGCAGCTTCATCTCATGTCCATTGTCCTGCGGTAACAAGCATAATTAACATGAAACAATTTTACTTTTGTAGAAAAACCTGCTATAATATGTTGTTTTATTTTGTTATAAAAAATCAATATGCAATCATTATAGAGTTTATTTTTAATGGCATTTTTCTACCCAACTGAATTGTTTACAGGTTAAAAGTAAAATGACCAAAGAAATTACAACAATATCAGATGCAGTGAAGTTTCTACAATTGCTGGATAATTATGATATTATCATGGCTGACCCAGATTCTTATAGATTTGTATTTTATGAGGTTGTTTATTGGATGCTCTTCTCTTTTTTTAAGGTTGGTATTGAGTGGCCGGTTCCAATAGGGCTGCAGCCTGAAGGAAATATTGATCTGTTTAAGCTATATATGGAAGTACATAAAAGGGGTGGGTATCAAAAGGTTTCAAGAAACCAATTATGGTCTGATATTTTACAGGCCATGGCATGTAATTTCCACGGTTCCATCAATGTCCGGATTATATACCATCGATACCTTGGTATGATCGAGTGGTACTACGATGCAAACAAGTGTCGGTGCTCCAAAGCCAGCCATACTTCTCAGCCCAGTGAAGATCAGTCCCATCGATACAACAAAAGAAAAAGAAGCATCCGGGCAAAAAGAAAACTTTTCAATGAGTCTCCAAGTAAAGACGAAGTGTAATATATTTGCCGATAAGTGTTTTTTTTCTTTGATGTTTAGTTTCTTAGCACTTCATTTTCCATATTGTTAGATCATAGTTTTTATGTATCACACACGAAGCTTTTTAAATATAAGTATGTGTTATTTGTTTTGATTATGTTTTATTGATTTATATGTTTGGTGTTTTACTTAAAGTAACCAATATCTTTTTCTTGTCTTTGTAAACTAATTAATTATATTAATAAATGTCACTCTCCCACGCACACGTATTTGGAATGGAAATTAGAAAATGTAGCTATAATCATTCGTTACTTGGGTTGTAGCTCACTACAGCTAAGACGCAAAGCATCTTTACTGTAAACTTATGTTCAAACTGTAAATTCAGGTTCAAACCTGTTAATAAATAATTTAACATGGTTTATTTAGAGTAGCATGGATTTTACTTCAGGAGAAAAAATATTAAAGCTTGATTACTCACTCCTGGCCTGCATGCATGAGAATTGAACCAATCTTTCACCGTAAAATAGGTCATCCCGTTGACATGTATTTAAATTTTTTCCAATAAATTAATTACAAAAGTTACAATATAATTAGCATTTACCACGTAATCAACTATGTTATGACTTTATCGCTGGACTTCCTTTTGTAACATACATTAATTCCAGTAGGTTTAGCGTTCGATTTAGTCTAGGTCAAAGAATAACTCACATCACAGGGTTTTTTAAATGAAATATGATCCAGACAGTCTTCTTGATTCCGCGTGTCAAACTGTTGTATATATTCGTTTGCTGTTTTCATAAATCGATTCGAAACATTCCAAATAATGAACAAACAATTAACTATTGAACGAAATTCATGTTAAAAAATATCAACTGTAGGAATGAAAGAAATTCATGTTAGTGTCATACATTAATTGCACTATAATTGTTATAATTTGTATTTCTTAAAATTTTGAGTTTTTAAGATAATGTATTAATTTAGGTAAGTCTGATTTACACTGTATATCGATTGAAGTTTTTTTTATTAATTTCATTCAATGCAAGAAGAGGGAACACAAAAAGTATAGATTATATAAGTTAAACAATTAAAATTACATAAAACAACAACTTCCTACCAGTGTACTTTAATATTTTGTAAAGTATAAATAGTTTAACATAATATATCAAAATACTTCCTTCCAATTATTTAAACAAGCTGTTTAAACAGGCTTTTAAACCTTCAGTTTATACGTGTGATACATAATCAAAAATTTAAGTATTTTCTGAATGAATGTTACCCACTAACATAGAAACTACCCAGGTAGTTTAAACAAGCAAGCAGTTTAAACAGGCTGTTAACCTGCAGTTTAAGCAGTTTAAAATAGTTCCTATTATTTTGGCAAAAAAAAAGTTAGTGGGGTGGGCAGTTGCATTCTATTCTGCCTATATAAGGGCAGATTATTTTAAACTGGGAAAAAAATCTACACCATTACTTCTGATTTCCAAAATGGACAACAAATCCAGCAAAAGCCCCCCTCGCGATAAAAATGTGAGTTATTAGTAGGACTGTCGAAAGTTTGCTCATTATTTTGAATATCTTTCGTAACGTCTTTATGTTTTGTGTTTTGGGCCTTCTTATGGAAGAATTTATTTAATGACAGCACCTGGATGATGAGAGTTTTGATGTTCTTAGCTACACACAATACCTTAGGTCCTATGTGTCACAGCTTTATCGTGAATTTGGTGTTGAGGTGATTTGTTTGTTTATGTATATACAATAGTTCTTGTCTTTTTTTGCTTAAAGTTCCTGTCGGCTAATCATTTATTCCTATTGTATGTTGATTTTAATTTTTTTTCAGGATTACCAGGCAAGAAAAAAGCAAAAGAGGGCTGAAAATCTGTCAAATTGGAAGTGGGATGAGGTTGTAGAGATTGACAGTTCAGATGACACGCCTGATGCAACCCCTACAACCCCTCATAGCGATAAACAAAGCTGTGATGTTAACAGCTATGACTTTGACCCTTCCGATGATGACTCAGGTGATACAGCAGACTCCCTCCAAACTTTCAACAAAAACCTAAAGGTTCCAAAGGTGTTGGTTTTCAGTCACAACCGTCCTAGGTCTGTGTAGTGGTTAAATTGTGTTTGCTTTATGTTATCTTCGTGCAAGTAATTTATCTGGTTTTAGGTTATATTAGTTCTATCTTTTTTCCATAGAATTTGGTCAGTCATGTTTTATCGGGATCTTTCACTATGTATGTTGTCTTCTGTGTTTTATGTTTATAAACGGGTGGTGTTGTTTCTCTATTTTGTGTTTTTGTATTAAAGTTTAAATATTTGTCCTATACAATGTCGCATAATAAATACACATCTGATATCCAACCAGTTGTGATATCGGAAGTAATACTGATTCAAAAAAATAAAGTAATAGCTACGTACTGAAACCTTTTGTTAACAAGTGACACTAATATTCGTTACATCACATGTAATGAGATTTTTCTAAATTTATGTGGAACTATATGGTACTTTTAAAGTTTTGACTTCCATATGATTATTTAAAGACACCGTACTGGAACACATTATGGTGAAAAAAGTTATATTTTGTTAATGGAAGCCGTACGTTACTCGTAGGTTGTTAAAAAAATATCAATAAATTAGAAGGTATAATTATTTTCAATGCATTGCTTCTAAGCGTAAAGCGCTTATTCACTATAATTGGGTCTCATGTTCGATATATTTCATTAATGCAAGTATTAAATATTTATGGAACCTGTATGGTGGAATTTGATTATTTTATATAAATAATCTAATGTTCAATATATTTCAGTGGTGCAATTATACAAAGCGTGTGAGCCAATGAGGAATCATGGCGAGTGTGAGGTATGTCATTTTTAATATAACTCCAATTTTTATTAAGTGTTTTGTATTGAAATGAGATAATGCACAAATGCTTGATACGGCAAGTCATAGTCAGGCTTCATAGTCCGGATAATGCAAGTACCATTGTATTTCCATTATAATTCATCGAACACTTTTAGATGTAATAAATTAAACAGACTTACCTTCCGTCTTTGTGAGTGTCTCCGTTCGCCTTCCGTTAATGCAAGCGTTGTCATGTTGTGTGTAATTTGCCCAAACTGTAGGAAATAAGTAAATATGTTAGATATTCCCATAATAGTCAATCCCACTAACATTAAAATGACCCAACTTAATAACACTTTAACAATCCAATTTTCCCAGATGTTTCATTAGGTTTCTTTGTTTATAACTAGATAAACCACAAACTTGTATTAGAGGTACAAGCTACAAAATTATTAACTCGACTTAATTGAAGGCACTTTTGATTCTTGGAAGTATACCGGATAAGCTTAACTTTACATTAGGTTAAAACCATGTATATGCAAAATCAACCAAAACATCAGTAAGAAAGCTCACATTTTCATGATCCATGTGCTGTAGAAGTTTGAGTTCTCTTAATGTCCATTTGGCAAACATTTTACTTAACAAAATGCGTGGCCGATTTTCTTGATAGCAACCTCTTCACGTATCTCTGTAGTCATTGCAGCACTGCAGTAAATGAAGGATAATAGTCAGTTTTCTTCATTTTCTGGTGAAAATACCTTATAAAAACATAGAAATATAAATCATTAATAGCATTACATACTATTGGTTTCTAATGAAATAAAGCTAAATTACTTGATATACTATCCAATTTTCCGTTTTACAAAGAAATTAAAGAGCAGATATCGTAAAAAAACAACTAAACTTTAATGAACAAGAAATGAGAAAAACTAAATCAGTTGATGTACTACTACCTTTTGTTAGTAGGTCGGGCCCTACTAATTATATACCAACTGATTGAATTCATGCTAATTACACCCATGTATGATTTTTTTTAGTTTTATTGTCTAATTTACGTGTTTTATTTCTAGATGGGGCTTTGTAGGCCTGCCGGCGGTCAGTCTCCATCAATGGTTCGCCTGTTTGATTCGAACATTATCTCGGAAATACTAGCAAGAACATCGTTGAAATCTCTGAGTTCAATTAGATGTACTTGCAGGGAAGTTGAGTTACTATCCTACGATGCAAATGTCCTGGAGCGACAGAAAATAGATAATCACGTGCTCGCAGGTTTCATTGTTCAGTGCCCAAACTTCTTAAGTCGTCGTCAGATACATTTTGTGGCTTCATCCGGTTCACTATCGCTTGATATTGGTTATATGGCACCGTGGACCATAATTCATGCAGCGTCAGAACAAGGTGTTTTAGTAGTCGAGATTGCACATCTGTGGGTCCGACCACTATCTGTTTATGCATTGTTTAAGCCGGCAAGTCACAATATGCGGGCTATTCCAAATCCAAAATTGAAATATCCTACAGCAAAGGTCGCGTTTGTAACATTAGGGTCACATCCGTTACATTACAAGATCTTTCGTTTGTCTATTCCTAAAGGAAGGTATGTTTGCTTTTCGTTTATCAAGCCTCCAAACGTGAGTTGTACCATATGAAATCTATAATTGTTTATTTGTAAGTTTTATATGTCATAGGGTAGGTATGCATAGTCTTTGTCATACGTTTAATTGTCTTCAAATGTATCAATTTGATTTTATCTTTTTGCAGTAATGTTAAAAGGGGCGCTGTCGTATGTATGACATATCGTTTCGAGATATTTGACTCGGCTGCTTGGGCTTGGAGACTACAGGAACCTATACAATTGGCCCATGATTATGAGGTTACCAATGATGAGGCCATTGTAGCAAGAGGGGGTATCTACATAGGCCTAGAAAATAATCAGATACTCAGAATTGATTCTTCTACTCATAAATATCAAACTATTCCAATCCCATCAATCGCTGCTTATTGTTTGTACTCTTCGTGGAAGCTTATTAAACACAAAGGAAGAGCGGCCATTGTTTGTGTTCATGTCAATGATACACGAGATGTTTGGGTGCTTTCAGCCCACGATACATGGGTGAAGGCAGATAGACAAACAGTTTTAGATGTGTTCTTTGAGTCATGGGAATATAAGGATAGTAACCTAACCTTCTACAGATCAGGCGTGGCTCAGTCAGTCATTGCTGTGCAGCGTTTATATAACATCTTTTCATTCCAATCCGACTATGAATCTGTAAATTTGTCGTGTCGGTAGTTTCATGATTGAATTTTGTTTTGTATACTTAAATTTGGTATGTTTTGGACAAAGGATTGTAGTTTGCATTTTGTAGTTGTTTGTTTACAAGGTATGGTTGTCGTGCTTTTGGTAATTGTTTTATTTACTCAGCTATGATCTAATACTATTTGGTTATGTATTTACAGGATTCCAGTTTTAGTCTCTTTTTATACTTGGATAGGTTTAAGTGTAAAATTGGTGATGCCAATAACACAATGTGTTTATAAAAAAATAAGGTATTAAAAAGAATTTCCCTCTAAAGCATATGCTAATTAATCATACATGCTAATGCAGTAGAGAGTCACTTATTTTTAACAACCCTAAGGGTTCATTCGATGACATTATTAAGACCTAAGCTATCAAAATTAACAGTGGACAGGCACATTTTGTGTCTTATGTAATGGCAGACATGGAAATACAAAAAAATAAACAATTATACACAATAGTAAGCACCACACGATGACAAATGTTTTTAATGTAACAATATAGTGAAAACAAGCAACTATCATCCCACAAAGAAAGGATCTCCTAAACACATATATTCATGTATTAATTTTTGAAGTTGTCGTGTGAATTAGCATTCGAACTTTGTTAAATGGTAGTTGGTATATGAACATATGTTTAATGAAGATCTTTATTTTCTTCCTCTAATCCAAACCTAATCACATTTTTTTAAATCCAAACTTATAAAACACACAACTTCATACAAGCTTTACACAAAAATAAAAAAAAGGAATTAGAGATACCAGATATATTTATCATGATGAACACTCAAAAGATTTTTTATAATTCCATGACATATAGCATAAATAATATAAAACATACATGTCCAAACAATTACGAAAATACTAGAAAATTGCATTAAGTTAAAAAAAAGCACGATAACAGATTGCTAGATATTAATTTTGTATCGATTACCTTAAGATGAGTAACGACTTTACCTTTGTTAGTAAAAAATTCTACTGGATTCGACAACATAATAGACTCCTCCAGCTTGGGCCCATGGGATCTATTACGAGTTCCTTCAAGTATAAGTCAAAATCACTAATTAGAACGTACCTCAGATGATCGAAACAATCAAATAACAACAATTACATATTATCTTTCAAATTTAGAAGCTCAAAGGTCATAGAGAAACAATCACATTATGATTAAGCAACTCATAACGTTCGAGCAACACATGAAAAATATAAGCAAGTTATGTTGCACATCTCAATAAAATGGTAGCCTTTCTGTATGGGTTGTGTTAATGAACTTCTAACATCTTCTCATACTAAAATGTTAAGTAATTTAGAATAATCATATCACAATATCAAAAGGTTTCGGGTTGCGATAAAAACTCGTATGACATTCCATAAGTGCTTTAGTTCTTTAATTTTTGGTTTGTCCACTAAGCCCGGTGTGAAGCTTGTATAATTACTCTTTTGCAATACTTTCTTAATATATCAACTTAAAAGTATCAAATAATCATAATCCAAGGACATATAGGATATAAACGGAACAAACGTATTTTATTAAATGCAGTATGCATCATAAAACAATTTTACTTTTGTACATCATCATGCACTGGTTTAATTAACTTTTCTATGATGAAATATAATGCTTAATCAACTTTCAAGAGGTTTAATTAACTTTCCATTGGCAAATCTACGGTGAAATATAATGCTTTGTACCATTGTCTACTGTATACCAATGAATTTGTATTAGGCTGAAGTAACCAAAATTTTTTCTTGTCTTTGTAAACTAATTAATTGTTTTAATAAATATCACTCTCCCACACCCACGTATTTGGAATGGAAATTGGAAACTTCAGCCTGATACAAATATTTATTGAGTGTAGCTGCGAGATGTTATTTGTATGCCAAAAAATCAATCTTCATCTAACAAAAATTTATATTCAAATATGATCAAATGCAACCATAAGATGAAACCTAAATCTAACAAAGAAAAAGTATACAATGTAATGTGATAGTGTGTAGTTATTCTCAATGCTATATTTCTCATTTTTATATTTATATGATTATCGGTATTAAGATAGGTGGTTCATATTTAAATGTCGTAGAGATAGAGAAAGAAAACAATGGAAATGTCTTAAACAAAGCCATCCACCACAATGTTCATGTTTAGAATCCTAAAACTTGTCCGAAACACGATCGTTATCATCTAAAAATTATCAAAAAATGTTTCTCTATCAAAATTAATTAGATTAAGATATAATTTCTATTAGTTTTTACACATTAAAATGTATATAAATATGATTGACACTAAAATGTGATTCAACTCCATTAATTATGGGGATTTAATAATCTAAAAAGAGTATTGTGAGTGTCGACCTCAGTATATTAAGTTATGACTTATATTTATAAGTATTGTGAAATATTAAATACCGTCGCATAGTTATGTGTGTTTAACATTTAATAGCGTCTTAAACAACTGTTGTTTGTTTCAAACTGATTGTTTAATTGCATATTATTGTAATAACTTTTAATATACAGTTGTAACTATTTTTATCATATAAAAACTATATGAATATACACTTGTGAGTTTAGGCGTGCCTTTGATCTTTGACTCTTTTGGAATATATAATGGAACACACTCAAATATTGTAAATAAAAATTTAACAATTGAATGGTATTTTAATCGTGATACATACTGAGATGTGAACAACATCAAACAACAATATTTGGATTTGTGTCTCATACTCCGTTATGAATCAACTTAACTATTACCTACTTGAGATCAACTTAACTCTTAAAGAGGTTTTTATGTTTAGTTAATTTACAGGGCATCTATTTTTTATATAAATTCAATAATACCAAAACTTTTAGCGGTTTTCAATGATTTAAATCAGCCTTATTTTATGAATTCACCCCACTAACTCGTAAACTGTGGCAGTTTAAACAATCAGTTCAAAGAGAAGTTGATTGGTCCATACTTCCTCTCATTTTGCAGAAAAAAAGTTAGTGGGGTGAGCAGTTGCATTCTATTCTGCCTATATAAGGGCAGAGTAGTGCATCTGGGAAAAAAAGTTTCAACCATTCTGCTAATATTCCAAGATGGAGAACAAATCCAGCAAAATCCCCATTCGAGAGGAAAATGTGAGTTATTATCAAAAAATCCAAAGTTTGCACATTATTTTGTAGAGCTTTCGTAATGTATTTATGTTTTCTATTTTTGGGCCTTCTAATGGCCTATGTGTAACAGCTTTCTCATGAATTTGGTGTTGAGGTGATTAGTTTTAGTTTATGTATACACAAGATTTCATGTTTTTTTTTTGCTTACATTTATAATCGGCTAACTCTTTGTTCCTCTTCTGTGTTGGCTTTAATTTTTTTTTCAGGATTCCCAGGCAAGAAAGAAACAAAAAAGGGCTGAAAATCTGTCAAATTGGAAGTGGAATGAGGTTGTAGAGATTGATAGTTCAGATGACATACCTGATGCAACCCCTACAAGGCCTGACATTGACAAACAAAGCTGTGATGTTAACGGCTATGAGTTTGACCCTTCCGATGATGACTCGGGTGATTCACCAGACTCTATCCACACTTTCAACAAAAACCTAAAGGTTCCAAAAGTGTTTATTTTTAGTCGCAACCGCCCTAGGTCTGTCTAGGGGTTATATTCGGTTTGCTTTATGTTGTGTTCGTGCAGGGATTTTATTAGGTTTTAGGTTATATCAGTTCTATCCCTTTTTATAGTATTTGGTCGGTCATGTTTTATTAGGATGTTTCACTATTATGTGGTGTTGTGTGTTTTATGTTTAGTAATCATGATGTGTTGTTTCTCTAAATTGTGATCTTGTATTAAAGCTATTGATTTGTCATTAGTAATATGCTTCTAAAACTGTTTATGGTTGTACGATAAAGATTTCGGTACAATATAGGATCACCAGATAGAGAAAGAAAACAATGGAAATGTCTTAAACAAAGCCATCCACCACAATGTTCATGCTTAGAATCCTAAAACTTGTCCCAAACACGATCATTATCATCTAAAAATTATCAAAAAATGTTTCTCTATCAAAATTAATTAGATTAAGATATAATTTCTATTAGTTTTTGCACATTAAAATGTATATAAAATATGATTGACATTAAAATGTGATTCAACTCCATTAGTTATGGGGATTTAATAATCTAAAAAGAGCATTGTGAGTGTCGACCTCAGTAACTAGATTTTTTTCCATCACAAGTTCAACTTAATCATCTTGGATATGTTAAATCCTATGTGTTACATTAATTTTGAAATTTAGTATACTAATGTTTTGCGCTTGTGTGAATGGTTCATGTTTTATGCTTGGATCTGACATGACAAAACTCATTTGCACTCATAAGATCATTCAAAGACACGATAGTGACACACATTAGGGTGAAGAAAGTTATATTTGTTAATGGCAGTCGTATGTTACTTTTAGGTTGTAAAAAATTATCAATAAGATAAAAGGTATTATTATTTCCGTAGCATTGTTTCTAACGTAATGCGCTAATTCAAAATAATTGAGACATATGTTGGATAGATTTCATTTAATGCAAGTACTGTATTTTTAAGACATTCATATGATGGAATTTGATTATTTTATTTAAATAAACTTATGTTCAATATATTTCAGTGGTGCCATTATACAAAGCGTGTGAGCCAATCATGAATCAAGTCGAGTGTGAGGTACATAATTCTTAATATTACTCCAATTTATATTAAGTGTTTGTTAAAGAAATGAGATAGTGCACAAATGCATGGTACGACAAGTCATAGTCACGACAAGGCATGTAGCATTGTATTGTCATTATAATTCAACGATCAGTTGTAGATTATTAAATAATAAAGATTTACCTCTGTCTTTCTGAGTGCCTCTGTTCGCCTTCCGTCAATGCAAGTGCGGTCATGTTGGGGGTAATATGCACGGACTGTAGGAAATAAGTAAATACATTAGATATTCAACTAAGATTAAGCCCTAAGCTATCAAAACTAATGGTGGACAGGCACATTTTGCATCTTATGTAATGGCAAACATGAAAATACCTAAAAAAATAAGCAATTATGTACAAAATAGTTGTTAGCCACACGATGACAAAAGGTTTAATGTAACAATATAGTCAAAACATAATCAACTTAAAAGTATCAACTTAAATGTAACAATATAGTCAAAAGGTTTGCAATACTTTCTTAATATATCAACTTAAAAGTATCACATAATCATAATCAAATAACATATAGGATATAAACAGAACAAACATATTTTATTACATGCAGTATGAAGCGAAAAGTTACACTGCACATTTGTTCATTTGTATAGAAGCACCCTAAAAATGTCGGGTCCCCAGCAAAATCTTCTATATCTGTCAGGTAATAAAAAAATTGACTAACTGGAAGAACACACTATCAAATTAGTCATGCATTACATTTACTCTTATTCAAATAACTATAACTTATGAAAACTTTCTGTTTAATAATCACTTGAAAAAAATACAAATCAAGCTAATAGTAAAACTTAAAGGAATAAAAAGTGAGAAAAGTCATAAAAAACAAGCAATTATATAAAAATACTCAAATTTAGTGGCAAAATATGCAGCATGAAATCATTATGCTATTATCAATTGTACAACTTTCTGTATAATAGTCATAAAATATACAGCATAAAACAATTTTACTTTTGTACATCCTCCTGTAGTGGTTTAATTAACTTTTCTATGATGAAATATAATGCTTAATTAAATTTCATGGGTTTAATTAACTTTCCCTTGGCAACTCTATGATGACATACAATGCTTTGTACTATTGTCTACCATATAGCAATTAATTCGGTCCAGTATCTTAGTAAGATTCATCAAGACATTTGTATCTAAAATTAACTAAATATCACTGATTTCAAATCAGTTATTTCATCATCCTTTTATTTAGGGGTCTACTTGACTTAGTGGTATAGTGGAGTTGGTTAAGAAAAACCGTTTTTTGCTGGCCTATATATAGGCAGCCTACTGGCTAAAACCAGTTTCATTTCAGGATGTTTCCATCTTTCTGAGAGCTATATTATAAGGTATGTATTTTTTAGCATCTCCTCCTGTAACATCTAACAATATATGCTCAGGTCAACGTATTTTTTTTGTTATTTAGTCGATTTACTAGGCCCACCTAGTGTGCTGTTTATGATTTGGATTTTTGTTGTTTAGAAAGCAATTTGGATGTATTACTGTATAGCATTTTAGGCTTATAGTCTTAATATTCAATAAACCACCATATAATCGCTGTTAATCCTCTAAAACATTCATGTTTTTACAAAGATCAGTCATAGTCAAGGTTAGTAGAGCCTCTATATAGGCCATAATTTCTGCCCTATGTAATGGTGGTGTAACATTTCGTATTTTTACCACGATTTTTATAAATAATAATAATAATAATAGCAATAATACTTAATAATAATAATAATAATATCAATAATAATAATAATAATAATAAATAATAATAATGATAATAATGATAATAATAATAATATTAAAGATAATAATAAACAATAATAATAACACTAATAATAATAATAATAACATTAATAATGTTAATAATAATAATAATAATAAGAGTCCAGGGGTCGGTTTTGCAATTTATCAAACTTCAAAAAGAAGTTTATAGCATGAAATAATAAATTTAAAACCGCAGGGACCAGTTCTGTAAATATTTCAAAACCAACAGCGCTCTCTCTCTTCTCCCTCGTTTTTCCGGCGACCGTCCGGCCACCGCCGGCCAACGGCTCCGGCGAACCCCAAACCACCTCAAAACTCGATTAAATTACTCCAAACCGGTCCCATTATGATCGTGGGTCAGATTCGAATCCATCCACACACTTTAATCATTCATATTACAGCTCATAGATCCACTCTCGATCCACTTTAATTCTCGAGTGCGATCACAGCTCAAAAACCCGCTCAAATGTTACTAATAATCAAATCGAATCTACCTAAACAATCCTCTATAAATTCCCAATCGAATTCAGTTTTCAATTGTACCAAAAACAAACACAAAAACAACCCGTTCGAACACCATAACCGCGGACCTGCAACCCCTTAAAAACCCAACTTCCAATCGATTTCAATCAAATTTGATAATGGGCTTGGCTTCTAGATCGTTATTCGAAGCTTCCCATGAGTTTAATTTGATTATCAACGTTGTTTGGAGCATCAAATCGATCACACAGTGACCGCGGTCTGTTCTTCGACCTGCTCGTCTTCAATTCATCATCATACTGGTAATTCGACACACACACACACTCTATTCTTCATGGGGAACAAAAGCCCCATGGTCAATTTGATTTACAACATCATTTGATCTATCAATTTGAACGATCGAATTCTAGGGTTCATGAGATATGGGGTAACTATGTTAAATCAGTTTATAAGAATTTGGGACGGGTTTCACTCGCGGTTAAGGCCAGTGGTCCACTGGTTCCTGCGCTCTTTCACATCCATGAGGTCCCGGGTTCGAAACCGGGCTACCTCACCTATTTTTTTTTAGCTTTTTAGCCTTTAAATAAATGATAGAAAAATCAGAAAAATTATAAAATTTCTTTTATAAACTACCAATAATTTTTGAAATTATCTAATTATTTGCTGGAATTTATTTTAAAATTTCTTTATTTATTTAGTTATTTATTTTGTTTAATTAAATCATTTTCATATAAAATAGGTTTTAAATATTGTTTAACGTATTAAATCATTATTTATTCAAATAATATATCCAGATTAATTTCTTTAATTTTTAAAGTTTAAATCACGATATTATAAATGGAGATTTATTTTAAAAACATTATAAATTCTTTTATGTAATTTAAATAATAAAATATATCATGGTTCAAATTTAGATTATTTAAAACCTTATAAAATCATATGTTTAATGACTAATTATTCATCTAATATATCATCACTAGTTAATAAAGTTATTCGTTAACTTTTATTTAACTTCTTAAAAATTTATAAAACAATATTCTCTTTATTTGATTTTTAAGGTTGTATTATAAAACTTTTATGATGAAATATTCTAAAAGCTCAAAACTTTATAAAATGAGTTTAAATAATTTTTAAAGTCATTTAAATAAGTATATAATTAATTCTCTTTATCAAATAATTGATTATTAAATTAATTATATCTTTCAAACTTAATTTCTATTAACTTAAATTGTTGAGATATTTTTAATCATTCTTGGACTTAATTGAGTTATAATATCTTTATTAATCAAAAACGTAAATGATTCATTATTTTAATTAATTATTTAAACCCCCAAATCCAAATTGAAACCCTAGATCATGTCTAACCATTAATCTTATTATTAAACTTAATCTTGGAATCAATACATTTAGGTAACTCGTAAAAGAAATCGTTGGAGCCTCGTTTAAATTCTTATTATCACCTTATATATATCAAGTGAGTATTTCTATACCCCTTTTTCTTATTTTCACACTTTGGGGTGAAACATGTTACTTATTAATCATTGCACTTGTAAACGTTTGGATTCTTGTAAACTTATGGCAATTTGCTTGTGTGTTGTGATTAGTTGAATCTTGTAGCTACCATGTAATGTCGAATATATGTACAATCATTAACTATTGCTAGCCTGGCGACGTCATAGATCTATGGGCCTGACAAGCCTGCTTGGTTGATCCAAGTACACTTAGCTAATCGTATAATCTTGTAAACGTTTAAGACTTGTAAAACTTTGTCAAGGTTTGATTGTGCATTCTGTCTTACATCCCTAGTTACCTTGTTCTCTAATTTACAACTTGAATTGCCATCTTTTATATACTTATGTATCCAAAACTGTAGAATGCTCACCAACATTTTTATGTTGACCTTTTATTTTAACATGTTTCAGGTTACTCTTTGAAGCTTATCACACTTAGGATTGGACTTAGAGAAATAAACGAATGATCTGGATGTATCTTTGTTTAAACGTTTACTTGTATTGTTACAATTGAATCTTGATTAATATATTTGGAACAAATAATAGCGTTATGTGGCTGTGAACAATCGTAACTCTCACGCCTCGACGATTCCGCCGTCAAGGTTGGGGTGTGACAGATTGGTATCAGAGCCCATAACTATAGGGATTTAGGTTATTAGAAATGGTGACCTAGACTATAGTTGCATGAACCTCATAGAAAGATCCTTATACTTTTATGCTTACATATTGTTTAAATGCTACATAATGCTATGCCTTTTGTGCAACTTGATGCCTTAGCATAGGATTGCCTTATGTATGCTTAAAACTTAGTTACTTGACTCCTTAAACTTAACTTTGACTTTTGACTCTCCCCGACAAATGAACTTCCTAAACCTATTCTCAACGACATATGGAATCTACACTTATCATCGTGGATTTAATTCCTTAGACTCTATATCTAATCTGTGAAAATCTCATCAAGGTTTTGATTTCATGAACCTAAGAAATATTGTGTGACACATAGACACCTGTATTCTGGATTTCCTGGCAAAAAGCCCTCGGGCTAAGGCAAGCGTATTCGTATAAATCTCATTGAGGGAACCGTTACGCTTACCTGGGGATTTCTGGGATGAGTGATAAACTATGGTCAAAATACACAAATCTCTAAGGCAAATGAGTCAATTTACCTTGACGTGTCAACGATTCCAAATGGTAATGCGTTACCAAATGGAACCATCCTTTGTATCTTAAAAATCCTTGAATCCTTGAACTAGTTTATCATCAAAGTTTAAATACTTCTCAACCTAAATAATATTCCTGTTAATATTAAACCCATCCTACATTTCAACTCTTACGTTTAAACGCTCAATGTGTAACATGTAACGTTATTGAACTCAACGTTTCATGTAATATTTCTATACCTTGACCAACGTGAACATGGATTTTAACATACCCAAAGATATTGGGAATCTAAACCGTATGTCTTTAAAACTTTAAACCGTTACCTATGGTTCTCAAGTCTTCTTAAGGATGTGTCCTATAACTAAGAACATGCAAAGCTGTAGATGGAATTCCTACATCTCAGGATACTTTGCTAATTGAATATTAACCTTGTTAATTTAAAGTGGTCACTCACCTCAATGATCGAATAAACTAATTATAACTTTGTTACCACTTATAAGTACGCGTGTCTTCAATAAGGCTATGGGTGACCTCATATCTTGGGAAGTCCTTGTATTTTCCTTTCGATTGTGAATCGAATATTCACATCTCATCATGGTGTTGAATCATTCTTGTCCTTGATTTCGTCTTCCTGATTTAAGACATCCAAGATTTGAACATCATAACAAATCCTGTTACCTCGAACATTGACCTTAAATTTGTAAGCATGATTTTCCTTTTGTTACATTGATGTAACTTGAAATTTTCTGAAATTCTAAATGATACCCTTTTCCTTTCGTTGTTAAGTCAAACTTTGGACCGTCTGCACCGTGGGAAATGCAAGGGTTTGCAAGTCAGCCTATGACTAAGAACACTCGTATCTCCTAAATGATTCTATCTCATCAAAACAGGGGTGATTCCCTTACTTTGATGAATCTCTATTCGTTCCGATAAATGGGTTCCAATTGTGTGTTTTATGCAATTTAATCCTCTGGATTAGGGTGATTACCTTATCTTGCGGATTGACTTCAAGTATTTTCTTTGAAATGGCATTTCACAAGTGACATGATCTCACCAAAATAGGATTGAAAACCCGTACTTTGGTGGCAATTGTCAATCTTGATTGTTTCCTTGTTATTATGAAGCTCAATCATTAAGATAGGCGTGAATTCCATACCTTGATGATAATTGTTAGGACCGAGCACGTACGGAGTACTAACAGATTCTTCGTTGTACCGAATCAAATAGTGCGGAATCCTATTTGATTGGCGATCCAATCAGTGAGAACGAAATCAAGATCAATCCTAACGATAAGAAAACGTTATGAATTGACTCGGAATGATCTGAAACGCTCTATGAAGTTGGAATGGTCGAACAGCACGTTCTGGGGCGATTAGGGTTTTTGGTATTCGAAGTGTTACTTTATTCCACGAATTAAGTGGTATATATAGGTTAGGGTTTCTCATTCGGGCGACTGAACCATTCTGGTGGTTCAGTCGGGCGATTGAGCTATACGGTTGATCCATACGCACGACTGAGACATCAATCGTACGACTGGTTCAATCTCATGCTTCAGTCTTCCGACTGATCCAGTCTCATGATTCAGTCGTGTGACTTAGCCATTCGCATGAAGTTATTCATGCGTATGGTCCATTCGCATAGCCCATTCGCGTGATAACTATATCATGTTAAGTTTGAATGTGTTAATCATTACAACATTATGCATACCTATTCAAACTAAACCAAACCTATATAATTAGTCATTACTTAACCCATTAATGAAATATATAAACATTATAATATAAACAACCAAATGTATTTCATTAAGCACCATTTAATTACACATAGTCAAGACATTTTACATTCAACTCAGAATCTAGGGACACATGTATCAACAAACTCCCCCTTGGACCTAGATTCATCTAATGACTTACTTGACCCATAACCTTTTCAAATTTCTTGTACTTCTCCTCTCTAGTAACTCCTGCATGTATTTCAAATGCAAAGCAGAGTCTGATTACGTTTTGAAATTGGAGGGCTTGTACAATATCTTGAGCATCATAGAACAGTGGCCACTTGTAGAGTGTGTAAACATCATTAGCTGACAAGTTGGTGAGCCACATTGGGTCAAAAACCCGGATGACATCCATCTGTCCATCTCTGTTCAATACTATGACTGCTTCAGCTGTTCGCCAATCGTAGTACCACCATTTGAAGTGTGGAGTGATGTCCTGAGGCATTTCCCTGAGAGGGATCTTCGACATGGTGCGCGGTGGACGCCACTTCAACACTATCTTTGGTCTCCCGGTTCGTGAATCCACCTCAGACTTCCTAACATACCTTGTAGGTTGCTGAGGCTTGAAATTAATCCACCGGGTGTGGTACTCCCTTTTCAGTGCAGCTTCAAACCATCCTGACATCTTTCTAGGATCAGCGTAAAGCAACTTCAGCTTTGCCAGTTGGTTTAGCTCACAACCAGGTAGAGTTTTTAGATCATGTGGAAATCTAAAATACTCAATACCTTTCTCTCTCTTAACTGCATAAGCATTAAGATCATCAAAATAAGCCCACGATATGATCTTGCCCGACACCTTTTGGTGTTTCTTCACTCGATACAGCTTTGTGTAGACATTTGGCTTTGAAGCATTTCGTTGAGCTCGCAGATCTTCAAAACATGCAGCCCATTCAGCCCTTTTAACTTTAACTTCCTCCTCTGTGGCTCGGGCTATTCCCTCTTGTTTATCAGATTCTGCTTCTAGTTTATCCAGAGTTTCGAAGGTCTCACTGACCAAATTGTCATCCAAGTTTGGAATGACATAACCTTCGGTGTCTGTGTACTCCGGATAATGTTGATCTGTCACATCTTCGATTTCGATCTCATCAACATCATGCAGTTCATTATCACTATCTTCTTGGACTTCCGGAGCATCGTTCACTATTTCATCAGCATTTAATTGAAACATTTCGGCCAACTGCTCTTTAGTGAAACTGTGGATTATCTCTCCCTCTTCAGGAGTGTATTCAACTGATCTCCTCACCACTCCCTGCAGATCAAGAATCATTGTTAACTGAGTCTTGACCTGTTGAAGGGGTTCAACATCGTATTGGTCTCTTTGAAAATTTGGATCTGCTCGATGTAAACATGCAACACGATACTTGTTAGTAGATAATCAACCACTGTCATTAACATACGATATAAACATTCATTAAATAAATGTACTATAAGTTGAGATACAAAAGTCTGTTAAATACATAAACATGTCTAACTAAACAGTACTTTTATCTTGAATTTCTGGAGTTTCTTCCGTTGGAGCAGACGAAGAGGGTCCTTGATCATGTCGCTTTTTAGAGCGCCTTTCACCTGCTGCACTTTCGCTTCTATCTCCGGAAGTATCTCCTTCTTTACTTTCACCATCTTTCTTCTTCTCATCACCATCATTGCTTTCATCACTACCATCATCATCCTCGTCATCATCCTCATCATCTTCTTCATTGTCTTCCTCATCTTCATCATTATCTTCATCATCACTATCATCGCCAGCATCATCCCCTTCTCCTATCTTAAGGGGCTCACTTTGAGTGTCTTTTAACTTAAGTAACAGAGATTTGTGAGCCTCCTTCAGCTTTCCCAACTTAGCATCTGTCTCTGCCTCATGTTGAAGTAACCCAGTGATCTGATCTGTCTGTGAGGTGATCACCTGGGCTTGGGAAGAAATCTGCTCTCTTAGCTGATGAATCTCAGCAGTTTGAGAGGAACTTAATTCTCTCAGCTGCTGTAACTGAGCCGTTTTCTCAGCATCAGATGCCATCAGCTTAACCACCATGCTGTTTAGAGCAGCCAGCTGCTCTACAACTGAAACTGGTGGGATGAATGAGCTGGATGGAAAAGATGAGGGACCTGTTTGCTGAGTAGTGGTGGTTGTGGTGGCTGTGGTGAATATGGGAGGAGAGGTAAAGGCTGTAGATGGTGGTACAGTGGTGGTGGCAGTGGATGTGTAAGTATGAGCAGGAGGTGCAGTAGTGGTGGTGGTTTGAGGTGTGGTGGATGTAGTGACTGGGGTAGCTGTGGTAGAGGTAGTGGGTGCAGAGGAGGTAGTGATAAGTGTGATCCTTCTGCGCTTAGACTTCATCCCATGAGGGCGAGCCATATGTTTCCTTCTACTCCCCTTTGACCCGGAGGCTCCCCCTTGGCTGCTGGGAGAGACTGGGTTATATGATGGGTCAGCAACAGAGCTCCCAGTCTCTCCTGGGCGTCCACCAACCGCCCGCAGACCTTCCTCGGTTGCCACTACCCGACTACCCACTGTCCGGGTTAGTGGTGCCTCGTCTGATTCCTCCTCCTCCTGCATGAAGTCAGGATGGATTGGAGCTGTCTCTAGTCTTCCTTGACCATCTCCACCCTGATCAGATCCTTGGTCATCATCATCGGAGTCATCGGAGGGTAGAGCCACATGCTCTACATCAGAGTCACTATCTTCGTGACGCCACTTTCTCCTAGCTGGCGCCACATAGTCTTCACGGGCCAGATGCCCAAACAAACGTCTTACCGGGGGCTTGACCTGCTTTCCCCGGTAAACCTTCATTCTGCCTAAGGTGGTATCATCCATCACCTCAAGCATAACCGCGTCCTCTTTCTGCTTTGGCAACGTAGGGAGCTTCTGATCAAAAATCATTTGTAAGAAGCGGGGATACATACAGAATCCTTCTCTTCCCTTAACTTCTATATTCTCCACTAGATAAGTGAAGATCATTCTGGAGAAGCTGAAGGGATGGTTCAGCACTAATGCAGCATAAGCATTCTGCATTTGCTCCGAGAGCTCGTCGAAGCCTCCTTTTCGCGAGGCAATACACCTTAGCAATACATGGGCTAAGTATTTGAACTGAGGGCAAAGATTGCTCTTGTTGAGCATCCCTGAGTTTATGTCCCCAGTATACTTAGCTCTAAGGAAGCACCCTCTGACTGCCATGGGATGTAGACGAACAGGACATTCACCATCATTTCCTAGTTCCAGGACCGTCCTTAAGTCCTCTTCTGTTATCTCTATAGTGTGCCCAAGTACAGTGCTTCTAATGGTATAAGGCTCTCTGGATCTGTCTACCACCGCATGTTCCCAAAACGACTGCTGCATCGATCGGTATGGTGTACACTGTGCTGAGATTGCTCGGTATATCCTCGATCTTCTCAAAAAAGTGATAATGCCTGAAAAGTCAGCAACATTCCTAGAAGTCAAGTCCAAATGTGCACAAATGTTGTGCTTCGTGCTCATAACCCATCGACTCGCCATCTGTCACACAATGTAAGTTTACGTTAGTACACGTGGAAGGAAGTAAACAAAATCAATGAGTTTCCCACTTTGGTTAGTCGGGCGACTAAGCAACCGAATGAACTTATCCGTGCGACTGAGTGGAACGAATGAATCTTGAAAGATGAATTTATTCATACGGGCGACTAAGTCAAGTGTATGAGCATAGTCGTGCGTTTGATTCATTCGTTCAGCTCAGTCGGGCGACTGAGACTAATCGTCTTCTCAGTCGGGCGATTGGAGTTCATCAGCGTGTCCAGTCGCATACTCGACAGTTTGTCCATTCAAATTCGTGTTTTGAGCTATACTTGAAGTTAAACGTCAAAATTTAGCTCATTACACTCGGAAACTACCGATAAACCATGTTCTAACTTCTATTCGAACGTTTAAGCTAGTTTGAATAGCCTATTTGTTCATTAAGTGTTCGGTTACTGTTTGGTCTGAATTTTGAGAGATTTTGAACATCATTGATCAGTGTTATCGATAGAACACCTTGAGTAGTACCTGTATAATCAACAATGAGTGTTAGAACACGTAAACAAGAGCAGATATGGATCGAATGAAATTTTGACAGCGGTTTCTTAGGTCGGGCGAATAGAGGGGGCGATTTGGGAGAGTGAACGACTGATTCTGATTTAGTCGGTTTTTATACTAGGGCAAAATCCAGCCGGGCGACTGAGTCTAGTCGCCTTGGTTAGTCGGCCGACTGAGTCTAGTCGTCTTGAACAGTCGGACGACTGAGTCTCAGTCGTGCCATCTACCCAATCGTTCATCTCCAATCGGGCGATTGAAGTTCATCCAAACGACAATTTCAGTCGGTTACTTCCAATCGTTCGATTTGTTTCATTCGCATACCTCATTCGCACGTTTGACCTAGTCGGGCACATTCAACCGGCCGATTGGGTTCATTCGCATTGCCCAATCTTACGATTGTATTCAATCGTACACCCCATTCGGCCGACTGGGTCATATCAGATTCAGTCGAGCGATTGGTCTATCCTTGTGCCATTTTTAAGGTATGAACTAATACTTAGTTTATTTACCAATTTATAAAACATTATGTGCAATTGATCATCTCAGACATGATCCATTTAACCACCCGATCACCTCAGACGTGATCCATTTAACCACCCGATCACCTCAGACGTGATCTATTTATCCACCTGATCACCTCAGACGTGATCCATTTAACCTTTCAGAAATAAGTTATTTAGATAGACATTAAGCACTTTCAGTGATGTTTAGCAGATAGCAATATACACAGTCCGACACGACACATTACACTAGGACTAAACGAAAACTTAACCTATGAATAGAAAGACATATTTTGTGATTTTGATAGGGGAGGCTTGTATAGCTTATTTGCATTAACATTTTATCCGGAATGGACTCTCGTGGAATCAGACAGGCATATATACCATTACTTGGAACATTAAGTGCTTATTACACTTTGCATGACATGATTGTACAGTTTTTCACTTATGGAAGACATCTAAGTTCTAACTGGGAATCATGTTTGAACTAATATGTAATTCTTATTGATTTTGAACATCAGGCGATGCAGCCACGACGATTGTCAGTATGTTTG
The DNA here is from genome assembly GCA_024085815.1 of Flaveria linearis. Taxonomy (NCBI): domain Eukaryota; kingdom Viridiplantae; phylum Streptophyta; class Magnoliopsida; order Asterales; family Asteraceae; genus Flaveria; species Flaveria linearis. The sequence continues at coordinate 14,443,459 of CM044002.1, forward strand.
TCCACTTAAATCCATACACAGACGTTTGACACACACCAGCGACTAATTAGATGAATTAAGTCAAACCGTATTTGTGTATTCCACAGGTATATGGTAATCAATCATCCTCAGGAGATTTTTGAGCGGTCTAGGACTTAGAAGATTTGGTTCTAAAAATTGTCAAAGAGATGCAGAACCTCAGGTCAGTGCCATCGCACAGCAGAGAGGCGCAAGCAACAATGAATTCTTAGAACAAATAGGTTATGCTTAGCCTCAGGTCAGTGCCATCGCACAGCAGAGAGGCGCAATACCTATTTATCTTCTTAGAGCAGCATATTTGCATATACCTTATTTTAATGACATTTGTCATCTTTTGTTCTGTTTTGCAGGTCTTTGCTCACATTTGTGGCATTAGCTTGCTCCTCACCCCTTATTGGACATTGATTGATTGTGCAGACCAGGGATACCATGGGAACACACAACTGGTTGAATAAATTTAGTTTAAGCCTGTTCACTGATGATGTCTAATGGTCTATTATGTTGAATCTACTGACACATCGTATTGTGTACTTACACAACCCTAGATCTACTTTCTCCAAGTAATTACAATACCAGTCAAAGCTTCTATCATATTCCCATTTTGTTAGACTTAGACTTCTCTGACTTATTATTTTATGTTTAGAACCGAAAAACCAATTTGATATTCCAAGTAACTCGGTGCCTGTGTGCTATCACTTTCCAGTTTTCTCGAGTCGCATTTCCAGTCTATTTGTCTATGCCTTTTCAGCTTAACTTATCCTCCCCCTCCCTTTTTTTTTTTTTTTTTTTTTTTTTTTTTTTTTTAAGTAAATATCTACTGAAATAAATTTTTGTTTAGCTTATTTGCATTAACATTTTATCCGGAATGGACTCTCGTGGAATCAGACAGGCATATATACCATTACTTGGAACATTAAGTGCTTATTACACTTTGCATGACATGATTGTACAGTTTTTCACTTATGGAAGACATCTAAGTTCTAACTGGGAATCATGTTTGAACTAATATGTAATTCTTATTGATTTTGAACATCAGGCGATGCAGCCACGACGATTGTCAGTATGTTTGTCCACTTAAATCCATACACAGACGTTTGACACACACCAGCGACTAATTAGATGAATTAAGTCAAACCGTATTTGTGTATTCCACAGGTATATGGTAATCAATCATCCTCAGGAGATTTTTGAGCGGTCTAGGACTTAGAAGATTTGGTTCTAAAAATTGTCAAAGAGATGCAGAACCTCAGGTCAGTGCCATCGCACAGCAGAGAGGCGCAAGCAACAATGAATTCTTAGAACAAATAGGTTATGCTTAGCCTCAGGTCAGTGCCATCGCACAGCAGAGAGGCGCAATACCTATTTATCTTCTTAGAGCAGCATATTTGCATATACCTTATTTTAATGACATTTGTCATCTTTTGTTCTGTTTTGCAGGTCTTTGCTCACATTTGTGGCATTAGCTTGCTCCTCACCCCTTATTGGACATTGATTGATTGTGCAGACCAGGGATACCATGGGAACACACAACTGGTTGAATAAATTTAGTTTAAGCCTGTTCACTGATGATGTCTAATGGTCTATTATGTTGAATCTACTGACACATCGTATTGTGTACTTACACAACCCTAGATCTACTTTCTCCAAGTAATTACAATACCAGTCAAAGCTTCTATCATATTCCCATTTTGTTAGACTTAGACTTCTCTGACTTATTATTTTTATGTTTAGAACCGAAAAACCAATTGGATATTCCAAGTAACTCGGTGCCTGTGTGCTATCACTTTCCAGTTTTCTCGAGTCGCATTTCCAGTCTATTTGTCTATGCCTTTTCAGCTTAACTTATCCTCCCCCTCCCTTTTTTTTTTTTTTTTTTTTTTTTTTTTTTTTTTAAGTAAATAACTACTGAAATAAATCTCCCCCTAAATTCTAAAACAGAAAATCTTTTTGTGTTTTTGGATTTTATATGACATGGAAATTAAAAATAAAACTAAAAATAAAAGAGAGAAAGAAATAAAGAAAAGACACACGTCGGACTATGAATCTGCTTCTTCAGCAATTACATCACTTTTCTGTTTAACGCCGTTGACCTCTAAAAGATATAAAAATCTTGGTTTATCAAACGGTTTGGTGTAGAGGTCAGCGCGCTGAAAATCCGTGTTAATTTTAATCACATCAATTAATTGTTTTTCATAGCAATCGCGTATGAAATGATATTTAATCCCGATGTGTTTAGTTTTTGGGTGTTGAACAGGATTTTTAGTGACAGCTATGGCAGCAGAATTATCAACATAAATAGGAGTGTTAGAAAATTTCAAACCGTAGTCGCGCATTTGCTGTTGAATCCAGATGATTTGAGAGCAGCAACTTGCAGCAGCAACGTATTCAGCTTCACAGGTTGATAAGGCAACCGAGGTCTGCTTCTTGCATTGCCACGTGACTAACCGTCTTCCAAAGAACTGACACCCTGCTGACGTCGATTTGAAATTCATCTTGCAGCCACCATAATCTGAATCGCTGTACGCAGTAAGCTCGAAGTCATCGTCATGAGGATACCACAAACCCAGTGTTGGAGTACCCTTCAGATAACGGAAAATCCTTTTTACCCCAATCAGATGATTCACTTTTGGCTTCGCTTGATATCTAGAACATAGACATGTTGCATACATGATATCTGGACGCGAGGCAGTGAGATACATGAGAGATCCAATCATCCCACGATACATAGTGGCATCCACCAGATCCCCATTCTCATCAGGAGCCACATCATGATTTGTGGCGAGAGGGGTTCCGGCAGCAGACGCATTTTCCATGTCAAATCGACTGAGAATATCGCCGACATACTTGGTCTGATGTAGGAAAATGCCGGTAGGTGTTTGATCCACCTGTAATCCCAGGAAGAACTTCATCTCTCCCATTGCACTCATTTCAAATTCTGCCTTCATCACAGATTCGAAATCTTTGCATAAAGCTTCATTTCTAGATCCAAAGATGATATCATCCACGTAGATCTGCACCAGAAGCAAGTCACCATCTTTTTCTTTGATAAACAATGTACAGTCAATCACACCCTGCGAAAACCATGCTTCAGCAGGTGGGTGGAGAGCTTTTCATACCAAGCTCGAGGAGCCTGATGTAGCCCATACAGAGCCTTGTCTAACTTGTAGACTCTGTCCCGATGATAAGGATCTTCGAATCCTTCGGGTTGACTGACATAAACTTCTTCACGGATTTCCCCATGCAAGAATGCACTCTTAACATCCAGTTGATAAACTTTGATTTTCATGTAAGAGGCGTAGGCTAGAAAGATACGAATAGCTTCCATTCTAGCTACGGGAGCAAAGACTTCATTGTAGTCGATGCCTTCGACTTGTCTGAAGCCTTGAACAACCAAGCGTGCCTTGTTTCTGATCACAACACCTTGGTCATCCCTCTTGCATTTTAGTACCCATTTGGTACCAATCACCTTAACTCCTTTCGGCCTGTCAACTAGTGTCCAGACTCCAAGTTTCTTGAACTGGAGTAGCTCCTCTTGCATTGCATTGACCCAGGCCTCATCTTTCAGGGCGTCACATACATATTTAGGCTCGATTTGTGAAACAAAACATGAGAAGGCCCCGTCATTGACATAACCCTTTTCCATGACTGCAGCATAATCAGCAGAGTACAGCTGACTTCTTGTTTGCACACCGGATTGAATGTCCCCTATGATAGACGAGGGGGGATGATTCACACTGATCCTAGTCACTGGTGTGGTAGGAACCACAACCTCAGTATCCATATTGGTGACTACTGGTTCAGTATCCGGATTTCCTGCAGCTGGTATAGCAGCTGATGATTCACTGTGTTGATTAGCTGTTTGCTCAGTGTTAGAAGCAGAAGCTTCTTCATCATCTGATGAATCATCACTATCATTATGAGCAGGAGTCGAAGAGCTTGAGGCACCAGCAGTAGATGTGATGTTGCTTGAATCCAGATTTGGTGAGTTAAGAACATCGTACAGCATCTGGGTTGCAGCATCATCCTCTGAATCAAGCTGTGGAAGGTTGAAGGATTTGAAAAAGCCATCATAATCAAAGAATGATGATGGTCCTTTCCAGCAGGAGGTGTGGTGAATCTCTGAACATCCACATTGCACCACACCTCTACCTGACCCGTCGAATTATTGTAAACTCGCTTGTCTGGGATGCTGTATCCTAAGAATATTCCCTGATCTGCTTTTTCGCTGAACTTGCCATCCTGAGTCTTCTTCAGTAATGTACATGGAGCACCAAATGGTTCCAGATACTCCAAATTTGGCTTTCTTTTCTGAAGTAGCTCATAGCAAGTCTTACCATGCCTTTTGACTACTAACACACGATTGAGTGTGTAGCAGGCATTTGCAACCGCCTCATTCCAGAACTGAACTGGGAGCTTTGAATCAGCTAACATGGTTCGCGCAGTCTCAATTAAACTCCGATTCTTTCGTTCTGCAACTCCATTCATCTGTGGCGTGTATGCTGAGGTGAACTGGTGAACAATACCCTTCTCCTTGCAGAAAGCATCCATCCACTGATTCTTGAACTCTGTGCCATTGTCAGAACGAATTCTCCTTACCTTCAGTTTGTAGAGTGACTCCAAAGTCGTGACGAGCACCTTGAATGATTCAAACGTCTCTGATTTAGCTTTCAGAAACATCACCCAGGTGAATCTTGAGTAGTCATCAGTGACTACAAAGCAGTACCAGTCTCCTGCTATACTCTTCGTGCTTACAGGACCAAATAGATCCATGTGGAGCAGCTCCAAGGGAATCTCAATTGTGTTGACGTGCTTGGTCTTGTGAGATTTCCTGATCTGCTTTCCCTTCTTGCAAGAGACACAAAAATCAGGAAGTTGGAAGTTCTTGACTGTAACTCCCTCAACTAGGTTGTTGTGAATCAGATGATTCATCTTCCTTTGATTTATGTGTCCCATCCTTCTATGCCATGAGATGGAGTCCTTCTCTGTAGCTTTTGAGAGGAAACATTGTGCTGTAGATTCAGAAGTAGAAGCATTAGACATATCCAAGACATATAGATCATTGTACCTGGATGCACACATCAAAACCTGCTTCTCTGGAATCTCCATCTCCTTTTTCAGTATGTAACATTTTCGGTTGTCAAACATAACTTTGAAGCCCTTGTCACATATCTGAGACACTGAAAGTAAATTGTTTTCCAGTTGTTGAACAAAATTTACTTTATCAAACTTTACCTTCTCATTACCTACTTCGCCCTGAGCGGTAATGTATCCTCCTTTATTTCCAGCAAATGAAACATGTCCCCCTTTAATTTGTTTGACATTGAAAAGAAGAGACTTGTTTCCTGTCATGTGCCTGGAAGCTCCGCTATCTACAATCCATGTATTTGTTGAAGCACTGTAGCGGACAACCTGCACATAATTGAAAACAATCAGTTAAGGAGGGGGACCCAAGCCTTGACTGGCTTGGGTTTCCCAGAGGAATCAACCATCATGAATTCAACCCACTGTCCTTTATCAGTAGGTGGAATGTCAACTTTCAGATTGTCCTGTCTGTCAGATTCACCAGATGTCTTTGCTTTCCATAAACCATCTCTGTGAAAGGATTGTTTATGATAAACTTTAGACTGATTAACAGTTTGAGTATATGGTTTAGATTCAGAAACAGTTTTTCTTGCCGGTGTCACAGACCTGTCGGGGACTTGTCTGTGTTGTCTTTCACGAGGGGGGGACGAAAACGACTTCGAAGGTGTTTTATGCCTAATGGGTGTTTCGATCTCACCGGGGTCTTAGATCGCTGTTTTGAATCTACTTTGACTTTGTCGGTTAACTCAACTTTAATTCTTGGTGTCTGATAGCGTGGACAATTGGTTGAAATATGACCTCGCTTACCACAAGTATAGCAGGATCTCCATTCATCAGGACTAGGAGATCTCTTGTGGGGCGGTGAGTAAACCTCAGGAATGGGTCGTTTGGTCTCAGTCTTTGAATATGTACCCTCTTTAACAAATTTAACTTGTTTAACATTTTGATTAAATTGTCGTTGAGGTTGAACATTATCCCTTTTCACTGGTTTAGCTTGAGTGGATTTAGAAATCTTGGTTTGAGTAATATTTGACTTTGATTCTGAACCAAGAGTTGTTTGTTCAGTTTCTTCCACCCGTTTCTCAACATTGATCGTTCTTGATGTTGAGGGTTTCTGATTATCATCCGAAGAAGCAGACTGAGCTGCAGTGTCCGGATCACTCACCAAAGGAGTTGTCACCACATGATCCTTGATTTGATTATTATTAATTGGACGTTGTTTTGTGTTCAAAAGGATTTCATGTGGTGGTGGAACTACCTTGTAACCCAAACCCTCCCCATTGTTGCGTTCTTTAACCAAGTTTTTCAAAATGTGCGAAGAACTCGCGAGACTATGTAGTTTTTGTTGCAATGACTCATTTTCTACCTGTAAGACTGCTTTTTCCTTTTTAGTTTCTTCAATGGTCTTTAAGTAGAATTTGATGTCATTTTCTTGGTTAAATACAACAACTTCAGTTTCCTTTAGTTGTTTCTGCAACGCATCTAACTTTTCTTTATAACTGCTCTCATTTTGTTTTAATATACGATTAGCTTCTGAGCACAGTTTTAAGTCATTTACTAAGTTATCATTGTGTTCTAATAACCTAGCAAACTTTAGATCAATGCTTTCTCTAAATTTATCACATTCGACACAAACATGTTCATTAAATAGTTCATCTTTAGATTTTACCTGTGTGGAAGACGATGTTCCAGCCATGAAAGCATTCTGAGACGTAGATTGAGCTTCAGATTCTGAATTCAACTCATTCTTGACTATTTCATCAACAGCATCAAATGTCTCTTCCAATTCAGCAGTATCAACTTCGGCTGAACTTTCGCCTTCACTCGCTGAGTCTTCGTTCAAATCTTCCACGGAAGCTATGTTAGCTTCATCAGACACAAATCTAAAGGACCAGTCTTGTCCTTCATCTCCTTGTGCTACCATAGCTTTAGAATCACTTCCCGTGGATGCTGGTTTCTTGTCTCTATCTTGCCTGTTGAACGAAGAAAAAGGATTCCCATTTCCAGTCTTCTTAGGCTTTGAACACTCCCTTTTGAAATGGCCCTTTTCTCCACAATTGAAGCACGTGACTTTAGACTTGTCAAAACCAAAAGTTGTATCTTTAGTAGCCACGAGATTCTGCCCTGTTTTCTTCACAAATTTCTTGGCTCTTCGGACAGCGCTTGCAAGAGCCCACATGATGTCCATTCTTTCCAGCTCATTCTCATCTACTTGCTCATAATCTTCATCAGCAAGGTGGCAATTACCAATTTTGCCTGCCACCAAACCATCATAAGAATGCACAACAGCAGCCAGAAGATCCATGTGCTCTTTAGCAACCTCCACTGTTACCTTTCCCAGATTTTCTGTAGTTAACTTTGCAGATTGAGTAACAATAGGGCTTTGACTAGCTCCAGATGCACCAAGAGATTCATTTGCAGATGATGAGCCTTGTTCAACAGTTGAAGAGACATTGGACACGAAGGCTGTTTGCAAAGGTGCACCAGATGACTTTGCAGCAGGGGTGGACGTGGAAGCAACATTGTAGAGTGAGGGGTCCTGAGCATAAGAACCCTTCTTAGCCTTGTATTTTTGTCGCACTTCCTCCTCTTTCAGTTTTAGAATAAAGTCATTGATATCCAGGGTTTCTAAAACTGAGTTGTATCGAAGAGTAGAGATGAACGAATCCCACTTTGCAGGTAGACCATCTGCCAAGCTTAAAACTTTGTCTTCCATTGAAGTCTTAACACCATGAGTGTTAAGTTCACTCATCAGATGGTAGAAACGATCAATGATCTCATCTAAGCTTTCATTCCCAATTGCTGAGAAGTTATCAAACTCCTTCTTCAAAGCTTTGCCTTTCAGTGCCTTTAAGTTAGAATTTCCTTCATACCTCTTTTCAAGGACTTCCATCAATTTCTTACTTTGTTTGTGCTCTGAGTACTGATGAATAATAGGCTTGGGAATGGACTGAGTCAAAATAGCATAAGCCTTCTTCTCTGCATTGTAGGCAACCTTTTGTGTGTCAGATAATCCACTCAAAGTCAAAGGAACACCATCAGCCCCTACTGGTATTTTATAACCCACCTCAATAGAGTTCCACAAGTTAGTATCTACACCATTAAGATAGATTTCAAAACGTTGTCTCCATTGTGGAAAGTCCTCTATTGTCAATAGTTTAGGTGGCTTGTTATGGTTCCCTATTTCATTTTCCAGTAACAACAAATTCTGAATTCGTGAATCCTTTCCAGCTGACATGGCATAATGTTCTGAGTCCATCTTTGAATTAAGTTAACTTGAGAATTACACTGCTGTGCGAATGGGCTACAAGCGATTGGACTCAAACGTACGATTGAAACAGACGACTGAGAGATTTAGACGACTGAACAGACCGAACGACTCAAATGTGCGACTGGAGTGGGCGATTGACTCAATCGGGTGATTGACACTGCGATTGACTCAACCGGGCGAATGGACTGGCGAATGACTCAAAACGTGCGAAAGAACTGGGCGAATGAGTTCAGTCGTACGATTGAGATAATCGTGCGACTGGGTCGGCTGAAAACGTGATTTCTGAACACTTTTGACCTAGAACGCAATTCTTTGCACCCTAGACGGCTGAAACTCGAAAAAACACTGACTTTTCAGAACATGCAAACGTAAAGACTCGATTTTTAGCCAAAAGAATGAATCTTTTTGCGTAAAAACGTAGACTTTTTCACAAAAACGATTGAATCAACGAAGAATCAAGAGCCAAAGCTCTGATACCACTTGTTAGGACCGAGCACGTACGGAGTACTAACAGATTCTTCATTGTACCGAATCAAATAGTGCGGAATCCTATTTGATTGGCGATCCAATCAGTGAGAACGAAATCAAGATCAATCCTAACGATAAGAAAACGTTATGAATTGACTCGGAATGATCTGAAACGCTCTATGAAGTTGGAATGGTCGAACAGCACGTTCTGGGGCGATTAGGGTTTTTGGTATTCGAAGTGTTACTTTATTCCACGAATTAAGTGGTATATATAGGTTAGGGTTTCTCATTCGGGCGACTGAACCATTCTGGTGGTTCAGTCGGGCGATTGAGCTATACGGTTGATCCATACGCACGACTGAGACATCAATCGTACGACTGGTTCAATCTCATGCTTCAGTCTTCCGACTGATCCAGTCTCATGATTCAGTCGTGTGACTTAGCCATTCGCATGAAGTTATTCATGCGTATGGTCCATTCGCATGGCCCATTCGCATGATAACTATATCATGTTAAGTTTGAATGTGTTAATCATTACAACATTATGCATACCTATTCAAACTAAACCAAACCTATATAATTAGTCATTACTTAACCCATTAATGAAATATATAAACATTATAATATAAACAACCAAATGTATTTCATTAAGCACCATTTAATTACACATAGTCAAGACATTTTACATTCAACTCAGAATCTAGGGACACATGTATCAACAATAATTTCATTTTATGGATTGTATTCTCTCAAATGAAACGATCTCATCAAAGTTGGAGTAAATTCTGGATTTTGATGAAGAAGTTCATTTCGTTATATTTGTTTTTGTAAAAACTTCATTGTTAAGATAGGAGTGATTTCCCTTACCTTAATGGTGAGTTACCTCGTCTTATTTCTATGGATCCTTAACAATGAGTTGGGATTGAACTTTTGATTGGTAAGTTAATGGTCATATCTTGGGAATACACCATCAAGTTAGGAGTGAAAACCACACCTTGATGACTATTCTCATTTCTGGATCTTCAACTTACCATGGTTGTAAATCAAGTGACGAGAAGCATGTAGTAACTTGACGGGTGAAACACTGTTAGTGTTTTGACCTATTAAGCCAAAGCATGATCTCTGAACTCGAAAGGAAACCCGATTGTCTTAAGATGATTTTGACTCCAAGCTTGAAGCATGTGAATTCTTAAACTGATTTCTTTCCTTTATCTTCATATTTTAACTCGATCTAGCTACATCGAACCATTTATTCCCTACTTATCAACTTTCATTTTGAGTTATCATTAAAACCTGATTGCGTAATGATAGCTTCCTAAACAACCTTCCTGCCAAATAAAGACATTACTAATTTGTGTTCATGGCTTCCTAGCCACACGAATGTTTCTCAGCTGTGATTATGAATTTGATGAACCGCATGTGCAAGCCGTACGTGGAAAGCTACTTGTGTTTGCCTTAATCAGCAATATCCTAAATTATTTAAATTTTAATCCAATCGTGAGTGCTATCTTCGTTGATCAATGCAATTTCTATTATTGTGTCATTTCTTGGACCATCTTTGAACTCCTTATAACAACCTCTAGTAAATCTTCTGAATGTTTTACCCTCAAAACCACACTTATTCTGAAAACCTATTATAATGATTTCTTCATACCAAAGTTAATCTTTAATCTTAACAAACACGATACTTGTATCAACGTTACACTAATAACACTTTGAACCCTTATTGACATGAGTAAACAAGAATCGATCACCTAGAAACTCGTTAAAGTTACTTGCTTAAGAAGCTCTTATGAATTCCATCCAAAAACATCTGAAACTTATTTCTCATAAGCCGAGTCCCGTATCGATCTAATGTATGGTGTTTCACACATGACAAAAATTCTTGTTAACCGTATTGAACTGTTTGGAATACAAACATTTGTCAATTAAAAATCTTAAAGGAATAACTTGCACACTTTAGAACATATAAGATTATAAACGGTGAAACTCAGCAACTTAAGACTCATAGTCAAACTTATTGAATTTAAACACTCGTGAATACGAAATGACATCTAAGTCTCCTCATAAATCTTAAAATTTATTTCTCATGATTAAATTTCGGGACGAAATTTCTTAAAGTAGGGGAGACTGTAACATTTCGTATTTTTACCACGATTTTTATAAATAATAATAATAATAATAGCAATAATACTTAATAATAATAATAATAATATCAATAATAATAATAATAATAAATAATAATAATAATGATAATAATGATAATAATAATAATATTAAAGATAATAATAAACAATAATAATAACACTAATAATAATAATAATAACATTAATAATGTTAATAATAATAATAATAATAAGAGTCCAGGGGTCGGTTTTGCAATTTATCAAACTTCAAAAAGAAGTTTATAGCATGAAATAATAAATTTAAAACCACAGGGACCAGTTCTGTAAATATTTCAAAACCAACAGCGCTCTCTCTCTTCTCCCTCGTTTTTCCGGCGACCGTCCGGCCACTGCCGGCCAACGGCTCCGGCGAACCCCAAACCACCTCAAAACTCGATTAAATTACTCCAAACCGGTCCCATTATGATCGTGGGTCAGATTCGAATCCATCCACACACTTTAATCATTCATATTACAGCTCATAGATCCACTCTCGATCCACTTTAATTCTCGAGTGCGATCACAGCTCAAAAACCCGCTCAAATGTTACTAATAATCAAATCGAATCTACCTAAACAATCCTCTATAAATTCCCAATCGAATTCAGTTTTCAATTGTACCAAAAACAAACACAAAAAACAACCCGTTCGAACACCATAACCGCGGACCTGCAACCCCTTAAAAACCCAACTTCCAATCGATTTCAATCAAATTTGATAATGGGCTTGGCTTCTAGATCGTTATTCGAAGCTTCCCATGAGTTTAATTTGATTATCAACGTTGTTTGGAGCATCAAATCGATCACACAGTGACCGCGGTCTGTTCTTCGACCTGCTCGTCTTCAATTCATCATCATACTGGTAATTCGACACACACACACACTCTATTCTTCATGGGGAACAAAAGCCCATGGTCAATTTGATTTACAACATCATTTGATCTATCAATTTGAACGATCGAATTCTAGGGTTCATGAGATATGGGGTAACTATGTTAAATCAGTTTATAAGAATTTGGGACGGGTTTCACTCGCGGTTAAGGCCAGTGGTCCACTGGTTCCTGCGCTCTTTCACATCCATGAGGTCCCGGGTTCGAAACCGGGCTACCTCACCTATTTTTTTTTAGCTTTTTAGCCTTTAAATAAATGATAGAAAAATCAGAAAAATTATAAAATTTCTTTTATAAACTACCAATAATTTTTGAAATTATCTAATTATTTGCTGGAATTTATTTTAAAATTTCTTTATTTATTTAGTTATTTATTTTGTTTAATTAATCATTTTCATATAAAATAGGTTTTAAATATTGTTTAACGTATTAAATCATTATTTATTCAAATAATATATCCAGATTAATTTCTTTAATTTTTAAAGTTTAAATCACGATATTATAAATGGAGATTTATTTTAAAAACATTATAAATTCTTTTATGTAATTTAAATAATAAAATATATCATGGTTCAAATTTAGATTATTTAAAACCTTATAAAATCATATGTTTAATGACTAATTATTCATCTAATATATCATCACTAGTTAATAAAGTTATTCGTTAACTTTTATTTAACTTCTTAAAAATTTATAAAACAATATTCTCTTTATTTGATTTTTAAGGTTGTATTATAAAACTTTTATGATGAAATATTCTAAAAGCTCAAAACTTTATAAAATGAGTTTAAATAATTTTTAAAGTCATTTAAATAAGTATATAATTAATTCTCTTTATCAAATAATTGATTATTAAATTAATTATATCTTTCAAACTTAATTTCTATTAACTTAAATTGTTGAGATATTTTTAATCATTCTTGGACTTAATTGAGTTATAATATCTTTATTAATCAAAAACATAAATGATTCATTATTTTAATTAATTATTTAAACCCCCAAATCCAAATTGAAACCCTAGATCATGTCTAACCATTAATCTTATTATTAAACTTAATCTTGGAATCAATACATTTAGGTAACTCGTAAAAGAAATCGTTGGAGCCTCGTTTAAATTCTTATCATCACCTTATATATATCAAGTGAGTATTTCTATACCCCTTTTTCTTATTTTCACACTTTGGGGTGAAACATGTTACTTATTAATCATTGCACTTGTAAACGTTTGGATTCTTGTAAACTTATGGCAATTTGCTTGTGTGTTGTGATTAGTTGAATCTTGTAGCTACCATGTAATGTCGAATATATGTACAATCATTAACTATTGCTAGCCTGGCGACGTCATAGATCTATGGGCCTGACAAGCCTGCTTGGTTGATCCAAGTACACTTAGCTAATCGTATAATCTTGTAAACGTTTAAGACTTGTAAAACTTTGTCAAGGTTTGATTGTGCATTCTGTCTTACATCCCTAGTTACCTTGTTCTCTAATTTACAACTTGAATTGCCATCTTTTATATACTTATGTATCCAAAACTGTAGAATGCTCACCAACATTTTTATGTTGACCTTTTATTTTAACATGTTTCAGGTTACTCTTTGAAGCTTATCACACTTAGGATTGAACTTAGAGAAATAAACGAATGATCTGGATGTATCTTTGTTTAAACGTTTACTTGTATTGTTACAATTGAATCTTGATTAATATATTTGGAACAAATAATAGCGTTATGTGGCTGTGAACAATCGTAACTCTCACGCCTCGACGATTCCGCCGTCAAGGTTGGGGTGTGACAGGTGGATAGTCACACATAGGAAATCAATGATTGTTAACAACACTAAGGGTTAAATCGTTAATAAGATTAAGCCCTATGCTATCAATATTCATGGTGGACAGGCAATGTGGACATGAAAATACTAAAAAATAAGCAATTATACAAAATAATAAGCAACATATAATTTAGATCCATGAATTCCTCACGTAGTTGATCCAAGGCTAAAGGTAAAGTTGCGTTTAACATTACAACCTGGTGAACTTTAGATTATAGAAAATTGGCAATTGAATAGATACTACAAAGAGATATAGTTTTGACCTTTTAAGTCAACCAAGGTACTCTATTACAACCTGGTGAACTTTAGATTATAGAAAATTTGACACCAGCAGTGTCTTTTATGATGATCATATTAGGAAAAAGTTCCAGGAAATCATGTACCAAAATCCCAAAAGCAAGACATGCATATCCCTATATTGAACTTAACACAAGAGATGAACTCTTTAAAACTTACTAGCTACAAAAAAACTTTGATATGGCAAAAGCCCTTTCATGATGATCATATCACATCAGGTTGTGAGATCTGGATATGGTAAAAGCCCTTACTAGCTAATAAAATTTCAACAAATTGTGAGTTCTGGATATGGTAAAAGCCCTTTCATGATGATAAAATCTCAAAAACAAGACATGCATATCCCTGTATTAACCTGAACTCATAATTAAACATCAATGAATTTAACCAAAATCCTAATTTCCCCAAGATACAAATTGATAAATTTAATACAATACAAATGAGATTGACAGACTAAAAACGCTTACAGGAGACTGTTTATCACGGGTTCACCCGAAAATCTTCAATTGGTTGTCGGTTCACATAACAAACCACATCAACCTGGAAGGAACCGTAGTTGCCGCTTTATATCCATCAGATCTGCTATACAAAGGGAATGATTTTCAAACAAACTCAACAGTCAATAGTAGACTAGGTTACTAATTGAGAACAAAATCACTTACAATATAGGATATGGCTTCTCTCCATCTTTAGGAAACAAATTCAAGAACATGAATCTGCAGCGACCACGTGTTGTACGATGCAGAGACCCCGTACGGGTGAGGGTTGGTGGGGGTAGACGAGCGATGAAGATCGAAACACCAGATCTCACGATTGGGTTTGCGCCTTTGCGGCCGCAAAACCCTAGACCTGGTTCGCCTTTGCAGATGGTTGAATTGGGGGTTTTGTGGTGAGTCCAATGTCAATTGGAAGCAAGGTTTCGATATTTAGAATGTGGACTAAAGTCAACTTGTACAACTACAATGCCTTTTTAATTGAATGGGCTTAATGGACTATTAAATTGGTTTGTTATATAAAACTTCTAATTGAAGTAAATCAAACTTTATCTAATTCAAAAATATATATAAAACATCAAATTAATAAAAATATCTTCTATTTATAAAGTATATTATTAATATGTTTTCGTATATCAATTTGTTTTTCAATATATAGTCTGTTTAATTTTCTATTTTTGATCGTATAATCATGGATCGAAATTATATTGAAATAAAGTACTTATTTATAAATCTTTAATGATTTTAACATAATACTAACTAATCAACCAATTATATTTTATTTGATAAAAAAATGGTATGGTTGGGTTGCTAATGAGAGTGAAAGTTGTTTATATTTGGGGAGTATAGGTAGAGGAGATAGAAATTAATTTTTTTAATAAATAATTGGGTTGGGTTGGATTGTGTATGAGAGACTTGAGATGATAACATAAGGGATCTGGTAGATTGATATTGGGTTATGTCATTGAATATGATATTTAATAAAATATATTAGGTTTTATATGGAACATTATGTATGTATACTTATTTGTATATTATCTCTAATGTGTGTGGTGCATGAAAGGTTATGTGTTTATTGTATATTAGGTGTTTCTATGCAATAAGGAAATATCTATATCTAAGATTTTTTATGTTGTAATGTCGTTGAAGATAATAAATATAAAATATTAAATTGGTTTAATGTCCTTTGTCATTCTGGGTCATATTTCATATATTTAGATCGTTTATTTGCATTTTCTAACTTTGTTTTCTGGTCTTCTTGTCTATTGTTTAGGGTTCACGTGTTATACTTACATAATTTTCCTGTATTTCCAACGTGTCTATTTTGCAAAGGTGCGTATCCATGTATCACTCATTATACTTACCTAAGATGTTTTATTAGATGCTTATGACTATTCATTTCGTTTACGTTAATTGCCACATAATTGGAATTATGTCGTGCTATATGCTTTTGAAACCATATTTTATATGCCCTTCGTTGTTAGTATCATGTACATTACTACGTACGGTATCTGTTACTTGCTTATCGTTTCTAATTATTATACTATTAGTGTTAGTTGGTGTACATTTTCTTGTCAGGGCTTTTTTTATAAAATTATTTATTCTTCTTATGTTATTTTTTATTTGCATTTTATTATTATATTTCATCCAATGTGTTTTTTAATGTTCGTGTTTACGTTCGTCCTTTAACTATTATTATGTTTTTGTTCCACGAATTTAAATTTGTTGTCTTTCTTCAACTCACGCAATGTAGCTAGAACGATCATGGCGGATCTTTCTTTTCTTGTAATATTGTTCGAGATACTTCCAATACTTCCTGCAAAGGTTGTTACGAAATGCAAAGTCGTATGCAAAGAGTGGTATTCGTTCCTGTCAACGGATTTATTTGCAAAGCTTCATTGTCAGTATATGCTGGCTTCACCAGATCAAAAAATTCTTTTTCTTGGTCGTACATGTTGTTCGATTCATTCGTCGAGTTATGAATCCCCTCGGTTTTCCACTCTTGACTATTTTAAAATCCCGTTCACGACTCATCCCTACCGTATGATGGTTTTAGCAAGCTTGGATGGTATGTTGTGTGTTTCTCAAAGACACAACTGAGCTGATTATTTGGAATCCACTGACCAAAGTGTACAAGAAGTTGTCAACCTCCAAATCTCAAGGTTTTTATAAAATGCAATGTGATGCTGTTGGTTTTTGTGTTGATTCTTCGAATGATTACAACATCCTTCATATCAAGCGTAGGCGTGGTTCAATGACTATTTATATATACTCAATGAGATCTGGCTCGTGGGGAACAATACGTTTCGTAAAAAAACGACCATACCATGGAGCGACTTATGATTGGTCTGGGGGTACATTTTGTGGTACTGGACTGTATTTCACGGTGACGCAACTTTTGATGAGCGGTGAGAAAGTAATAATTCACTTTGATGTTGAATCGAAAGAATTTTGTGAAATACGCTTTCCAATTGTTGCAAGTGAAGGGAGTTCTGTTGATTTGATTAGTGTGCGTAATCACCTACACGCTTTTGTGATTGATGCATTCGTTGACCGCTCGGTTGCGTTGTGGAAGCTAGAAGGTAAGACGTGGATGAAAATTTTTAGTCTTTCTAATGTCATGCGACTCCCGTTGGGACCGTCATCCCGTGTCACACATGTTAATGAAGACGATTCATGTCTTTTGATAACAATATTGGGTGAAATGTATCGAATTGATGTTCATGCGAATAGCCTTGATGGATTCAGTCGTCTCTCGTATTTTCAAGACATCCCATGCGCGGTCTATACCGAGACTATAGTTTCACCCAAGTGATTAGTTATTGCTTACTGTTTTTTATTATTGGATTACATTAGTCATGTGTCTTTCTTATGTTCGAATGACATTTAGTTTTGATGGTTGTTTGCTTTTGTGTTGCAATGAACGTTGTGCTTGTGTTTTTACTATATTTGGTATTTTCTTCCATTGTTTTTTGGTTATCAAATATCTTTACAAATATATATATTATAATTATACGATGATATAGATCATATTAATATTCTACCATGAAAGCCCGTATGATGTTCAACTATGCTATAATGTCGAATAACGCACACTTTACGGATACGCATTGAGATTTACCCCAAATTAAACGTGATTATCATCATTTTCATTAATTTTAATATTTCTTGCCTACTACTTTATTATCATGATATTAGACTTCTATTTTTTTCCAGTTCACCTTAAACGTTTACGGGTCTGGTTTAACATGGACGTCCATCATAGCGTTGATGTTTTTTCATCACTAACACATTGTGGCATTTGGTACACTGTTCCTTTTGTATGGGTGGAGTTTGTATCGGCTGACGTTAGTCAAACTGATCTTTTGATTATTTTTATTGATCAAGATGTAAGAGATTCTCTTTCTTCCTTTTACCTAAAATCTATGTTTTTGAATAAATTATTATACTAATATTTTGAATTTTTAGAGACAAAAAAATGCTGCATTTGTCCCAAGACATTTAATGCATGTTTACAATGACTTGAAATTGGTGGGCCGTGTTTTTATATTGCATCGGTTCAAGATTGAAAGTTTCAAACATCGCGACTTTCCAAAACATCACAACTACAAGTTGGTGTGCGGTGATTTCAAGATTGTTATTGATGAAGGCACACGACTTATTCCGTTAATCAGTGAAATTCCAAAAGGCTTTTATTTATATCCATTAGTTCCCTCAATTAAAACTCTTATCAACGATCGACGATCCCAAAAACTATTTGTTGGTACGTTCATGTTGTTTAATAAACGTCTACATACATACATACATACATACATACATACATACATACATACATACATACATACATACATACATACATACATACATACATACATACATACATACATACATACATACATACATACATACATACATACATACATACATACATACATACATACATACATACATACATACATACATACATACATACATACATACATACATACATACATACATACATACATACATACATACATATATTCATAAATAATAAATAGTACATGCTTTCAACACACAATATGCATATTGTGTCTGTTTGGTGTAGATGTTGTTGGAAGAATTGTCACGGGCGACAGAATATTGGGTCGATATCATTTTGTTATGTCACTGCAAGATGTCACGTGAGTCAGCCATCATCCCACTCTTATGTGCTCCTTACGTTTCTCCAATTTAAGATTTTCGACATGTGTTTTACATTTTCTAACACTAATCGTTTGTACCAGCGGTGACACTATAAAGGTGTTTTTGTACGATACGAGACATACCGATATGTTCAAGACTTATCTAGCAATGTCAAAAAGTCTATTGTATACATATCTCGAGTCAAGTTGGTTCATCTAGCGGAAAGTATGATATTTTTTGCCTACACACACATATATATATACATATACATATATATATATATGTATACACATATACACATATATAGGTATATATATGTATATATATACATATATATATATATGTATATATGTGTATACACACACATTCATGCAATTGGTTATTTAATTTGGTTTGACTTATACTTGACAATATGTTACAGCTAATATATTGAGGTCTACCGATTTTTCCGCCATTATGTACGAACCGGACATGCCTGAGGCACGCGCTATTAGGGCTATGGGTTGTTATTAAAGTTCGTGTGCATTTTGATAATTGGGTTATTTGTTTTCATATCAGTATTTTTGTTTTATTAAAAAATGTATGATATATTGGTCTGTAATACATTTAACCTTTCTTGGTTGTGCTAATCTTAACGTATGATATATTTTTTTTGTGATTGAATTATTTTATGTGGCCTAATGATGTTATGACGGTTCTTTTGCTACGTAATGTTAGTTTTTTTTATAGAAACGTATAAACCTCATATAGTGAGAATACAAGTTCAACGGTACAATGCAGATTTAGCGTTTCACTCTATTGTCTTTCTTAGTGGTAAGCATTGATGGATTTATTATTAATAAATAGATGTATTATTAATAAATATGCATCATTATATATACGATACAAACAAAAACCAATTAGCATTTTATATAACATATAAGAAGGTTAAGGACATGTGTGCAATAGATATCTTATGACCACTAAATACGTTTTTAATGTGTTTATCAAATTAGATTTGCAGTAAATATTTTAAGTATAATTATTGTATCAGTCAATATGGCTTCAGTGGACTTATATGTAGAATGTGTTTATTTTTTTATTCGACGTGTGTCAAGCCTTATAAGCCACGACATTTGTCTTTTTAATTGTCAAGGCATCATACGTTGTCTTTTAAACCATACGTAACGTATGTGTGATGTTTTTTCGCACAACAGAAGCATATAATGGAGGTTCCCCGTAACATTCAGTCTGAGTCATGTGACTCTGATGTACTCTCTCCAACGCCTTCTCAGGGAACAAATGTTTCTTCCTATGGAGAGCTCCATGAACGTAGGAGGTGTCCTGGCCGTCCTCGCCTACGTGCAAGACCTGTCGCTTCTACTCCTATGCTTGGTAGTAGACAACGTCGATGTTATGGTTAGCTTTAGTTCGTTCATACATATTTTATGATTTCTTCCGGACATCTGTCTCTTGGTCATACGTTATACTTTCATTCTACATAACAAACATATTCGGCTTGCAATCTAGATAGACCGTTAGATTGATGTAGCCTCTTATGCAGATGGCGGACGAGACAATAACGGAGTTCATTACGATAGTACAACAAACATTGTTATGCCATCTCCATTAAATTCATCACTTTCACATGCATGTGTACGAGGATCTTCTTCTCTACAACACATTCCATCTCATGGCCATGTATATGCAGATGAAAACAGACAACGTACATCTCATATGTTAATCTGTATAATTATTGAAGAATTAACATGACAGTCATGTTGTTTGCTCATAATTGCCATTTTTGTAGGTCATACATCATCGTATTGGGATTGCGGTGATGCAGATCGTGTTTGTGTGCATTGTGAGGCATTTGTTTGGTACGCCGAACGGTCTGTTAAAGCGTTCTCGCCAAGGCATCCAAAGTTTTCCTTGTGTTGTGGCAAAGGAAAGGTTATTCTACCATTCCTCCAACATCCTCCCCAACTGTTGTTTCAGCTTCTTGGCAACCACGGTGACAACCGGTCAAAGGTTTTTCGTGAAAATATTAAACTTTTAAATGCGATGTTTGCATTCACTTCTACCGGTGGGAGAATAAGTACAGAATTAAATGATGGTCGTGGTCCATACACGTTTCGTTTAAATGGACATAACCATCATAGAATTGGGTCTTTGTTACCTACGCATCCCGATGGTCGCCCGAGGTTTGCCCAATTATATATCTTCGACACTCAAAATGAGATTGACAATCGTTTTTCAGCTTTACGAAGCTGCATTTCTCCCTCATCTGATGAACGCGTGCTTCGATCTTTAGTGGCTGACTTAACGGTCATGCTTGATCATTATAACGTGTTAGTGCAAGCATTTAGAATGGCTAGGGAACGGTTTGACAACACGTCAATGCATCCTGTTAGAATTCGCTTGATTGGAACACGGAATGCAGAACATAGACAGTACTCTTTACCTACCGCCTCTGAAGTGGCGGCTTTGATCCCGGGTGATGGTAATCCTACTGATTCACGGGATGTCCTTATTGAAGAGCGTGGCACTGGCATTGTAAAGCGTATATCTGAGATTCACCCCAGTTTTATAGCGTTACAATATCCTCTATTGTTTCCGTACGGTGAAGATGGTTTTCATGTGAACATTCCTCTACATGTTACTACAGAAACAAGTAATCGAAAAAATGTATCTATGAGAGAATATTATTCTTATCGTTTACATGTGAGGAGAGATGAAGGAAGGACATTGCATAGGTCGGGTCGTCTGTTTCAGACTTATGTGGTCGATGCTTATTCAGCTGTTCTTGAGCATGAACTGGATTGGTATAAGAGAAATCAAAATACAATTCGTTCAGATCTCTATAATGGTCTGCATGATCGTATTGCAGAGGGAGAAACATTTGGTGGATCAATTGGTCGGCGTGTCATCTTACCTGCATCTTTTACCAGGGGACCTAGATATATGCTTCAACAATATCAGGATGCAATGGCAATTTGTCGTTGGGCTGGGAGTCCAGATTTGTTCATCACCATGACTTGCAACCCTAAATGGCCCGAAATTGAGCGCCATATAAATGCGACAACACCTAGCCTAACTGCATCTGACCGACCTGATATTATTGCTCGTGTGTTTAAGATAAAACTCAACGAGCTTATGAATGATGTACGGAAAAAGAACCTGTTTGGTCGACCAAAAGCAGGTTCGTTTGTTGTTTTTTTAGTTTTGTAATCAAAACATTTTTTTCCAAATGTTTGTACATTAGCTAAAGTATTGTCTTATGTTTAGTTATCTATACGGTCGAGTTTCAGAAACGAGGTCTCCCGCATTGTCATGCTTTGGTTTTCCTACAGCCAGATGATAAGATTGGGACCACCGAATGTATTGATAGATATATATCTGCTGAGCTTCCATCAGAATTAGTTGACCCTGAAGGTTTTGCTGTTGTTTGTATGCATATGATGCACGGACCATGTGGCATTTTAAATCCTTCAAGTCCTTGTATGCATAACGGTCGTTGTCTTAAAGGATACCCGAAGAATTACTATGACGAAACGTTCATTAGGCATGATGGGTGGCCGTGTTATAAAAGACCTAACAATTCAAGAGTTGTTAAAGTTGGTTCTCAGCATATTCAGCTTGATAACAGATTTGTTGTTCCTTATAATCGTGATTTGCTTGTAAAATACGCCTGTCATATTAATGTAGAGTGGTGTAACCAAGGTATGCTGGTGAAGTATCTGTTTAGTTACCTAAACAAGGGTCCAGATCGTGCTACTGCCATTTTAGAGAATGGTCAAAATCGAACGGCTTTTGCATCCTTATTGCATAATGAAAACGAGATCGAAGAATATATAAACTGTAGGTATATTTCTTCATCAGAAGCATGTTGGAAGTTATTTGGATTTGACATGCAGTATCGTTCTGTTTCTGTTGAAAGACTACCATTTCACGAAGAAGGGTGTAACAGGGTCTATTTTCGTGATAACGACCAGCTTGCTAATGTTGCCGCGCGGACCACGGCTGCCATGTCAAAGTTTACTGAATGGATGCATGCTAACGAATTGTATCCGGAAGGTCGTCTTTTAACGTATGCCGAATTTCCAACAAAATTTACATGGCATGAAAATGATAGAGCATGGCGGCCACGCAAAAATGGGTTTGCTATCGGACGAATTTATTATGTGAGTCCTTCTATGGGTGAGACATACTATCTCCGTATGTTATTGAATGTTGTGCGTGGCCCCTTATGCTTTAATGATATTCGTACCGTTGATGGGGTTGAGCATCAATCATATATGTTGGCATGCAAGGCGTTGGGATTACTAGGAGATGATGTTGAGTGGGTTGAGTGTATACGTGAAGCTTCACATTGGCGGTTAGGGAACCAGCTCCATGAACTTTTTGTGTCGATTCTGTTGTTTTGTACTGTTAGTGATCAAGCATGATTATTTTCTGATTGCCTACCTTTCTTATCAGAAGATGTTGCTTACAATCAACGTCGAGTTCTACAGAGTGAAGACATAATTTTCACAGATGTTGAACTTCTTAACTATACGTTGATCGAGATAGAAAAGATTTTAGTAGGTAACAATAGGTCTTTGGTGGACTTTCCTAATCTCCCTCAAATTGATAGTTGCTTGGTGAATGTTACACGTAATCGATTGATAGCAGCTGAGCGTACTTACAACATTCAAGAGGAAAGGACAGTTTTTGACAGCCTACATAGTGGGTTAAATATCCAGCAGAAGGAAGTTTATGATTACATTGTTGGTTGTGTTGATAATAGGACGGGTGGTGTTGTGTTCGTGTTTGGTAGTGGGGGGACGGGGAAAACGTACTTGTGGAAGACGCTAATTGCTTGTATTCGTGCGCGTGGGCAAATTGTCTTGTCCGTTGCCTCATCTGGGATTACTTCTTTATTACTCCCCGGTGGACGAACCGCTCATTCTCGGTTTAGGATACCATTTGATCTTGATAAGGATTCGTGTTGTTCAATCGACGTTGGGTCTGATCTAGCAGAGTTAGTTGTTGCTTCTACCCTTATCATATGGGATGAGGCGCCTTTGCAACATCGACATGCTTTTGAAGCTGTTGATCGGACGTTCAGAGATATATGCAAGCACAATATTCATGGGGCAGAAAATCGAGTTTTTGGAGGAAAAGTGGTTGTTCTTGGAGGAGATTTTCGTCAAATTCTTCCAGTGATTCCCCATGCCCCTCGTAGTGAGATTGTTGCCTCAGCTGTCAACAGATCATCCATAATTTGGGGTGCATGCAAGGTGTTTTGTCTAACTTGTAATATGCGCTTGCATCGCCCGGGTATTAGTGGCACTGATCTTATTGAACAACAAGAGTTTAATAAGTGGATTTTAGACATGGGGGCCGGTCGATTGCCCACGATCTCATTAGCAGGCGAAGACGAGGCCACATGGATTAGCATACCGCGTGATCTTTTGATCCCTATTGCAGATGATCCTATTGAGGCCGTCGTGTCTAATACTTTTCCCGACATTGAAGAGAGATTGAACGATATTCCTTTTCTAAAGGAGCGTTGTATCTTGTCATCAACTAATGATGAGGTTGATAAGATCAATCTGCATGTTCTTAATAAGTTGTCGGGCGAAATTAACGAGCTGTTAAGTGCTGATTCCATATGTCCAAGTACAAACAACTTTGAGGAAATGCAAACTATGTACCCTACTGAGTTCCTTAATACTTTACATTTTTCTGGGGTTCCCAATCATGTGTTACAGTTGAAGGTTGGTGCACCAATTATTTTGCTACGTAATTTGAATTTAAGAAAAGGATTATGCAATGGGACTCGACTAGTGGTCACTCAAATAAGTCGGCGTGTCATTGAGGCAGTTATTATTACCGGTACTTATGTTGGAGAAAAGCTTTTATTGGAAGAATTGATATGACTCCAACCACCACATGTTGGCCATTTCATTTCAAAAGGAGACAGTTTCCTATTAAAGTTTGTTTTGCTATGACAATCAATAAAAGTCAAGGGCAGACGTTTAATCATGTTTGCGCTTACTTGGTGAAGCCTGTTTTTACTCATGGCCAGCTCTATGTTGTTGCGTCTCGTGTTACATCTCGTGCTGGCCTGCGGTTTTACGTTGATAATAATGGCAAGTGTGATGACCATCTAACAAGGAACGTTGTTTACAAAGAAGTATTTTACAACTTACCTCACATGTCAACAAATGTGTTCGTGGGGTCGGGTGTTTAACACGTTCATATATATTCTGATACTTTCTAATATTTGCTTTTAAAGGTAGCAATTTATATATGATTTTTTTAGAACACTTAGGCATCATTTTTTCTTGTATCCTATTTTAATGCTTTTATATATGTTTAGTGTGGCATGTAATATGTGACAACCCGAAAATTTTCATGATTTAATATAATTTTTATGTGAATTTATAGTTTATTTTTATATTTTTATTATTATTTAATCATAATATTAATAATAATAAAAATAATAACAATAATAATAATATTATTATTATTATTAAAAATAATAATGTTAATAATGATAATATTAATAATAATGAAGATATTAATAATAATTTATAAAGGTTTATTAAATTTTTAAATAAAAATAACAAAGTTCAGGGGGTGAATGTGTGATTTGTGAAACTTGAAATTAAAACTTTCACACATAAAATGTTAACAAATAAACCGCAGGGACTATTTCTGTAATTTCTGAAAAACCAACCCAAATTTCCCCCGTCGGCCACTGTTCCTCCGGCCGGTCACCGGCGACGATCCGGCGACTCCTAAAACATCAAAAATAATCGATTTCACTCAAATTAAATGTTCCAGACAGGTTCTTGTGGATGATTCGAAACCGAGCCCACAATTAATTTGAAAATTTGAAGTGATATCCTTACCAAACCCACTCGACCGAAAGTCGGCCGACCACCCACCCAAATCGACCACTAAAACGCCACTATGATTAAATTAAAAGAGCACTTACGGTCATTTGATCGTTTATAAATTGATAGTGAACTCAATTCGATCTGAAAAACATTGAAACATCCATTTCGATTAACACCTTTGGTCGCGATCTGCAACCTACTCGAACTCCCACTTAGACACGTTCTAAACCCAAATTAACAGAAGGATTTTGCTTGTCAACAACTATAGAATGATCCTGCAAGGTTAATTCGATTATAATCAGTGTTGTCCATTGTTTGGATTCGAGACGACCCGCGGCTTGTTCTTCGTAGAATTTCACCTTGAATCATCACCATTAAGGTAATTAAGAATACCTACAAACTCGTTTTTACATGGGGATCAAAAGCCCCATGAATCCATGCATTATCATAACCATTTTGATCTTCAATTTGATCGATTTCATTCCTAGGGTTCATATGATTTGGGGATTCATTCGGGTTTGTGTTTAAGAGATTTAAAAGCTGTATCTTACTGCGGCCACGGCCTTTGGTTTACTGGTTTGGTGCGAGTGTGGGCAGGGGAGAGGTCCCGGGTTCGACCCCGGGCAGCCTCTTTTATTTTTTTTATGCTTTTTAACCATTTTAAAAATATACAAAAATTCTTAAAAATTATAAAAATAAATATTATAAATTTCCCTTATTTTAAATCTTACAAAACAATTCTCTGTAAATTTATTTTATTTAAAAACTTTAATAGATTTTTATAAAATATTATTTAAAAATATTAAAAATACTTATTTTTATAAAATAAATTCTAAATCAAGTTTAACTATGAAATAATCATGAAAATTATATAAATATTATTTATAAATATTATAAATAATTATTTCTATAAGATAAACGCTATATTATCTTTAAATATATTTTATAAATTCACAAATTATTTACAAATAAAATTGTGGGTTATTTCTTGTAAAATATATTTTAACTAAAGATATAGATTAATACCTTATTATTAATCAAAATACTATAATTATGATTATCCTTATTTGTAATTATCTTTGGATAATTATAAATTATATATTTAAACCACATCATTTTATATTTAATTCCAAAAATATATAAATACACTTATGAAACCCTTCTAATAAAATCAAAATGTAAATAATTATTTGGTAAAACTTAATACTTATTGATAGTTACTTATTAATACATATATAAATCTATAAAAACATTGTAACATATACATATCTAATTACGTGTGTGACACGTGTTAAACCAAATCAACTCAAACCTTACCAAACATATTCATTCGTATTAAAGACTCAATTACAATCAATAATAGGGTTGATCGTGCTTGATCGTGCTTTGCCTAATTCTTTGAAGTTCTTATTCATATACATTACATCAATCCAAGGTGAGTTTCGTGGCCCCTTTTTACGCTTATATAACTTTTAAACATTTTAAACTTGGGGGAAAAGAATGCTCACTTACTTTCAATCACCTTCCCTAGTGGAAGTCTGCTCCAACATTTATGGTTAACTTATATTGCTATTCTTATTGAACGATGATATTATGACTCTTGATTCTATGCTATGTTGCTACCTTGTATGTTATTTGGTGGCTTTATATTATAATGCGCTATAACTTTGATGCTATATGTGGTGTGATGATTACTTGTGAATGCTATTGATCTTGGATGCTTTCGGCGGTGTGGTTCTTCTTTGTGGGTCTACTTTGTGGTTCTTCTTTGCCGAGCATCCACTACAACCATTAATCCCGGTAATTGGGACCTAAGGATTGGTTTGGTTGTAACCTAAACGTATGCGCTGTGTGGATCTTGCTACGTCATATTAAACTTATTATGCTATGGAAAACCTTTTTACATAACCATTAATCCCGGTGATGGGACCTAAGGACTGGTTTGGTTATACACTATACGTATGTGCTGTGTGGATCTTGCTACGTCTTAATAAACTATTTAAACTTGGGAATGTTTCCTTTCAGCCATCAATTCCCATGTGGAACCGATGTTTAGGTTTGGCTGTAGCTATTAAAAACTGGTAAACCGCCTATACATAAGTGTAGTCGCGGTAACGCTTATTGAACTTACTGTTTTCATCATCAATACATAAAACCTGCGAAGCTCACCAACAATTATGTTGACCATTTTTGAGCATATCTTTTTAGGTGAACATAATCAAAGAGGATAGCTAGAGCTGATGCCTTAGCAGAGACCCTCAGGATTCCAATAGTTTTGCATTAGTAATGTATATCGTTTGTTTTCATTTGTAAACTCTGTGTATTTTGGATTTAGAATTAATAAGACTATGATAGTCGTGGAACTGACTAACCACGACACAAGTCACCATTGTGTCGGGCGACGTCATGACACGAGGATCTTGCATGTATTATGTCTCTGTAATTATACCAAGTGTTATGACGATCCCGTCCGTCGCATCCTCGTGTTTCCGCTATTAGCGAGGGTGTGACATAATATCATCTTTATAATTTACCGTGCACGTTACTATGTGTATATATATTCATTATTTGTCCCACATTTGCAGGTTTCATTATTGTGCAATGGCTTACCGTTACATCTCTGATCTGAGGCCTAACGTTACCGACAAGTGGCAAGTCACCGTAAGGGTCTCCCGTTCTTGGACGACATACAATCCAACTACGAACCGCAAGTTGTCGTTTGATTTGATTTTTTCGGATGAACGTGTAAGTGATCATCGTCTGTTATTTTTTAATAGTTGGACATAATATATATTTTTAATATTTCTATGATGTGTTTTAGGACTGTTCGATTCATGCAAGAATTCCTTACCAACTAATGCATCTTTTCGCTAAGCGTTTGGAGGATGGATGCGTATATAGGATACATCGATTTGTTGTTCTTCCGTACGAGTCATTGTATCGACCCATACGACGGGAGAGCTTTATTCAATTTACCCGTGTTACATCAATCATGACCTCAACAGTGCACCCATCTTTGTTTCGACGCTACGTTTTCGACTTTGCCCCGTTTAGCATCCTTCGAACCCGTGCTAACGATTTTACATACCTAACAGGTTTAGTATTATTATTGTTTCTTTTAGTTTATGTGTTCGACTCTAATTGTTCTTTAAATGTAGATGTTATCGGTGTTCTTCGACATTGGGGCTCAGTGGATAAAGAATTTAGGTCTTTCCAGTCATGTAATCGGGAGCTGCGTCAAATTGTCTTGGCTAATGATTCGTGAGCTTTTTGATATACTCTATTTTTTACCTTACTAATGATTTATCTTTATCCAGTTGTTTTTTTACGATCTTAATTAACTATGTCTAGCGGACATGAACTCAAAGTTTCCTTATTGGGAGAGGTTGCACTTAAGTATAGTGATGATGACATTCGTCGATATGACAATAATTCAATTGTTGTCATTTTGACCTCTTGCAAGGTTGGATTGTTTGGAGGTATGTTATTCAAATTATAAAAATATCCTTTCTACTCATGTTTCTTAGTACCTCTTTTCATAAATTTATTTGATTATCTTATTAGGTGCTCCATGTTTGTCGTCGACGGTGGCAACCCATTTTTATATTAACCTGCCGCTCGATGTTTGTGACGCCTACAAGAACATGTAAAGTTGTCTTTACATTCAAATTCATTTATGACACTTAACATTTATTATGCTTTTTACCTGTCTCATGTATTTATTTAGTATGTCATCCGCTGTTACAATCGGTGAAAATGCACCCAAGAAGATAGACTCCCATGTTAGTTGCGTTTCAGATGTCTATAGTTGTCTTCAAAAAGGCGTTGCGGAGGTATTTTGATTTTTATTTTTGTTTTGTAGACAATTGTTGTTTAATCATTGTATGTGACTCACTTGTAGCATTTTATTATTGTGAGTTATGGCAGGGAACAATGTATAATATTGCGGTGACAATAATCGACGTTGACTTCTTTAACGATTGGAAGTATGTTCAATGTTCTACTTGTCGTAAAAAGGCCGAGAAAGTTGATTCGGGGTATCACTGTTCACCTTGCAATAAAAGAGTCGTTAACCCACGCCATGCGTAAGTTTTATATGATTGTTTTTTTTGACAAACCCTCCTTTGTGAGCCTAACATTGGCACAGGTACAAGGTGGCTGCACGTGTTGTTGATAAAGATGAGGAGATGACTTGTGTTCTTTTGATGATGCCGCTATTGCTCTTCTTCATATAAGTGCAGATGATTTAGTTGTTAAGAGTTTATCTGAGGTATTTTTTATATATGTTAAATATGTTTAAATCAAATGTATATTGCCTAGGCAGATTTAGAAATTAATGTTGCTATTGCATACCTTTTTTGTGTCTATTTTTTCAAGTGTTATTGTGTGTGTATGTGAATTTTAGTATTTTTTTCCTTTGATGCAGGGTGCTGAAGATCCGTTTTGGATACAAAATTATTTCTTTGACGCTTTATGTGCTAGAAGTGTCATTCTTAGGATCAAAATTGATAAATACAATTTGGAACCTCATTTTATTCGTCGTTTCACGGTGTCAAAATACATCGGTGAAAAATTAGAATCGCTTGCTAGAGAGAAAACTACATCTACCGGTGGTCCAGGTATCAATATCAAAGAAGCTGATTCTGAAAGTGACGAGGTTGACGAGGGCATTGAGTTTTTTAGTCGGATCACATCTGATGAATGGGAAATGGCAGATGAGGCTTTATGGGGCCCACGCATTTCACAGTTGTCATCGACTATAACCAAGACATCATCGGTATTTTTTTAAAAATACCTCTTTGATATAATAATTTGTTGTATAATTGTGTTCTGAAGTGTTTGTCAAATCTTCAGCCAAGTGTTGATCACGAGGAAGACGTGGTTTCGGCTAGACATACACTACACATTACTTGTGATGACGCAATAGTTACCGGCTCGACTTGCGTCGAAGACTCCTCAACGCCACAACATGGTTATACAAGGCCTAAGCGGAACATTAAGAAGCCAAAACGATTTATTGCATAGCTAAGACTATTGTTTTTATGAAACATCTTAGACATATTGCTATGTAATCATCTTAACTTTGTTATTCGTCTTTTTATGTTTCTACGTTTGCTTCAGAGAAGCTTTTATTTGGGATTGGGTCAAAGAGGCTGTGATTTGGGATTGGTTCTCAGAAAGATAATCTCGTGAAATATTATTTCTTGAAAATTTTAGGCTTTATATCCACTATACCGATATCTTAAAATTTACTTATATATCTTAATATTTATCGAGTCTCCCTCTTAGCTATTTTTTTATTTATTTGACCCGTTTGAGAGAGAGCATCACTCAAATTGATCTATTTATAAGCAAATGGTTCTAAATTGATGGAATCATTTGGTCTTTATATGTTCTGTGTATGCCCCTAATTGCAATAAACAAATTATGAATTTCTTTATTTTTCCATTAACAGTTGAAGCTTAAGAACATGGTATATCACACGGCTTATATAAATAGCTTAGCTTGGTCACTGATGACATCATGGTTCAACTGAGTCCATGGTCACATATGATAAGCAAGTCAGCCTTGAGCCGTATGACTTTCAAGGGTGCGAACTTAGGTAGGGTCTATGCGATCTCCTTTGTTGATAACAACACTGTCGTGAATTCTAATGAAGATGCATGTATTCCTTTATGGCAGATCACTCCATATTAAGTGTTACATGTGACAAGTTTTGAGTGGTATAGTTATGATTTATTGTTGATTTGTTTCTGTGTAATACATATAATACTACTACTATTACAAGTGGAAATATGGGTGCCTAAGACAGGCGTTGGGCTATAGTTTAAAAGGGGTTTGGGTGAAAATAAGACCGAGTTGAAACTGGTCGGATTGATACTCATAAACATTTCTACTCAAAAGATAAACAAGTTATACTTTAATCTTAAATAACTGTTGTTATCGTTTAAAATACGAAAAAACATGTTTTCACTATAGTAAACATTAAACAACCCGGCCACCGGACGGGTATAAAACTAGTTGTGATTACTATTTCATGCTTTTTATTGTGTCTTTACATTTGTCATTGTATTTAACTAACAAAATTATGTTTATATTAAATGATAAGTTCTGAAAACCAATGGTGAAATAACACCGTTTGTAACTTCTACTATGTAAAATATAATGATAAAATAATAATAATTCATCTAATACATTAATGATAAAATAACACATAGTGATATAAAATGTAAAACATAATAATGAATGTGTCATTGTGTTTTTGCTCAATATTTTCTGAACACCATTTTGTTTTTCTAAAATGATGGGTTGTGAAAAACACATCAAATATATAATGTCATTGTCTATTATTAATTATAAAATAAATAAAATAACAATTTATTATGTAATATATAAATAGAATAACAAAAATAACATGAAATGATCAAATATAGAAAATGCAATGATGAATACATAGAACCAATAATAAAATATTTGACACAATAACATGATATATTTAACATAATCATCTAACACATTTGAAATAATGACATAGTGTAATATACATAATAACCAAAATGCCCACCCTTTTAAAAAGTATAAAATAACACACATCAACCCTATAATCCTTTTAGCCTTTTTAGATAAAACACAATTAGTTTTTCACTATAATCATATTCATAAAATAATGTTACATTATTTATCTTCGATATGAAAATATACATACTAGTTGTAAGATATGAAAAAGTTGGATATTATAAGTTTATATGGAAAACAGAGAAAGGACATTTTGACAATCTGATTGTTTAAAAATATACTATATAATCTATATTTTATAGTAAGTTACAGTTTTAATTAACATAGCTTGATACTATATAACTTTTTATCATAGCTTGATACTTATATAACTTTTTATCTAATAGTTTCCGTTATTATGGTTTTGAATGTCACAATCAACTGAAACATATGTGACCCTCATGCAAGGAGCAATTAATTCTTTTCTACAAATTAATTAACTTTTTTATGAACAAATACAATTAACAATAATATGATTCCACAAAATCTCTTTATTCTATTTCCGTTAAAAAGTTTTATATCCTTTCTTTTTTACTTTTAAAAGCAGCTAACTAGTATATAATTAAAAAAGAATTTATGTTAAACAAAATACAGGTGTAAAGATAATATAATTGGAAAAAGACTTCCCCCACAAGCTGAAATTGTTGTCATGAGAACCATAGAAGGTAGTGATGAAAAATGTTTGCTAAAAGGTTGAGGAACATGAAAACATGTCTTGTCTTACAGTTTACCCTAATTTTTCTCGGAGGAAGATGATTGGGGACACAATCACTTTATATTATCCAGGAAAGGACAAATGAAAAATCAAACAAGTTTTGAATATATTATATTTACACACACATTGGACAATTGGATTCTATAAAAATTTATGTACACCTTTTGTAATAGTTCAATCACGTTCAATTCCAATTTGTGAAAATATTAAATTTATTTTTGTTGATGCATTTTATAGATTTTAATTTATACATAAATATTAATGAGTAAGTCTAAGGGGCTGTTTGTTTTGGTGCTGACCCGGCTGACCGGGCTGACCCGCTAACTCGGTCAGCGGTCAGTCCGTTTGATTTCGGCTTCGAGCCCGGCTGACCGGGTCTCCAGTGCTGACCCGGACCTTGAAAAAAATGTGCTGACCGGCTGACCCGCAAGCCCTCTCACGACCCGCAGGCAGCCGCAGCACCACCGCCCACCGCCCCACCGGCACGACCACCGACGGCCACCCCTCGGCAGCCTGTCGCGACCACCGACGACCACCCCTCGGCAGCCTGGCGCGAACACCGACGACCACCCCTCGGAGATCATTGAGCTGGTGGTGGGGATGGTGGTTAACGGTGGTCGGAGTCTGAAAGATGATGAGCTGTAAAAGATGAACTTTGTGGTGGTTGTGGTGTCTTGGGTTTTGTTTTGGTGGAGTGAAAGAGAAGAGAAGAGGTGATGTACGGTGGTGGTTGTGGTGTCTTTCAAGATAAATGTGAATATGAATAGGTTGGAGAGTAGATGGGGTATTATTATTATTATTAAGGGTGGGTGTCTTGGGTTTTTTTATGGTTTCTTTTATGTGTTAAAATAATTTATAAATGAAGTTATTACATAATATCGGTTAAAATACAAGGGTAATACGGTTATTTTTATCATTCAGCATAGTCAGTCAGATACTGTATCAAACAACCGAGTTTCAGTCAGATGCAGACTCAGTCAGAAGCTGACCCAGTCAGAACTTCTTACTGGGTCAGCTTCTGACTCAGTCAGATCTTACTCAGTCAGCACAATCAAAGTATCAAACAGCCTTTAAAACAAAATACAATAGATGATATAATTGCTTTAGATTAAGGAAATCACGAGAACAAACATCTTGACTCATTTTTTTTTTCAAAAATAAACATCCATTTTTAGATTTTACAAAACCCTACATAACAAAAAAAAACAATAAAAAAGCTGACTATGGATATTTAATAGAATTGAACCTTAATTTCTCACCAGAGATTGGATATTTACTAGAATTGAACCTTATTTTCTCACCAAAGATAGAGTGAAAGTGTTCAAAAATTGATTTTTTGTACTTTCAAGCATAAACAAGTTATGTCTTTGCATATGCTTGTAATTAAGTGTATAACTATAAACTTGTAAACTTCTATAAAAATGTATTTATTATTTTGTAGATTTTTACCGTTGTGAAAAAAGCAATATATATGTTGTTTGCAACCGTAGAACTTCTTTTACAACAACCAAAGATACAATACATGCATATATGTACATGCTCGTGTTTTGACGGACAAATGGTATGGATGAATGCTACCACAAAAATAATGTAAGTTTAAATACTTACAACATAAGATTATTAGATGATATTTAAAGATTAAATTGTTGTCGAAAGAAGAAAAAATAATGATTCATAGCTATTACTCATAAATAATGGTCTGACTATAGAAAGAGTATATGGGACATGTAAACCCCACCAAACAACCACTAACATATGTGTTCATTCCACCCAAAATTAAATACATATTATAACATACACAAAGGTAATGACAGCAAATTAGGAGACAATATATATCACTAACGCATATGGTTGATGGGTTTATACCTAACATCTTCGATATTGCAATTGAGATGGTAAGCCAAAGCTTTCACAGTGGACCCTTACATATTCAAAGTCAAACACAAACACATACACAATCCAACACTAATAAAGTCAAACCCCCTAAAATGGTGCACTTGGTGCTCTATAATAATCACCTCTAGCCTTTTTTACTCTTTCACTAATACTATATGTAATGCATAGACTCAATGACAACTAGTTATTTTCAAACCATCATGATGTTGTTAGCCCGTCTCGATGTCGTTCATCGAGGTTTTTGAATCCTTAGCCCCGCTAGGGCCCGGGTGGCGGCCAGCCAACGACGAGTTGTACCCATACCACCTTGACCAGAAAAGATAGTTGAAGAAGTTTACGAAACTTAGACCGGCTAACAACCAGTAGAAAAGGTCTAGTCTATCGTTGTTGAGGTTGTTGTCGCTGAGCCATCCGCCATGACCCGAGCTAGCGGTCACCTTGTTCACTAGGGACACCAAAAGCGAACTTAAATAGAACCCGAATGAATACGAGCAATATGTCATTGCGGTTAGGAAAGACTGCATGCCTTCTACTGATTGTTTGTAGAAGAATTCGATCAACCCGACCGCGGTAAACATCTCAGAAACCCCGAACACGAGAAACTGTGGCGCGATCCAAAAGATTGATATGGGGTCTTTAGGATCTCTTAAGGCCATTGTTCTTCGTTTGTTCTCTACTACTGCTGCTGATACCATAGAGAATGTTGCAATGAACAGACCAACACCGACCCGTTGTAGAGGCGAGATCCCCGACTCACGGCCCGTGATTTTGCGGGCCATGGGGACGAAAACGGTCTCGTATAGGGGGACTAGGAATACTAACATAACATAAGGAATGGATTGGAGGGAAGCTGGTGGGATTTGAAAGTTTGTGGTGAGTTTAGTGTTCATGGTGCTCCCTTGTTGAACTGAAAATGTTTGGAGTTGTGCCAAAATGGTGTTGAAGATGATGGTGCAGGCGAAAATCGGAACCACTGATACGAGTATCTTCACTTGTTCGACTTGTGACACCGTGCATAATCTCCATGCGCTTTCGTTTCTATTGGTATCATCTTGAGTCTTAATGCATGCTTTGTCCAAGAGTCTGTATAAAATTGGAACATAAAACAAACTTAATATGCATGATAATATCTATGTGACTGTGTAAGCGGTTGAAAGTTCTAGTCTGACAAGTAGACAGTGTAGTTTTAAGAGTAGGTTTAGAGGGCGTGTGAGTTAACATCGTCGCAAGCATATATATTTGATCCTTAAGTTACATGAAAATGACCTGAACTTATCGGTATGGAGGAGGCTGCTACCGCCATGCGATTGAGTGGGGATATTATGGTGTAAGATGATGGTACTTTGGCTTCCATGAAGCATCTCTAAGCTGGAAGGACAAACTTGCTTTCTCTTAGTGATTGCAGCTACAAAAACCTGAAGTATTGAAAAGGAGACTATAAAAACACATAAAGAAAGCAATGCATAGATGAGGTAAATGATTGAATGTTAGAGATGATTTTAGTTACTTGAGCAATTGGGGTGAATATACTTCCACAAGTAGGTTTGTTTCTGTAAAGGGTAGTTCCACAAAGTAAGCATATTAACCCAACAGCCATGGCTGCAGCCGAAACACCGAACCCTATATCCATCCCGGGGTGTGTTTGCACCCATACCAGAACCGTTAGCGCGATGAGTTCACCGATGCAGAATGCAAAATACGCGCAATTGAAGTAAGTTGATAGCTTCTTGGAGTCCTTTTTCCTGAACTGGTCAGCTCCTAGAGAGATTATGTTTGGTTTTAGACAACCACTTCCTAGAGCCACCAGATAAACCGCTGTGAAGAATATGAACTCCTTTAGTCCATGCGCCTCTTCGCATTTACTAGCATTCGACAACATATCGCATTTTGGTGGTCTCATTTGAGGCAGATGAGCTTGTATAGATAGTAATATAAAACCCTGCGCGCATGCAAAGACAAAATCCACATGGTCTATTAAATCTTATCATGTGAAGAATGATAAAAGGAAATATTTGTAATCATCCTGTCCTTCCACACCCTATCAGTAGCTTTTTACAGTTGTATTTTATCTTAAACAAAAATAGGCCACTTAGATAATTCTGTGTGGCCTATCGATCTGTTCTAAATTAACCGAAACAAATTGACTTACCAAGAGCTCAATGAAGCCGAAAACCAACATGGTACGGTAGCTACCAAGGTAGGAGTCGGAAAGAAAGCCACCGAGGAGAGAAAGAAGAAAAATAGTGCCCACAAAGTTTGTGACGACGTTAGCAGACTTAGATAAAGGGAAATGCATCTCATTGAAAACATATGTGATGAGGTTGTTTCCAACAGCAGCAATAGCCATCATTTCAAATGCTTGAAGACCTGTTTAAAAGCATACAGTAAACTACAAATTAAACAATATTCATAATCAAGATATATAAAATTGTTCATGATCAAGAGGAGAACATATATATAGTTACCGAGGATTGCAAGAGCAGCACGCATGCCGCCATGCTTGCTGGGCTTGCATGGTCGGTCTCTCCAGTCGACATAGTCATCGACGCTTGGTTCTTCTTTGTTATTCACCTTGTTTGAGTTCATCATGTAGCTACTTTAGAACAACTTAAGTAAGAAAATAGTTGGAATTGTAAGGGATGAAGTGTGGTTCATTTGCTACTTATAATAGTGCCAATGGTAACACTATGCATCATTGTTGTGGATCCACAATTGACCAAATCGTTGAAGAATGCATATTTTAATGGATAAAGCGAAGAGTGATGGTAACCCGATTGAGCCACATTGAACCACGTCAAATGAACAGATGGGTACTATGTTTGTCATACTGCGCCATGTTGACTTCTGGAGGTTGACTTTTGAGTAGTGCAGTGGGCTGGCCCACAATGAGCCCATTAAGTTTAGACTTCAAGAACACACTCGTCATCTTTAATGATAGCCCTCACCATTAATTTTGTACTCACTACTTAACTTTACAAAAGTATGATTCAACTTCGGGAAGTCAATTATGAATACTCAAAAATTGAAGTTTTAAAATATATAGGCCGATTGTGGGTGTTTATTTTGAGAGTGTGTGCGTGTATATCTATATATGTGTGTGTACTATTTTAATAATGCATGTATATTATTATTCATATAACGACTATTAAGAATATTATCTTTCTTATGCTTTAAAAATTATACTTTTAGGAGTGCTAACTGCTAAGTGCTAATCCCCAATATTGAATTAAAACGTTGGTCACGTTTTCCAAGGGTGGTAACCACGGACTATACAAAGAAATCGTATGTGATAAAGCATATGAAAATAAAGCAACATAAAAGGTAACTGAATTAAGTTGGGCTTATCAACCCACTAATAATCTTAATACCAGGCTCACCAACAACATATTACATCATACCAGTATCAACCATTATATTTGTTTTCATGCATGGTGGCTAGTGGTAACAGTGAATGAATAGGCCAGATACAAGCTATGCCTAACAACGACATCGGTCGAAGTGACAACCATGTGGTGGCGATGTCAAGGATAGCAAGGTGGTGGTGGTGTGTGGCAACGGTGATGCCAATATGCCACTACTGAAAAATGGTGGTGTCAACAATGACAATTAGGTGGTGTAGACTTAGAGGTATACGGTTATGTTAGTGTTTTTGGCTCGTACGACTAGTCTCATTCTAAGTTGACAAGTAATTAAACAAGAGTGACCAATTTGAACCAATTGTATAACTTGATACACACACATGTAGAGGAGTGATCATATAAGATTTCGACGGAACTCTGAGCCGTGAATGGGTTGATGGAAGACCAAAAGCTCGAAGACAGAAGCAAGAGTCCCCCCAGGGGCGAAATGTAAGTTCATCGCCGGACGAAGCGAGAGAGTGAAAGACCATCATAATCATCCAGCCAGCTCGGGAAAACGGTTTTTCTACTACTTGGCATTAAGAGAAGCTGGGTAGCTCCGTAATCTGTCAAGGGGGTGGCGATCTTTTTAAGGCTTTTTTCGGGTATCAAAGACCACATACCCGTTATCCTTTGGTTACATGAGACCAATTTTTCGGTTATCAAACTTTAAATTTTTTGGTTGTAGAACATGCTTTGACATCTTTTTGAACACGTTGTTGCTTATTTTTTGGTTGCACGGGACATCTTTCCCAACATGTTTCAACATATTTTTGAACATGTTTTTAGTACCAGGGTGGCTCTGAGAGGGGCGGGATGGGGGAGCGCCCATGGCCCGATCTTCTCGGGAGGCTTGAAAAATTTAGAATTTTGTACACATATGTAAGTAATTGAAAAAATATATAGGCAATGACCCAATAACAATTTAATTATTTTAACCTATTAAACCTTTAGAGTCCATTAACAAACAATTAGTTTACTTCACTATCATTTACCCAATATAAACCTAACTTAAAACCCAAATTTAAAAAATAAAAAGGCGATTAAGTTACCTAGGGGTAAAAGCTCGATCGGCTTCTCTGCAATACAACATGGATGAGTTCTAAAGGGCCGACCTCACATCACAAGCGACGATTCTTTATTTTTTAGGGACGGGCTTAGGTTTCTAACACGTAAAATCACATTTAAGCTTTGTTTCCAAAAACGCTAGGAGTGCCTCACGATTTACTTGAATAAGTAAAATAGATTATTTTGTTATAATATTTTTTTTGTTTTGTTTTGTTTATTGGTATAACAGTTATTGTACGTCGTACCATAAACTTTTTATATACACATTATCGACTTTATATTATAGAAATCTATATGTTTTTACTCATACAGACACCAACTTTTTTCAAAATTATCTAGGAGATTGTTACTTATTTTTTGGTTAGATGGGGAGAGGTTAAAACACTAGTTTACAATATTTTTGACCCTGAATAAAAGGTAAACCTTGTGAATTAACACATTAAAATTTAGGCTGGTGATTCGGGGGGACATGGGCCGCTATTGTCTCCCAACACTTTGAAACGCTTTACTTTCCATCCACTCATTTCGTTGAACCACTATCATCATTCTTATGTGGACGGCTATAAATCCACTATCGTTTTATTGGATTAAATTTATAGGATGGTTTCATAATAAATTAATAATATTAGCATTTCAATATAACATATCTATTTATTTAAACAACATTATGGTACTTAAAGATTCAATTTTGGTTCGTTGTTGTCGATGGTTTCCAACGGCTAATATTACAAAAACTTAATCTTTTGACAATTATTATTGTAAGTGAAGAATTTTAAAGTTTGTTTTGTTGATTTAACAAACTCTATTTTGCTACCATTTGATGCTACGTAATACTTAGAGCATGTGTAAATTAGTTTTTTTTCTTGGTTTATCTAATCTTTTTTTTGTTTTTTTAAGCTTGATCACTAATATTACTATTTAATTATTATAACTACAGAAATATCCTAAGCTAACGCTTAAAATATGACCACTCAACACTTCGAGCAGCATATGACCACCAGTACACCACTATATATCCCCCTAAGCCCTTTCCCTTGTGTACTTCCACACCGATGAAACACATACAACGTTGATGAAACACACATACATACAATTCATGCGTACAATCGTTGTTTTAGTGAGAATAGCATTTCAACGATGATTTTTGATGTGTTATATTCGTAAGTTTGATATGAGTCTTGCTTTCGGATTTGGTTTTCAATGGTTATAATTTAAATCTTTTATTTAGATCAAGTTTTCTTGTATAAGGATTTTTGTGGTACAATATAATCAATATTTGATGTAAATATCGTTGCGCGGGTTTTTTATTTTGTTGGTTACGTGGTTTTTGCATGTTGAGGAGTACTGTGGTAAGGGAGAAAATTGGTAGGAAGGTGTTTGTTCTTTTTTAAGGAAAAACAGGTATTAATGCTGCATAACAAAATAAAGTTTATTATGTCACACCCCGACCGACGGCGGAATCATCGGAGCGGACGAGGG
This sequence comes from Flaveria linearis, assembly GCA_024085815.1. Lineage (NCBI taxonomy): Eukaryota > Viridiplantae > Streptophyta > Magnoliopsida > Asterales > Asteraceae > Flaveria > Flaveria linearis. The sequence goes on from CM044002.1 coordinate 14,484,112, forward strand.
AATGATTGATTGTTCATAACACATGATTATCTAATAGTGGAAATAATATTAAAATCAGATTACAGGATAGCGTGAATTTAACAGATACAAATACAACAGTTAAAATCACAAATAGTAATTGTCTTTTGTTTTGACTAAGTCCGAGTCTTAAATGAGCATGTAGAAGTCCACTAACTTGCTTAACCTGAAATCATGTGAGAAAATAAAGTCAGCTAACGAATTAGCTGGTGAGTAATCACAGTTTTGAGTATACATATAGATTGATTGAGAATAATCCAATTCACAAGGTAACGTTAAGACTTATATTGCAATAGTAAAGCATATAGATAAACCGACGACACTATATAAACCCCTTGACTTGACACTTGCATATAATAGACTCCACACATACACCATAGATTGACTCTTGCCTCTGGCACAATCACCACTCGACTATTCATATGGGGTGGGTTATCCAAACCAGTAGATCTACCATTGACACCAGGAGTGATTGATTGAATTAGGGTTTTACTATCGTCCAGTTTATCATAGTATGTTCACATAGTTGCAAGTAATAACATAACATGTCTTGAATTGAATTTAGAATGAAATAACAATAGAATATCATGATTGAATATATTGTATCACATGATTTCCCCCAAATAGGAAATGATATAAAAGGGGATATGAATACTCATATGATTGATGAGATTAGAATCTGGATGTGATAGATTAGACACCAACGAATTCCTTATGATTAACCTAAGGAACGGTGTCTCGAGTTAGGATAATAATAATGTGAGAATTGTAAATAGATTAGGGTTTTCATTTGGTTTTGATTGGTAGTTTAAATTAATTAATTTATTTAGTTCGGATGTATTGAAATAAATAAAATAGATTTACTTCAAGTAATTATATAGAAATAATTCTATCAATACATTTGACCATTTGATTGATTGTTAAAATGCAGAAAGAATAAATAATTAATTTTATTAATTAATTATATGATAATTAATTAAATTTTTAATTATTTAGGTGACTAAAAGTGATAAAAATAATTTGGAAAGATTTATATATAAAACTTTTATATTTGATTGAGATAATCATGATTTAAATAATATTACATAAATATTATTTAATCCATTAATTATTTAGTGATTTCAACAATTATTTAAAGTCTATTTTTTATAAAAAATTTAACTAGTTATATTATTTGTTTGAAACAATTAATAAAATAAATGAATAAAATGTTGAAATAAATTTCAGAAAATAATTGGGTGATCTTAAAATATTTAATGTTTATAAAAACATTTTTATAATTTTTTAGAAAATTTTTCAAAATTTTTAAAGCTTAAAAAGAGGCTTTAAAAAATGTGTGAGGTGGCCCGGGGTCGAACCCGGGACCTCTCGGATGACAAAGGGCGCAGGAACCAACAAACCAAAGGCCTAAGCTGCGAAAGGAATCAGTTTCAATTTGTTTTAAACACAATCTCCATCAAACCCCCTATTCCCAAAATCCATTCGAGCCCTAGGTTCGATCCTCACCCAATTGAACACGAATTCGATTTCGATTGCTTCTGAAATCATGGGGCTTTTGTTCCCCATGAGAAATCGAGTATGTGTGTGTGTCGAATTACCTTTATGGTGTTCGATTTAGTGATGAACTCAACAAGACAAGTCGCGACCGTGGTGTTCAATGGATTAATGGGTAAACGTAGATGATAATCAAATTAAATTGATAGGAAGCTTCGGATAATGATCTGGAATCAAAGTCCTTTGTTAATTTTGATTAAAATCAATCGAAAATCGGGTTTAAAGGGAGTTGCAGGTCGACGGTTATGGTGGTGTTCGAAGATGTTGTTTGTGCGATTTTTGGATGTAATCCAAACTCAAAGCAGATTATAAATGGTTCAACATTCGTTAGTGTGGGTTTACTTTCGATTTTAAAAGTCGGTAGTGCCCGAATTTTGCTCCACTACTTCGGTCGACAATGGTGAAAGCAAACGGGAAAGATGGAGTGGGGTCGTGTGTGTTTTTCGAATTTACAAAATGGTCCCTGTGGTTTACATAAGTTGACATTTGAAGTTTATAATTCTGTTTCAGTTTTAAATAATTTGCAACTTAACCCCTGAAGTTTTAGAGGGTTATTATTTCATGTAAATTTTATTATTTACAATCTAAAGTTGTAAAAACTTAGATTATTATTGTTAATATTATTATCATGATCATTATTATTAATATTATTATTACCATATTATTATTATTAATATTGTTAATATTATTAGAATTTTAATAGTAATAATTATTATTTTATTTAAGATTATTATCACCTTAAATTTTTATAATAATAAGCAAACGTTATAACACTTATAATGTTATTGTTATTAATTTGTTAATCACCCAAATTGAGTATAATGAATCTCCAAAGTTTCAAATTAATAATAGTATTTATGAATCATAATATTTTTATAATTTGTTCAATTGTTTAAAATAGATGAAAAATAATTCATTGTAATGAATATTCTAAAAATGAATTCAGGTTTGTATTTTGAAAATGGGTCGGATAACGAAAATATACGATGTTACATATTAATATTAAAATACACTTAAATAATCAAGTGATATGAATATAGATTAAACTATCACCTTTCAATATTAGGGTTTGAGTTTATTTATTTTTCAATTTTAAACCCAAAGAAAACAATTTATCATTTGTATATTTTATTCCCAAAAGTTTTTTTCCCCCAAAACGTACACCTTTAAAAAGTTTGTTGTAGGTACAAATATATCCAAGCAAACACTTGTTCATGAGATAAAAGATATTTTGATATGACGATTATATGTTCATTATGAACTCAACTAGGTTTAGATGGAGAAGGGAATATGTATTTTTGGTTTTATATCATGGTTTGTGGGTATATTTTAAAAAGTCTTTAGGTTTTGAGTGTTCTATAAAGGCCTTGTATTATGATTTGTGTGTATGTTTTGAAGTTGCCTAACGTAGGGTGCAGATGATCAAGAGACTATTGCGAAAAAGTAACAAATTTAAATCGTTAAAGAATGTTTATCGATGGTTAATATTTTTAAGATATTGTAATTGTTGACGTTAGCAAAGGGTACGTAGGCGAAGCGTCACCATGTGCATACTTTATTAATTAGAGGGTTAGTTGATTTTTTTTAAATATCAAAACGTACACATAGCGATGGAACAAGTAAATGTATTTTTATAAAAATATGCTAACGTCAGTGGACGGGAGGTGGCGTGTATGTCGTTAGTGAGTTACGCATTATGTTAAATATCAAACGTACATGCATTGATGGAATGTTAAAATAGTGAATACCCAAACGACAAACCATTGTAAATTACCTTCGCATTGCGGTGCCTTAAGCTAATTTTTACACGTAGTTGTTTAAACAATAGTACCCAAATAAGTTAATTTTTTTAAAAATTATGCTAGTGTCAGCGTTGAATTAAGTGTGCATTAGATATTCGTATATTGCCCTTGAATGATAAGCTCTATTGGTGAAACTTTGCGGCAAGAGTATTAAAACATGAAAGACTTGATTTTGACGACCTACACATTTTTTCACACCGCCTAAGAAATTCACATCGAAACTTTGATAAAATAAATATTTCACGGGAGTAAATCTACAATTTCACTAAATATCACATTTTAAACGTTAGAAGGAGGCAAAAATCTATGAAAAAACAAAATCTTAAGTAGCTTTGATGATTTGTACGTTTATGCATTAATGACTTGTATATTACGACGAGCAACTTGGTTTAAACAATATTTACATCGATATGTAGATAAAAATGCGTACTTTGCAACGGTACATTTGAAATTTAATATAATGTTATATCTAAAAAGTCATAAGAGTAAAACAAAATGTGTTCAAACTAGTTATTATGATTAATTAAACACTGATGCAATGTTGCGTTTTATCTTTTAATAATAATAATAATTAATTGCAATAAATTGATGTAATCATACTTAAAATAATTTAAATGTTTACCGTAAACATTAAAGGTCTTTTAGCACTTTTAATCCTTTGTCCTGAATTTTAATAATATTTTATAATGTAAGTAATTGTTACTATTTAATATACAGTAATATGGCTGTCAAAAATTGATTCAAGTAAAGATCGAATCACAACCACTATGAAAACATTTTTACGTAATTATAAGAAGGAAAGTTAAACATATAACCTAATACATACAAGTACTTTATAGTTTTATTGTGGTTAGTTTATCATATATTGAACAATCATTATCATGCTATAACAGATAAAGTGGTATGATACTTATTTTCAAATTGTTGTAACCGGCAAAAAGGCTTATATATATGCTACGACAGATGAATTGTATTAAAAATATAACAAACTAATATTTATATTACATCGAATATAATAATACAGTTTGTTATATATAATCAGACAAATTAAAAACATAATACGTTTGTTGCATCCCATTTGTTGGACTCAAAAAAGCACAACAGTAGCATCCAGTAGGGTCAAAAAACAAGGGTCAAGTAACCCACAGGTCAAATCTGAAATCTCATTTTTTGCATTCTCAGTGGCCATTGGATTTTCTTTCGTAATATCGAGTAGTATTGCTGCAATTGTCCGCCATGAGCCAGACATTGATTGATGTTACAAGTACCCATTTATATGGACAATAGTAGAATCACCATTTGTTAAGCGAAATATTTTCTGATGTTCAATTTTTATTATCTTTTGATTCCAACTTTAAAAGATTTTATCATAACAGATGAATGAGTGATAGACCATAGATGGGGTAAATTTAAAACTCGTGATGACATGGCGTGGTGTAAATCGGTTAAAGTAAAATATTTTATTGTTAAAGGTTTTTTTGGTTCAATGATACAAGCGTGTTGGTTTGAATTTAAGATTTTTAAGATATCAGGTTTAGACCCAACTTAAGGTATTTTTTCACATTTGTGGGTTTCCTTGATGGTGTTTTTGGAGCGTTAAAATAAGTATGAATCGGTTGACACCTAGTCTTTAAGAGGCTTAATCAAGTATTGTGGTTAGTTACAAACGTAATTAACAAAAGTAATATATTTTCTGATGATCAAAATTTATTATGTATTGAATTTGTTTTGGTCCCTATTTTAGAAGACTGTATCATAAAGCCATAAAGGATACATGAGTGAAGAACCAGTGATGATGGTAAATTTAGCTCTCGATGATGTGATGTTATAAAGGTAGATGTTTGAAAAATAGTTGTTAATATTCGTATCATGTTAGTAACCGGTGTTGACTAACCTTGTGCATACTTGACCCTACCTGCTAGTTCTTCGTTGGTTTACAATTTTTCTGCAGGAACCGAGTATAGCCCGTAACCTGTTATTGTACCGGTTATAACCATTGGAACCTTATATAGCCGTTTTAGACCTTTTTTTTGCCTTATTATCTTGCCTTTATGTGTTGGTATACATAGTTATTGGCTGTACGATTTTAGTCACAACACTAAAAAAACACTATCTATTCTCTAAAATTTTAAAAAATACTCAAAATCTTATGGATATTCAAGTATGAGTAAGTTCAAAGATAAATCACAACTAGTAATCTTAATCGGATATGACTTGTTTTGAACTTATCTCCAATTTGAGAATGTACACATAACAAATGACGACAACAAAAAACTAATAAAATAAAAAATAGTTTTATTGTAATGTATTTCTATTTTTATACACAAAAACGTACTTTATACGCTTTTTGGTAATGTATTCCAATTTATATTTTTGTAATTTCTAAATTATAATAATTCAGAAAAATTAAATTTATTCTTATTTGAATTTATTTATTTTATTGTAATAGGAAAAATAAATAAAATTATAACATTTTCACACCCTTCCTGGTTTCGGCCTACCTAGACTAGTTCACTACGGTATATGTTCACTGTGCTCAAACCGTATACAACTCTGAACCGGTTTCTCAAACCCGGTTTTAACTTATGTTAGCCCAGGACCGTTTCTTAGCCTATTTATGAAGGCCCAATATATCTACTAGCCAACGTTGGGGATTTAAAAGGAAGAGATGAAGCAGTGGCATATTGGCATGGCACCTCAATCAAGCCCAAGAAAATGCAATTCTTTAAACAGGTCCAAAGTTACGTATAAGCTGCTGCTGTTCGCTAGATCAGGCAAAAAAATGTTAATCTGGTCCGACTTGAAACCGAACAAGTTAATAACCGGTAGTCTGGTACTGTAGAACGATCTAATGTAATTGTAGCCGGTTTGAAAAATTGAGAATCCGAACGGGAAAGGCAGTTTTTAACAGACAAAAAGCTTGATAATATTTGGACCTAACTGGTTTTTCAAGTATGTTTTTAGATCTTTTTAACTTTTTTTAACGATAAATTGGATTATTGATGGGTTACTGACCCACCTGATCATATTCATTACCTGAGTATAAAACTTTGGGCACTAGGCTAGCACGTACACAAAGAAAAGCTCATACATCAATCCGTCTTCATTAGTCTCGAACCTCAAACCACCATCAAAAGAAAAACCATATTATGTGAAAAACCCCTTGATCCGACCTGAAATCATTTTTTCTTTGTCCCATGTAAACAGTGACGGATTCATAAATTTGTTTCTATGGAGTCACTGATTTTATGTACTCCAATTTTATAAAAGTGGATATTAAAATTTCCAGATCAGTTCGGGTCAGGTCAATAAATAAAAAAAGTCAAAAGCTAAATTACTTAAAGATAAATACCAATTATATATTTTTTATCTTCTTCAAATAATTTTGTGAGATAACTATTCCAATATTTTGCAATAAACAATTCTTTTAAGTTGTAAGTTCATATTTTTTATCAAAATCAAAATCAAATTGAGTTATCATCTAAAAAAACATTGTTGTCACTCGAAAAATCCATACATACAATACTTGTAAAAATTTATAGTATTTCTGTAATTATGATGTTATCAAAATAAATCATATCCTTGCATGTAAAACTTTAACTAAAAACCTTTTCATGTTCTAATTAACTTTTAGAATAACAGAATTAACCGAATAAATTGATTAACCGAATAAATTGATAATCAAATATTTTTTATTTTAAGTAATCAAATCTCAAATCTCTATAAAGATTACGTGTAATACACCTGGGGGTCCAACGCACCGCAAGGGGGAGGCCCAAATTCACGAGAGTTGAGAGACCCCCGAGACTCGAGACGTAAGTGTAACACGCCCCTAAAACCATCTCCTTTGTCACTTCTCACTCCAAAACAGACCACCACCGTCCGCCGTCGCGTCGCAATAACGCGCCACCGCCTGCCCCTTACGCAACCAAGCGACCGCCGCTGCCCGCTGTAATAGGTTTCACTTTCAATCCTTTTTTTTCCTTTTATTCATTTTTTTTATTTCACCGGTTAATTACTGAATTTGTTTGATTTTGTTTCTTGATGCTTATATCTTAAATTCTTAACTTAGTAAACCCTAGAATTGGTGATGTTAGGAATTATTCATTCTTCAAGGAGATGCAACTAGTGATGTGCAATCCTGTTATGATTGAGAAGATCTCTAACTTAACATCAAGTGTATGTTCATTGATACACTGTTTCAAACTTTCAATCACACGTGGCTGTTTAGGTTCATTTTCTCATTCTGTTTTTCGCATTAGGTCAATCAATGGCACAGTATAACATTATGCCTCCAGGATTAGTACATGTTGTTGCATTTCATACGTTTTAAACGAATGTTAAGATGCATATAACTTTTTCCGTGCAAAAAACTACAGCATTTGAAGAGTTTAATATAATTATGGGACAGAGTTGATATTTTTTACTATATTTTATGTTTCTCATTAAACTTAAACCAACTTACTGTAGATTAGCAGTGGATGAGAAAGAAACTAGAGACGATGGAATGAATATGGATGATCTTCACAGCAATCAGAAAGAGATTGTTGAACTAGCCTCTGATTTTAATGCAACAGAGGATAATGAGTTGGGGTACTCCCAGGAGAATCAAATAGAAGACAGTAATGCTGAAGAAGAATATGATGATGAGGAAGAAGAAGATGCAGAAGATACATATACATTAAGATTTGAAGGAGAGATAAATCCATTGGCTCTCACAGAGGTTGATGCTGATGGAATTCATCCTTATCAGCATTTGGAACGCATGGAGTATGAAGCTTTGGCTGATAAAAAGCGTAAAGCAATCCTAGATTGCAATCAGCAAGGGTAATTATTAATTTATCACATTATCACCATTTTCTCATTTCGTAAGGACGATTTTACTTTAAAGTTTTTGTGCCAGAATGCCACCAGAAAAGAAGTCGAGACTAGAAGATCTTCCTCAAGCAAAATTTGAAGAGTTATTGGCGGAAATGACGTATGGGATGAAAAGAAAGTCAAAGAAGGTATCACATTTTCTGAACATTTTTAGGCTTGTTTGCTTCAATCATGAAGTAAATACTGTGCTAGCTTTTGGATTTTCATATACTCATGGAACCATCCATATTCAGTTTTAACATTGTACCGATTATTCAAAACAAAAGTGCTAGAAGATGGAACTAGGTTTAAACAGGCAGTATTGCATAATAGCCTTTTTATTATGTTCCTTATTTTCCAACAACACAGACTTTCATGAGAATTTGCAAGACGCAGTTGTCCATTTTTTTCACTTTTCTGAAAGTGTGGAGATCTTTAGAAACTTCAGCTTGTCAGCAGTGACTGGGTCCTATTTAAACATTAATCTTAATTTGTTCATTTCGTAGAAGCAACCAATGCCATCTTTGTTTAGTTTGTTGCTGACTTTTTCTTTAATTTGATTGTTGAACATGTAAACTTATATTAAGGCTTTGATCCTGTGGTGATACACTCTTTTGTATTATTGTGCTGCTTTATTGCTAAGTATGTACACCTTGTCCCAACATTTTGATTCCAAATTATTATGGTCGGACATGCATTGTTAAATTTTGGTTGCTAACTATATTATAGTCCACCTTCTGGCTTTTGACTGGTATCATTTATGGCAGATTAAGAAAAGAGGCAGGAGGAAGGGATCAAAGAAGAAAATAAGTCCTGAAGTTTCACGCAAATTAGGTGATGCTACACTCTACTATGCACATGGGCGTTATGAAGAGGTACTATGATATGGTTTATCTTTAATGCATTAAAAAGTTGGACATAGCTTTATCATGAATTATTTGTAGTTACAAGACATTTGGTTGGTTACTACTTGCTTTTCTTGCATCCCAATGAAACATTTTCTTAACATTTGTTGTATTCATGTTTTGAATCTCTTGATTATGTTTATATTTCTTTCTTCAAGTGTTATCTTTTACCTGTTCTTGTTGGTAATGTTTCTTTTTTCTTTCTTTTGACCTTTAGGCCATACCTTTATTGAAGGAAATCATTCTGATTTCGCCAAATCTGCCTGATCCTTATCATACACTTGGCCTTATATACAATGCTATGGGAGATAAAAAGAGAGCTTTAGGGTTTTATATGCTTGCTGTACATTTGACCCCCAAGGATGCGTCTCTCTGGAAGCTTCTTGTTTCTTGGTCCTTGTGAGTTATCTTGCATTTAATAATAGCATACATAAAAAGATGGCAATTTATATCATAATGAAATATTTGTCATTATTTAAATTTGAATCATGCAGAGAACAAGGGAACCGTGGTCAAGCCCGTTATTGTCTTGATCGAGCAATAAAAGCAGATCCTGAAGATATTGGCCTTAGATATCATCGGGCCTCGCTTTTTGTTGAACTTGGAGAGCATCAAAAGGCTGCTGAATCATATGACCAAATCTGGCAACTTCGTCCTAAGAATCTGGAAGCACTTAAGACAGCAGCAATGGTTTGAGACCAACAATTTATATGAATAATTACCTCAATTTTGTATTATAGAGTCAATTTGTGGCAAAATATATATTTTTTTACTTTTTGGTTATTTCCAGTTGTACCAAAAATGTGGTCAGCATGAACGCAGCATCAACATCCTTGAAGATTATTTGAAGAAGAACCCAAAAGATGCTGAAGCCAGTGTGGTTCTTTTATTGGCTTCATTTCTTATGTCTGAAAATGCACATGAAAAAGCTCTTCACCATATACAGTATGCACACCAGACTTATTCTGCTGGTAAAGAACTACCAGCTGAATTGTTGTTAAAGGCAGGAATATGCCATGTTCATCTTGGAAACATGGAAAAAGCAGAGGTTTATTTATGTTTTCTTGTTTATCATGAACTGTAGTATCGATAAACATTCTCTTTTCTACGTTGTGATTTGAAACTAATATTAGTTTTCTATTTCAAATGGCATGTAGGATTTCTTCAGTGTGCTAACACAAAAGAATGTAAATGATTGTGGCCACTTAGTTATTGAAGTTGCAGACTCCTTAATGAGTGTTAAGAATCATGAATCTGCATTGAAGTACTACCTGATGTTAGAAGGGAGTGCAGGTGGCAACAAAGTAAGTATATAGCTCTTTTAACACAATGAAGTACTTTCTGTTGCATATTTCACTTTAAGTTATTGTCTCTGTTATTTTGTCTAAAGGGCCTCCTAAATTTGAATATTGGGAGATGTTACTATTTCTTGAATGCAAGAACACAAGCAATTGACCACCTGTACAAAGGTATGGTTCAAATTTAGATTCATCTTTATGTGTTTGAACCTTCTTTTTTATATATATTAGTTCATGAAATCTAAATTAGTGGCAATTAAGTCAAGTTATTTACATTTCAAGACATTGTGAAAGACAACAATGTATATATGTAACTTAATATAAGGAGAAATTTGATGATCTTTTTTTTTTTGACAGCTTTACGTGAACTTGACCATGACATTGATGCTAGGTTAGATCTAGTGTCATTTCTTTTGGAAGAAGATAAAGAAGATGAAGCCATTTCGGTACTTTCTCCTCCTCCTGATTCAGGTTACCAGATTTTGCATTAAGAATTATGTTTAAATTAATTGAACAGCAAGCATTGAGAATTGTTACTCACAGGAGTTTATAGTTTGTTCTCATCTTTTTTACTTGTACATTTGCAGAATCAAGAGTTGTCCAAGCCTCTAATAGGGGGAAACCATGGTGGACTGATGGAAGAATCAAGTTAAAGCTATCTTACATTTATAAATCCAAAGGTTTCACCGAGGGTTTTGTTGAGACAATATTTCCATTAGTTCGTGAAACATTGTTTCTTGAAACTATTCAGCGGAAGGTGAATTTGCACACTTTCTCCAAGATGTTTATTGTTCAGCATTCAAATTTGCTATGGTTTTAGTCATAATTTTATCCATGATTTATATTTATGAAAATGTTATTTGCCCCATGTTAGTGGTGTAAGTTTTAAGACAATGTTTTCAGAGAACATGAATAGTATTACAGAACAGGAATAATTTAAAAAAACAGTGTTCCTTTTGTATCATTTATGTTTAAACTTTTATATGTTATTTGTTTTTGTTCAAGGCTAGAACAAAGAGAAGGTTACCAAAAAGCGTGCTGTATAAAAGAGTCCAAGTACTGGATGAACAACACACTGACAACGTATTTCAAGGATTCCGTCCAATTGCTTCATCTTCAGACGTGTAAGTGTTCCTCGTAAGTTTTTATTTTTATATAAATTCGGGACATAAAATAATGTAATAAAACATCCATCGCATCCAAAACACATTGATAGTTACATATATATTTTGTCAAGTGAACGATAATTTCGTTGATTTAATGCTCAACAGGTTGAAAGCTGTTCGAGCAAAGAAGTTGCTTCAGAAAAAAAAAAACAAAAAGAGAAGAAAAACGGGCTGCAGCACTGGCCGCTGGAATTGAGTGGCAAAGTGATGAATCGGATGATGAATCCCCTGTAAGTATTTTATACTTCAGACTGTTATATATGGAAGGATAAAAAAGTAGACAGTTATTATATTAAACGATTTGATTACACTATTAGCATCATAGCTAACAAGTTTTTTGTTTACTTATCTAATTGAATTGTTAAATTGTTTCATGTGCAGGGATATAGAGAACCTCCCCTTCCTAATCTCTTAAAGGATGAGGATCAACTTACACTTGTTCTAGATGTGAGTGCTTACTCTGTTTTATACTTGTTTTAAGCTTTAGGAACAGTTCCACGATGTATATTAAGGTGCATTTTGACCAATTTGCATGTGAAATTGTTTTTATATGTGTTCTCAAATGACATGTGTTCACTGCATGTTATTTCTAGTTATGCAAAGGATTAATATCAGTAAAAAAATATTGGGAAGCACTTGAAATTATCACAGCAAGTCTAAAATTGGCACAAAACACACTATCAATAGAGAAGCAAGAGGAGCTTCGAGCACTTGGAGCACGTAAGTTTTCAAGGTCATAGAAGAAAGTGTTAGAAAATGATTATTTTCGAACACATATATATACATTTTTTTCTCTATTGAAGTTCAATACATTATATATTTGAGTTTCTATTTCCTGTACAGAGATAGCATATAATATAGATGGTCCAACAAATGGATGGGATTGTGCTCGATACATTGTCACCCAAAATCCTTACAGTTTTGCAGCATGGAATTGCTACTATAAAATTATGTTAAGGTACATATTACATCACACATCAACTAAAACACTTACATCTCTAGCTTAGAGCCTAATTGCGTGCCTGTTATTTCTTGTGTACTTGCTTTTTTTGAACATATTGTGGATCTTTTTGTTGAACCGTTTTTAAATGTACACATTGTTTTGATGTGTTTTTTCTCTCTGTTAGATCGAGGCTGGATAAGCACAATAAATTCTTGCATGAGAAGTTTCTGAAACATGAGGATTGTGTACCGATTCTTTTAATCAAAGGACATCAATTTACAATGCATAGCCAACATCAAGCAGCTGCAAGCTATTACTTGAAAGCCTATAAATTAATGCCTGAAAACGCCTTGATCAATCTTTGTGTTGGTATAATTTTCTCTTGATTAAGCATTGTTACTCAGACGAGAAATATATTTTTCCTTCCATAATTTATAAGCAATAAATATATGCCAATATTTTTTCTCTCTCTCTCTAGGAAGTGCCCTCATTAACCTAGCTCTTGGATTTCGACTTCATAACAAGCATCAATGTGTTTTGCAAGGTTTAGCTTTTCTCTATAACAATCTTCGTCTTTCAGAAAACAGCCAGGTGTGTCTCAGTTGTCTTTATTGTTCTCCTTAATGGATTAATTGTTTAAATTTGTTTATTTTCAGAAAATTTGATAGTACTAGAACCAAAACTTATTGTACTTGATTAGTATTCTGTCTAAACAATGAATGACTGAAGTGGCTCACTCAAATGTTTATGTAACAGGAAGCTTTATACAACCTAGCTCGAGCCTATCATCATGTCGGTTTAGTATCGATTGCAGCTACATATTACGAAAAGGTGCTTGCCATTCATCAAAAAGATCACCCTATACCAAAGCTGCCAAATGATGGTCCAGAAACCAATAATGATCTGAAACCTGGATATTGCGACCTTAAAAGAGAAGCAGCTTACAATTTGCACCTCATCTATAAAAGTAGTGGATCTGTAGATCTTGCTAGGCAGGTACTTAAAGATCATTGTAATATTTAATAATAATGACAACTATTACTGTTGGAACGGTTGAACTGTTTCTCAAGAAATCAAAAACATCGAGTACATTGTTTTACAAATGGGTTTACAGGGTAGGGACCCGTTCAATATTTCCAGATATCACGGTCAACAGATTATTTCCAAAGGGATCGCTTAAGTGAGAGGCGAGATTCTCAACAGGACCCTGTCCGGTCACATACGCCTGAATGAAGAATGCAAACATAGAGAACATTGCTAGTCTGCCATTCTTGATTTCCTTAACCTTCAATAGCGCAAACTGATCTGGATCCTTGGCCAAACCCAACGGGTCAAACGGCCCACCAGGGTGCAGCTTGTCTTCCAAATCCCGCACATTTAAAGCTGGTTAAACTGGATCATGTTTCCATTGTTGTATCAGGTATTGGATTTGATCCATGTGCGTACCAAGCCATTGATGATTCGGTAGTATTCTGCACCACCAACAAGAACAACCTCAGCAATGACAGCTACGACCAGATTAATGGGGATGTTCTTCCCGAAGTAATTCAATGTGTTGCCATCGAGTAGTAGAGCCCCTGTCTGCACATACCCAAATGAGTATACAAGATATAAGCCACCAAGTTTTGAGCTTTATTTAGTTTGATCATGATTCATCTAAATTTCTGATATAAACCTTGAACCAGACAGCTTCAGGGCCACAGTTAGCACCATATTTGTTAAATGCCTCAGGAATAATGCAACCAGCTGCACCCAACATTGCCCATCATGCGTGAATGAGCTCGTAGGCTTGGTATCTGCGTGTCATTTAAAACCAACTGGTTACAACCGAGTTAACTCGTCATTGATGATTGACCGGCTTGGCGAAAACTAGTGTCGTATGCTCCATGCTCCATGGTCCTTGCATTTTTTGTTTTAGGATGCATAATCTAAACTCAGAATCATCTGAGTTGACTAACTCAAACGTGTGTCTTTATGTTGAAAGGTGAACTTACTTGGCAAAGTCTTCTGGTTTCTTGCCAAGCCCGAAAGGATCGTAACCATAATTGCATACATAACAATGTGAAATAAAAGCCAATTTAAGTTCAATTATACATTGTGTGTATATATGTTGTTTCTTGTATCTATCTATATATGGCTTTGACTTACTTTCCAGCGACTTCTCCATTGAGGTATTCTGGGATCTCCTTTCGATCCAAAAGACCTTCTGGCAAGAAGATTCTCCTCTCAGGACCTGTAAAACAAATACAGCTTTTTGTTTGTATCAGGTTAAGCTAACAAATTGAATCCATGAAGATGGCTTCAGAAACTAGTGGTTGTTGTATGATACTTACCGTACCACTTGGCAAGCTCATCGGTAGCTGGAGTGACAGCAGCTGGTTTAGCCTTGGGTGCCGGAACAGCCTTCTTCTTTTGGAAAACAGCTACTATAGGTTGCAGGGCTGGAAACCGAAGGAGCCGTCCTGGAAGTGGCGGAGAACTTGAGTGGGTTTCCATGCATCTCCGACACGCCAAGGGAGGCTGCCGCAGTTGACGCCGCTAAAGAAGCCATTCTCCCCGGTGATGGTTGTTGCCAGAAACCTTTTAGTCAGCAGGTTAGATTCTGTAGTTAGTTTGTGATGATAATGAGAATGAAGGACCTGCTAAATGGAAGTATTGGTGGATGTGGGTTACTACCTAGGGTGGCGGTGATTGGTTAAAAGAGAAATATGAAATCTGATACACATATCCCATTGGATAACAAGTCTGACATGGTGGATCATGACCTCTGACCTGTACTGTTTTCGTTGGACACACAGTTGAGAAGCTGTAGGTGAAGTGGAAGAAAATGGATAACTTGACATCTCACCACCTAAACTTGGTAAATGATATAAAACAATTTTAATCCTTTTAGATATAACTCTTTTAAGAATAGTTTTGTTATGCATTAAGATGATATCCTTTTAGATGTATAACTTTTAATTCTCATGGCTAATAACATAAATTTTTAGCATTCGGCCCTTTTGATATCCCTGTAGTTTCATAAATTATCGAATCCGGTCTTATTCTTCAAGAGTGGACTGGAAGATTCCAGAATCTGAGCATAGCGATTATAATCATACAGGTCGTCTCATTTAGGTATAATATATTTTTTCACTGTCTTCTTTGCATAGCATTAAGGTTTACCCTTATCTCATCCCTTCCCCCACCCTGAAGTGAGATTTTACAAGATGTGTATGCTATTTTTTTACCGTATACATAATCTACAGTGATTATCTGTGTGTTGCATGCCATTTGATGGTAACTTGATTTCTTCATTATTTCTCATCATGAAGGCGTGTGCTTAGATTACATGTTACCATTCTAGTTCTACACAAAACTCGAACTAAATAATAATATTTTGGTGGCAGAAATTTGCAATTTTGGTCCACTAATTGATTAAAACATACATGTCATGACTGTATGGATTGTTGCTCACCTTTTAATCTTTCATGTTCTTAACAAACATGAGAAATAATATGATGCCATTAGGTAGTGAGGATGAAGTGAGGTCGAGACTTGATATGATAATGGTACTTTTTGATGAACATCTTTACAGAATTACAGTGGCTTTTAGTGCTTTTAGATTACATACATTTAGTGGTTCATATTATGAAATGTTATGATAGTTCACAAATCAAGACATTTAGTGTATGCAGGTAAATCACAAAGTCAAAAAAGCTAACAGAATAACAATGGTTTTCTTTCTAAAACATAGCATCAACTACTTCAACGAATTGTTCATCTGTTCATAAAACAACGGATCAAGAACAAATATATAGAATACATGATGATCTGATGGTCATCATTTAGAGTACATATAGTTGTTTACAGGGTTGGGATTCGTTCGATGTTTCCAGAAATCACAGTTAGCAAGTTATTTCCAAAGGGATCGCTCAAGTGAGAGGTGAGGTTCTCAACAGGGCCCTGTCCGGTCACGTAAGCCTGGATGAAGAACGCGAACATGGAGAACATGGCGAGGCGACCGTTCTTGATCTCCTTAACCTTCAATAGTGCAAACTGGTCTGGATCCTTAGCCAAACCCAATGGGTCAAACGGGCCACCAGGGTGCAGTTTGTCCTCCAAATCCTGCAGATTTAAAACAAGTTAAAGGGTGTTTTGTGTCCAATGCGGTATTAGTATCAGATTCAACGTGTTTACATACCAAACCGTTGATGATTCTGTAGTATTCTGCACCACCAACAAGAACAACCTCTGCAACAACAGCCAGGACCAGATTAATGGGGATGTTCTTTCCAAAGTAATTCAATGTGTTGCCATCGAGTAGTAGAGCCCCGGTCTGCACGTAATCAAATAAATCTTTAAGATTTCAACCACAAATTATCGTGCTTTATCCAGTTTGAGCCTATTTTGTGTGATACAAACCTTGAACCAGACAGCTTCAGGGCCACAGTTAGCACCGTATTTGTTAAAGGCTTCAGGAATAATGCAACCGGCTGCACCCAACATTGCCCAACGTGCATGAATCAGTTCGTAGGCTTGGTATCTGCACGTCAGACACATGTTATAACTAACTCAAAGACTATATGTTAGTCTCAAACCAATTAATTACATCCGAGACTATACGTTAATCTCAAAACCAATTAATTACATCCGAATTAACTCCAGACAGGGGATTAACTCATATGTGCAGAAACTACATAATATCGGTCATTGGGGATTTCAGGTGTTCTTTTCAATATATACTGAGTTGACTCGCTTAACTGTGTGATGTGTGTGTTTTCTTGAGTTGAAAATGAACTTACTTTGCAAAGTCTTCTGGTTTCTTTCCGAGTCCAAAAGGATCATAACCATAGCTGCATGTCAATAACCATAAGAAAGAAATGGTCATTTTACTAATTTACTTAACCAATGTGTGTTTATATATAGGGAAGATATCAAATGATAACTTCTATTTAAAAAAGGAAAAGAACCCTAAGACATGGTTACACGTGTGTAAATGTGTAAAAAAGAAAACTTTTATACATGTGAAAAAAAACAGTTCTCATAATTCTTGTAGCAATAAAGTTCTCAAGATAACTCTTTCTTGTAGTATAGGTATGAGTGAATATCTTTGACTTACTCTCCGGCAACTTCTCCGTTAAGGTACTCCGGGATCTCCGATCTGTCCAAAAGACCTTCGGGCAAGAAGATTCTTCTCTCGGGACCTGAAAACCGATTACAGAATGTTGTTAATAAATATCAATTGAACCCAACAAACCAAAGTAGACAAATGGTTTGTAATCTTGTAGATATCAGTGGTGGTGAATTGGTGAATGGTGATTACACTTACCATACCACTTGGCGAGCTCATCGGTAGCCGGAGTGACTGCAGCGGGCTTAGCCTTGGGTGCAGGAGCCGCAGGCTTCTTCTTTTGGAAAAGAGCCACTGTCTTAAAGGTTGCAGGGGTGGAAGTTGATGGAGTTCTTGATGCACCGGAGAAGTTGAGGGGGTTACCGAGCATTTCCGACACGCCGAGGGAGGCTGCCGCGGTTGATGCTGCCAAAGAAGCCATTGTTTCCGGTGAAGGGTGTCGCCGGAGATGTTTTTAGTTTAGGTGGTTGGGATGAGAATTGTGAAGGGAGAGGTGCATGCTAAATGGAACTTCTGGTGGATGTCGACTTGCCAGCTAGGATGCTTGTCATTGGTGGGATGAAGGAGATGAAATCTGATACTGCTATCATATAGGATTATTGTGAGGACGTGGAGGACTGTCATTCGTCTGTCGTGGAATGGTAGGCCCCGCACCTGGAGGTCGAACTTGTGGCTCACAGTAGCGGATTCTGATTTTTTTTTTTTTTTTTTTTTGTAAACAATTAAGTTTTTTTTTAATATAATACATTTTAGACTTTATTTAAGCCATGAGTTTGATTTAAATTTTAGCTTCTTAATATCGTAGGTGATTATCATTTCTAGGGATTACATTGGAGAATACTAAGGAACATAACCGATCATTCATCTATGACTTCTGTAAGCAATGTTCTCTTCATTTTTTACAACAAAGTGACTTTCATTCATGTCATAGATTGCAAATAAAATTTACTTCGAAGGAATTAAATTATTTAACATTAGTAACAATTTAATATTATAGAGGTTTGTTTACTCGAAAGAATACACCATGAACATTTGAGAAAAACTAACCGAATACATTGAGAGTTCAAGTTAAAGATATTTCAAATAAATAAAAATAGTTGAGGCCCCAATAAGACGAAGTCTTCCGTAAGCGTTTTGCGTCGTATGGTCAGCAAATGACAACCAAAAACAGGTAACCATCGTAAGGTCACTATAGTTCACCAATGAGTTGTGAAATGGATTACAATCGCTTGAGTTTGGACACGTATCAATATATCTAGTACCATAACTGATTGTATAATCGTTACCTCTACTCAACTTCACGTCCATTAAAGCACTTTATCTTTCATATTACCCATGGGGTTCGCGGGATTCCCCATAAGTATCTAGTATCCCCGTTTATGATCTTAGATAGTTAAATTGCTCTTGAGATTCTCAATCACCCTAGATTTAAGCGTATGTGTACAGAGTTTATAAGTTAGCTGTTCTAAAAACTTGTTACTTCTAGATGAGTAATCTTTGCCCTTAGTAATTTCATCCTCTATTTCAAAAGTAATATGTTTTAGATGAATTGTCTCCCTAGATATAATGAAACGTGTGTAAAATGGTAATCAATACTTACACTTAGAGACTTAGCAAGTGTTTTAGAGATTTCTGGATGTCAATTTTTATTTTCTCTAGCAACATAATGTTTGTACTTGCATATCTAATAGCAAGTCAACTATTTTTGAGCAAGCTATGAACCATGAGTTTTTTAACAACTATAGTTTGACACTAACTGATGCAACTAGTAAGAACTATGTATTTAACTTTTAAGTAACAATTGTGTAATTTGACCATCACTTTAACCGAATAAAAAGTAGAAACATTGACAGCATATTACGCCAATCGCTCATTGCCATGGTCACGGTCATGGAGTGCGCAAAAGGGTGCAACTTCATCGCGACTATTTCTTATTGCTAATTAAATAATATTATGAAAGATTTTCACTTATGAGGTTCTATCATCCTTCCTTGTGAACAAATCAAATTGTATTGATTTTTTTTATATTTCTAATTATTAAAAATAATTTTGACTCCAAATTAAAAACATTTTCTTTACACTACCAACGTCGCCTTAAATTGAAAGAAACCCACCGCAAGAGTGAAACCCAAATCCAAGTGTCAAGTAACTGCCAAACAAACAAAGTCATACCCAAATATGGGTTTCAAATTACGTCCAATGTGTTCATTGATGAGCAACGATATGTAGAAATTCACCCATATACTAAGTAACCATCTATGGACTATGAAGGAAGTGGTTGTGAGTATACAAAGGGTAGAGTGAGTAGATCTCAGACTCTTATAATACGATTTACAAAGTCGATAAAAAAAGTGAGTCAACACTTTGGGTTAACTTTTTAGATTAACCAGCAAAGTTTCTATTTATTCAAAGTGCGCCTGGACTAAAGATGGAGTACATCGCTCAATAGTTGGGCTAAAATGAATACAAACAAAAATATCAATAACTTAAAAATCAACAAATAAGCTCACCTTGTCTATGTTGACAAAAAAAAGCTCACATTGTCCGAGTTTACCTTATCTATCTATATATAATACTAAAAGGGTAACTTGAGGGGAAACTTGTCACATTTATAGATTCCCTAAGTTTATTTTTCTCGTCTCTCTCTCCTTTTAAATAGTTATATAAATTAAAGATTAAATAGTTTTAATTCTTTTTAAGATTAAAAATATTTTTTAATAAATTAAGAAAAATATCTTTTTATTAATGTTATTTCTAGAAAATAATTTTTTATAAAATAAGAGTTTTTTTTAAAACATCAAACATTTTTAAAAATATGAAATATCTTAAATATGATGTTTTTAAAAAAACCTCTTTATAAACTAAAAATAATTAAAATTAGGAGTTATAATAAAAAAACTTTTAAAAATGATATTTTTAATACGGTTTGTTTGAAAAAAATGGTTAAACTTTTTTGAAATAAAAATTAAAGTTATTACTTATAATTATTACTCATATGTAATTTTAATCATATCTTATTTTAAAATATCATTTTGTACTTCATAAACTTTTATCATAATTAATATTTTATTTGTTAACTCGTGTAATTCACGGGTTTACTAAAGTTAGTATTATATAAATAACAATCAACAACAAATCAATTTTATTTTTCAACCCGTGTAATACATTTAGTTTTATTTATGTTTTGTGTTATTTTAATAATTAACTTTCCACCTCCCGTGTAATACATGAGTAACTAAAGCTGGTATTATATATAAAGCATATGAGAGGGGCATTTTAAGATATCATAAAATTAAGATCAATTACTTTATTTAATGCATAAATTACAACTACGTTTGAGGGTAAAATAGTATTTATAACATTATTTACATATCAACCCTTACAATTAGTTATATAATAACCTTACACTTTCTAATATTTATATAAAATTTTACATTATCTACCCCATAAACCAAGAAAACTTAATTTGTTTTAACATTTCAGCTATATATTTTAAAATATCATGTTTAAAAAACTTTTGAGACTATAACGGTAACCTGTGTTTTTTTAAAAGTTTTGGTGTAAACTTTTTGTTTAACCGATCCGTATTTTATGAGTTACAATAAGTTAATATGTAAATGTACAAGTAGTCATGCAGAACGAATTTATTTATTGTTTTAAATTTTAGCTTAAAAACATATTAAAATTTTGTAAAACTACTACAAGAATAATAAAATATTAAAAAACACGTGTCGCTCGTAAAATATCGCCCCGCCGTATTACGCGGGCACCGTTCTAGCATTTTAAACGAGTAAGTTTAAATCAGCTTAAAAATCATACAATCCGATTATAATCAAGGTATTTTCAAGCTATTGTGAGCTACAAGTTATCTGAATAGTATCACCGCGCAGTATCCAACAACCCGTCTAATCAATTGTATCCAATAGACGGAAACATAAAGATAAGATTTCAGTGGCTACAATTACGAAACGAAACATATATCGGTGCACAAATGAAAAAATCACTGTTTGTTTCAAACCAACATGGTGTCCCTCACTTTCTACACCACCATTCACTCGCACAAATTAGCTTCCGTACCCAATTATATACACAACCCTAAACCCGCATCCAAACACACCTTATCTCTACCCCCTTCTTCACAATGTTGTTAGGACCGGATCGACCGGCCGGTCCGACCGGTCGAACCGGGAATCGGAGGCCTGTCCGGTCCGGTCGATATAGGTTCGTTTTTGGAGCTTTGAACCGGCCGGTTCGAACCGAGTCGGCGGTTGGACCGGCCGACCGGTTCGGGTCCGACCGGATTTTGATTTTTTTTTTTTTTTTTTTTTTTTTTTTTTTGATTTTAGTGGGTAAAAACGGGGTGTTAAACCATAAATTAGTACTTTGTATATACAAATATAGTTAAGTTTTATATATAACTATAAAATATATGTATAAATCATATATAAATTACTTATATTTAATTACATATATAAATATAATTAAAATATAGTTAAATCCGGTCCATCCGGTCCGACCGGTCCGACCGGTCCGACCACCAAACCAGTAAGCCGTCCGGTTCGACGTCCGATCCGGTTCTGAGAACATTGCTTCTTCATCTTCATTCTCCAAATACCCCACAAATCTCCATTCTAGGGTTTATCACAAGACTCAACGCCATCAGAGAATCATCAGAGCTTCTTCAGAAACCATGACCACAGAGAAACTAGGGATCAAGATCGTCAAAAACCCTCCGGAATCACAGCTATCCGACCTCGGCGTTAGATCATGGCCCAAGTAATTCCTCTACTCCCTCACTCTATTTCACGGTTTCTGTTGAAACCCTAGAACTTGTTACCGAACAATTTGTTTAGGTTTTCTTGAACTTCGTGTTTATAGCTTGTGGGTGTGTGGAAATTGAAAAGTGTGTGTGGTGTTGGTAGGTGGGGGTGTCCTCCGAGCAAGTTTCCATGGACGTATTCAGCGAAAGAGACGTGCTTTCTTTTGAAAGGGAAGGTGAAGGTTTTTCCTGAAGGATCCGATGAAGGTGTGGAGATCGCTGCTGGAGATTTGGTGGTGTTTCCTAAGGGTATGAATTGCACTTGGGATGTTTCGGAAACCGTTGATAAGCATTATCAGTTTGAGTGATCTGTATCACTGTATGCTTATGGTTTTGTGTCATTGTGTGTGTAAACTGTTTGCTAAAGTCGTATGATCGTTTGGTTTAGTGTCGAAATTGGGTTCTAATAGTGTGTGATTTAGTGCTGAATGAATGAATTGGAGGTCTGTGCTATTGTTTACAAGCAAGTTGTGGCCTCTAATGAATTAAAGTTACTGCTTTGCGTCGTTCGTTATGTGTTGTCTCAAAATATAACATAGTCGTGCCACTTGCAATCGACTTGATAGCTCGACGAGAGTAGATCATGTAGGCTTGCGCTTGGTTTAAAACTCGTGAACTTGATTTCAATATCTATATAAAGGGGAAACACATTTTGTTACTAGTATGTATAAACATGATACGAAGTTAGAAAAGTTTATAGGGACACTGGACATTGATACAAAAGTATATACAAACAAATACAATATTATAAAAGAAATTAAGGAGCGAAAGAAATATTCTATTGCGGCATTGATATAAATATATGCAAACAAATTACAAAATTATAAAGAAATCGAGGAGGATATAATGACACAATTGTAATTATTTTGAAATTGTAAGTGAATCATACTTCTAGAGTAAATTATATTTTTCATCTTTTATCTATATACTAATTTTAAAGTTTCGTCTTTTGACATGATAAATAGTTATACAATGTTTTTCCCTTCTTCTTCAAGGGCTCCGCCAACACCACAGTGCCTTCCCCTTCTTCTTCCATTAACACCACTGATATCACCATCATCACCTGCAAGCAGCTCCACCACCACCCTCCTCCGCCACCGGAGCCCTCAGCGGAGCCACCGCACGACCGCCGTGCTTTCTCCTCTTCTTCTGCTCCATCGTCACCCTCTCCTTCGATCGGCCCCCCGCGACCTCCTGCACACCGCCGCCCTCATCTATCGCCCTCCCCCCATCACCTCCAACACCATCGGCCTCACTGCTCACCATCAGACATCACTGCTCCACCTCCTGCCACCTCCGCTCCCGCTGCCCACCCCCCTTACGAACCCTAAAACCCAAATTGGGGTGGTGGATTTGTTGGTGGAGGCGGAGGTCGATGGTGGTGGCTGCGTTGGTGGAGGCGGAGGTCGGTTGGTGGAGGCCGAGGTCAGCGGTGGTGGCTATGTTGCTGGACGCGGAGGTCGGTCGTGGTGGTTGTGTTATTGGAGGCGGTGGTGGCTGTGTTGCTGGAGGCGGAGGTCGGCGGTGGTTATGAATCTTCATTTGGGTCTTTGAGAAATGGGTTCTGTTGAATGAATCGTATTCATGGGGGAGAAATAGTTTCCAAAACACCAAAGAAAAACAACCATGAAGAACAGAGTCGACAAACAAACTTCAAGAAACGTTGTATCGCCAAATTTGACACTTTTATTATGCATCTGCAGTTTCTGTGCTGGATTACTCTTCACCAACAGGTACATACATGATCACATTTGTATAGTACAAAGGCTTTGATTCTCTTTAGTTTTTAGATGTTCTTGATGTTAAAAAGATTCATACCAAGTGTTTGATTTAATTCCTCTGAGAACAAACACAAAGGAATTGCGATTATACATGTTACAAGCTTACAATTGTGCTGCATGATTCATGGGCTTTCCTTATTTAGTTGTTTTTGGATGTATTTCTGCACATGTGCACTATTCTTTATAACATATTTGCAGATCTGGTTGATGATGCTTGGTACTGTAATTTGTTGATGAAGATATATTTTAATCATTTACATCATCTGTTTTTGTAAGTGGATAATGGGAGCAACAGCTAATATTATGGGGTGGCTCAATTTAATGTGGAATGATTGCTGGAATCATACTTTAAACCCTGTTATTGTGTTAACTGTTAGAATTTAGATCATATAAGGTCTGTCTCGCATCTTTATTCAAGTAAGCGTTTATAAGGATTGTGGTGTGTGACAGAAGCATATGATAACATGAATTGATCTGTTCTTTAGATAAGTCAATAGGTCTGATTATGCATTGCTCAACTGGGCTTTGATTATTTAAAGTAGCAGATTTTGTGCAAAGTTGGTATATAGACACTATAAACAACAATTATGACAGTCAATCAGCTTAAGTCAAGGAGCCAGGCTGCGTTTTTAGATATCCCTTTAATGTTTGTAGATTTAAAAAAAATTTTAATTCAGTCTTTTATGCCATTCAATTCTTCTTCATGATAGTGAAGCTCCTTCAAAGAAAGAAAATCACGAATGAATTGGATAACTTGATTGTTTCATTATGATACAGATGTTAGATTCCAGTATCGTTTACTGCTCTGTTATATGTGGGTAGAAAGATGCAAGTAATTTGTTGGTTAGTAAGGTCCTCTTTATCATGATTGTCCCTGATCTAAACCTTAATTTTTAGCTGATTATGCTAATGAAGGCAAGATCGGAGGGCCAATTGAAACTATTTTGTTATGTTTGTGGATATGCAGGCATGCCAATTCTCAAAACCAACTATGATTTGGATGGTTTCCTTTGATGTTGGCTTAATGATATTATGGATTGTTGTTCTCCGACGGGCTATGATTAGAATGCAACCGTGTTGGTTGCAATGGCTTGGCGACAGTTTACAGCACGCAGCCACAACCAAATGGCGGTTCGAAACCCGGTTCCGGTTGCTTTATAACCGTTGAAATTAAATTTTTGTATAAACATGGGTGATGGGCGATGACGATTAGCAAATAGCCTTTAACATTGTTGTTTTGGCGTGGTAAACAGTTAGTTTGCAGCCACAACAAACTGACATTTCCGAGCCCTCTTTCAACTTCTTTAAGCGTTGATTCAACCCCGCCGCGAAGCGCGCTGGGAAAACAACTAGTTGTTTGAAATTGATCATTTAATTATAATTAAAGCTCTATTGATAAAAAAAAATATAAAAATATATAGAGAATCTCATGCTTTGGTTAAAAACATAAATCAAACAAGGAAAAGATATGAGGATAACCATAAAAGTACGTCTTTACCCGCTTCAATATTCAAATAAATAAATACGATAACTCAAAAATAAAGAGTCAAATTTACGTTTCAATGATCATTCCGAAAATCCATCAACAAACATGATTTCTCCATCTCACCCACATATATTCCCATTAAAACTCTAATTTCTCTCACCTTTTCTATATATATCAATTATATATTCATCTTCATCATATTGTTCATCCGGTGAAACTTTCTCATTGTGAAAAAAAATGGCAGCTTCTTCTAACATTGTGTGTTTTGGAGAGATGTTGATCGATTTCGTGCCCGACACCGCCGGGGTCTCCTTGGCTGAGTCTCAGGGATTCCTCAAGGCCCCCGGTGGTGCACCCGCTAACGTCGCGTGTGCAATCGCTAAGCTCGGTGGATCGGCTGCCTTCATTGGCAAGGTATCATAGTTTTCATGATAATTGATTATATGTAGATCATGCATTCATATAACTAGTTGTAGATCTTGCATTCTGTTTCTTTTTTATTGTTCCAAATGTTGTTATGTTTAACATATGTGTATGGTGGCATTTCTATGAATCAAAGGTGTTCTCGGATGTTGATTTTTTTTAATCTATTTAAGTTTGTAGAAACTCATATAAAAACGGATGGATATGTGGTTAAATGGAATGATTCTTGTATTTAATTTACGTTTTAACTTGTTTTAATATTACAATTGTATAATGGGCATTTATAGATCCATGATTTTCTAGAATGAGCATCATTATGATTTATTCATCGTTATATGGCTGTCGATCTTGTTTTAGAAGCTTTAATATTTTTGTATAAAATTGTAACATAAAGAATTTTCCTCTGATCATTAAATAATTTATTTATTTTCTCCACAAATTTTCTCGTTTCATAGATGCATTTATTTATTTATAATATATATAGTTTTTGACATGTAAAAAATAATTATTAATTCATGCGTTTTGATGGATTTTTACTAAAATTTAAAGTAAAATGTAAGATATAAAACTTTAAGAAAAATCGTCAAAGAAATAGCCAAGTGTCATCCCCAATATTCGAACCCGGGTGAGATCTCACACATATGTTCTTGTTAACCCCGTATGCCAATAATTTATATAACACTTACGTAAAACGTGTACAAAGTAAAAAAAAAAAAGTTGAAGACCGATTGTTTTTTTTTTTTTTTCACATGGAAAGGCGGTGGAAATCCACAGACCTTGCTAATTATGGTATAGTAAATACTATATAACATGTTAGACATTATAGATTATCTTGTAATTGATGACGTGAGTACTAGCTAGGTCGGGAAAGATGAATTCGGGTACATGTTGGCTGACATTCTAAAGAAGAACGGAGTGAATGCGGATGGGGTGTTGTTTGATGAGCATGCTAGGACGGCTTTAGCCTTCGTGACACTAAAAAAAGATGGCGAAAGAGAATTTATGTTTTATAGGAACCCAAGTGCGGACATGCTCCTTAAAGAGTCCGAACTCAAGATGGACATAATCAAGAAAGCCAAAATCTTTCACTATGGCTCCATCAGTCTTATCACCGAGCCATGCAGATCAGCCCACATGGCCGCAATGAAAGCCGCCAAACAAGCCGGTGTCTTGCTCTCTTACGACCCTAATGTGCGCCTTCCATTATGGCCTTCAGCTGAGGCCGCTAGGCAAGGCATCAAGAGCATTTGGAACGAAGCTGATTTCATCAAGGTAAGCTAATGCATGTATGCTAGTAGCTATAAAATATTACAATCATGAGGATGATGTATATATCATGTCTGTGAAATGAATGTGAAAAGACAAAAATACCCTTCTCGTGCAGGTGAGTGATGATGAGGTGGAGTTCTTGACACAAAACAGTCCGGATAACGAGGATGCAGTTAAGTCATTGTGGCATGATGGTTTGAAACTTCTAGTTGTGACAGATGGCGAAAAGGGTTGTCGTTATTACACAAAGGCAAGTGATCTAGCTTGTGACCTTTAGACTTATAATATTTCACTTGTTAGATGACATTATATCTCAAATGGGAACTTAACTTGATGAGTGTAGAGCTTCAAGGGAAAAGTGCCCGGGTACGGGGTGAAGGCCATTGACACCACAGGAGCCGGAGACTCTTTTGTAGGCTCGCTATTGGTTTCCATGGCGAAAGACACTTCTATTTTCACGGTAATATATAAGCCGGCTACTTATTTCTAAACTTTGTAAAATGGCTAGAGGTTTCGTGTTTAACACTTGTAAATGTTAATGTAGGATGAAACAAAGTTGAAGCAAGCACTGGCCTTTTCAAACGCGTGTGGCGCGATATGCACAACGAAGAAAGGAGCCATCCCAGCACTACCAACCGTATCTGATGCCCAATCTCTCATGTCGGGTTCCAAGTAGATAATACATTCGTGGGTCGACGTATATTTCATTTTCATGAGACTATTTTGAATGATTTGATGCCCGTTGTTTTGGAAAGCCGATGACGGGAAGTTTACATGTTTGAAACTTTTGTTTTTGTTTGGATGATTCAAACCGTCAAATAACGATATCTTGATCTTGTTTTGGATCAAAGATATTTTTTGTGAGTTTGGATGTAATTGCTTGTGGTAAGTTTTATATAACACTCTTTGACAAGTTGAAATCTAAAATCAAAGAAATGGGAATCGTTCAAAGACAAAGTTTTAGAAGCTACTCAAGTATTGCTCTTAACCCTCTAGCTCGAGTGTTGTTGCCATTGCTTTTTGAACAATTAATATTTGTGCCTTTTCTTAAGAATGTTGTTTGATCTAGACTTTATCATATATATGTGGTTCCTAGACTTCGTATAGCCTTGGATATTTTTTGAATTCGGTATTTTATGTGTATTCAGAAACTTTATCGTATAAGACAAAATTTTTAACAAAAAACAGGATGTTCTTAGTGTGAAAATTCTTGTGTAAAACATTGTTTCAAAATCTGACTATATAAGTAATTTATATGGGGTCGAATCAATGCAAAGAACCCTTAGAACTCTTCAAGAAACGTAATGACTTTGTTTATAATAACTATCTCTAGTATATGACGGTTACATCAATGGAAACCCATTAGTCGTTTGGTAGAAATGGTAACAAACCCATTAGTCGTTTGGTAGAAATGGTAACAACTCCTCAACGAACCTTTTGTGTGTTCCAATTGATTATAAGTTGCTATAGATGCATCCGTTTCTACCAAAAGGCTAAATTCGTTGATCATAGTTTCTATTGATGATCATCGGGAACTTACTATTGTTCTATCAATCATTTCTAGTCATCAAATTTAAGTAAAATTTCATCATCCATAAAGATTTAATGCGACCATCATCAAGGGGCCCATTGGACCCCATCAGGGCACCCAGGAGCCCCCTTTTGTATGGGCTTCAACCATCAAAATCCCTCAGAATAGTCTAAATCGAGTGTACACTCCACCTCCTAACTCGTATCGCTCTATATTATAGTTTTTCATTTGGTCCTAAGCAAAGTCTAGTTATATTAAAATGATCTTAATGACAAGGATAAAAACATCATGATGTACTATTTGTGAACCAATACATTCTTAGGAACGTTGTGTGACTTGATCGTAAAGAGTTTAGAAACTAAACAAAGTAAAGTCACGGAGTCTCACGTATTTTTATAAAAATGTAGGTAATTAATATATTATCTTCCTATTCTAATAAAAAGGTATCTGGGATGACACGTGTCAACACCACAATCATTCTCATCAAAATTTTCCCGCCTATCTCTCCTGTTAAATAATTACCTTAATTACTAATAATACTATTTAATACTTTTTTAGATTTAATAAATTAATAAAGAGATCTACTTATTAATGTTATTTCTAAATAAATAATTTTTTACAAAATAATAAATTTATTTAAAGCATAAAACTTTTTTTAAAAATACAAAATATTTAAAATTGGTATTTTTAAAAAGTTATTTTTTTAAAACCAAAAATAATTAAATTTAAGAGTTATAATAAGAAAATTTTTAAAAATTAAATTTTTATACGGTTTGTTTTAGAACAAAACGTTTATTTTTTTTTTTTGAAAAAAATAAAGTTTTAAGAAGTTGATATCACTATTTTATAACTTACAGTCATTTCTAATACATAATTTCAGTGATATTATATCTTAAAATATTATTTTATAATTAATAAATTTTGTTATATTAATTTTTTATTTATTCAACCAGTGTAACACACGGGTTACTATAGCTAGTATATTATATATGATTAAAAAAATCATTACATCAATGAAAGACAGAGAAACGTATATTCCTTCAATTAACGATCCAACTGTTAATCCATAATATAGCTTTTATGAGGTTATAAGCGATTATGTTACCCTAATTTAGTTCAAATCTAACTAAAATAAAGAAATAGTTAAATCATGAATTCCTTAATCCATATTCCATAGGGATGTAAAATGAAACATCCAGTTGGTACTAATAAAGAAAACATTGAGAATCAACCAAAGTAAAAAAGAATCAAAAAAATAATGGCAGTGGCGGTAAAGGCAACTGCTATCCTCCAACGACCACCACCACCACCAGTTCCACCGTCACTCACACGGCGTCGTACGGCGGACCTACTTAACGTCCGGCGGAAATTCACCGGCGTTGGTTCAATCAACGGCGTCAGTCTAACTATAAGTTGTTTCAATTCATTTGCTTGTAGGAGTGCAACCACGAGTGCTGCCAGCGGTGAGATGATAGACGACCAGGTGTTGACGATTTCGCCATTGGAGGTGAATAAGATCAAGGAGATATGCGGTAAGTGGGAGTGGAGAGGTTACAGTATTAATTATTTGAAATATGAAGGGGAAAATTGTCAGAAATCAAACCCTCCGGTGCTTCTTGTTCATGGCTTTGGTGCCTCTGTTGCTCACTGGCGCAGGTATTTGGGCGTTTTCGATCTAATTTTCAGATTGTGTTAATGTTTTGATGATGATGATGCGCGTATTTTGTTAGTGAATTTGGTGTTTTCTCTTGCATCACCATGGATGGTAACAAAAACATGTCATGTAATCAAATACCTAATCAGAATTGCAAAAGTTTTATGTCATGTGATAAGTAGTGTTGCTAGATGTTACAATGATCCATAATGTTGCTATAAAGATTCACACATAGAGGCTCATCGCCGCGAGCTGGGGGTTGGGATGTAAACGTCATAGAAACCTTAACCTGTTGGAAGGGTCCCAAAGTAGCAACCTAGTGGACCGTCCTCCGTCCATGAACCTAGTGTATGAGCATGTAGGAGAGGAGTGAAAAAGGAACCTCTGGACTAGGGGGTCACCTTCCTGTTTATAGGAGAGTGTAGGCCGACCCTAAAGGATTGATTGATTAGAGCTTAGCATTGTTGTGGAACTGAGAAAGTTTTGTGCCCACTGCCCAGAAGTCTGTGTATTTCTCTCCCTTACGGACATAGTAGAAGACCTATAGATATCTGCATACACAGGGTCATTTAATTGTTTAACACGTTCATATAATGCACATATAACATGTGCCTTTAACACTTTTACTCCTTCCCTACTGATTGCTTTAGCAAATGCTGGACCTCATCTTAACGTTTAAGCATCTAACAGGAATATCCCAACGTTGGCTCAAACCAGCACAGTTTATGCCATTGATCTTCTTGGTTTTGGTACTTCTGATAAACCTATCGGTTATGCATACACCATGGAAGCATGGGCACAGGTATACTTTTTAATGGTCAAGTTTATATACATGTTCAACCTTCAAATTTACAGAAGTCAATCTTATGCATCATATAACCATGACAGTTGATATTGGATTTCCTGGAAGAAATTGTTCAAAAGCCTACAGTGCTGATTGGGAATTCTGTTGGAAGTCTCGCATGTGTTATTGCTGCTGCAGGTTTGATTTATGTGCTTTCTATTGAATTTACATGTGGCCCATGTCGCTTATTTTTTAACATTTCTTTTTCACTATAATCAAATTTCCTCAACTAGATGCTCAGAATTCACTGGTTGAAGGACTGGTTCTGTTGAACTGTGCGGGTGGCATGAATAATAAGGCAATAGTTGATGACTGGCGAATCAAGCTGTTATTTCCTCTGTTATGGTTTATTGATTTCTTGTTGAAGCAAAAAGGAATTGCATCTTTCATCTTTGAACGGGTCAGACAAAGGTTCTCTATTTTATTTTGAACAAGTGAATATGATACTGTCATGCATCTGTACTTTCAAAAGCTTAGCATTCAAAACTTTTTTCGTTAATTTTACATGGATTGAAAAGTTATGATGAACATCACACAAGCAAGAGGCATGTTATTACATTGTGAACGAAAGAACTTTGATGTGAAATGTAAACTAGAAAAAGAAAATGTTTAAAGGTTTTCACTGGAGTGATCTAAAGTTAGGTGAGTACCATCATATTCACTATCCTTATTTATTTATTATACTTGTTACTTCCCACGTATTAGGGAGTCAAGTATGTTCTAAATCATCCACATTTGAACTTGTATTATTGTACAACTTATGCAGAGAAAATCTTAGAAACATCCTATTATCAGTTTATGGGAACAAGGACTCTGTAGATGAAGATCTTGTACAGGTATTAATTATTTGTTATCTTCTGTTGTTTTCTTTTCTTTTATTCTTGTGTTTGATAGGACTGTTCAATGTTCTTATTGCATCAGATAATCAGGGAACCAGCACTTGATGAAGGTGCACTAGATGCCTTCGTCTCCATTGTGACCGGGCCACCAGGCCCAAACCCGGTTCAGTTGATGCCAAATATCAAACTTCCGGTTCTAATCCTATGGGGAGATGAAGACCCGTTTACACCTCTTGACGGGCCGGTTGGTAAAT
Organism: Flaveria linearis; assembly: GCA_024085815.1. Classification (NCBI taxonomy): domain Eukaryota; kingdom Viridiplantae; phylum Streptophyta; class Magnoliopsida; order Asterales; family Asteraceae; genus Flaveria; species Flaveria linearis. The sequence goes on from CM044002.1 coordinate 14,516,668, forward strand.
ACTTCTCATCCCTACCATCTAAAGTGCCAAACATTAGCCTCTCTGTTTTACAAGGTGTTGGACACTGCCCTCATGATGACAGACCAGATTTGGTCCATGAAAAGCTGGTCCCATGGCTGACCACTCTTTCTTCTGCATAAAGATATTGTTTTTGCTGTGATACAACCACAGGTATTAATGATTGTATAGATTCATCAGTTCATATATTTCAATGTTGTTGGCATGAACTACATTACATGATGTAAAAGTACACTGGAAAAACGATGTCTATGGTACATTTTGACAACATTACATGATGTAAGAATCAAAGAATCAATGGTAACTAACCCGACCCACAGGGAAGATTATGATCTTGTGTTGCAAACAGTAACTCCCATGTAGTGTCATCTGTTAAACCATTTCCTTTTCTGTCATCGTCATGTTCCTGTGCCTATGCTCTTTTCGTTCCATCGACACAGCCGTACAGTAAATACGCTTCAAAATTCTTGAAACACACACTATGATACATCTTTTTGATATATTTACAACTTATTATCCACTGCCGCCAGCAACCTCGGCTGCACGCTGCCTCATCATCTCCATTACAGCAGCTCTCCGCCTGCTATCAGACTGTTGTTGCAGCCTTCTCAAATGTTCCTTCAGATCTCTGTATGCATCATACAAACAAACACATTAACAAACACATATCCAATAACTTTTCTTTAATCTTCTCATGAATGAAACAGACCTGCATCGCGGTACATGACATTGGGATTCTTTACATGCTCGCGCATGAAGTTGTAGTAAATACCACATTTTCTTGCAAAGCACACAACCACCAGAAGCGCGTGTTTTGCAATTAATCCCGTGTCTGAAAAGACCCTTCACTTTTCTACAATTTGGATACTGGCAAAGTGGTGACCGACACTGAGATGCATGTACCAGCAAATCAAGCATTTTCCGAAGCTGCAACACCAACATAAATATATAACTATAATCTTGCATCTTTGCGGATGAAACAAACATATATTTGAAATAGTATATACCTGTACAACACGCTGTTGGCGAGCTTCTTTATTTTGTGCATCACGTTCAGCAACGGAGGGATGAGGTGTCAACTTATGAGGATGATCAATACCTCCATCTTTGTGATAACAGGAATTGCAGACATCATAGTCAGGACAGACATCACAACGCCAACCTTGTCCTGTTTCTATGTCATTATGACATCTATTGCATGTTGTCACAAATGCAGGTGCAGTTGGATTATGAAGATGATATAAAACCATCATTGATGAATGTTTTGCACGGCGAAGCGTATCATATTGATAATGATTTCCTTGACAAAGGCTAAGAAAAGCTTGCCGTGTGTCGAAAAATTCACTCTCGAGAATTTCATCTTTATCTTTTGTATCTACTGGCACATCATTGATTGAAATCTGCATATTTTATAATTACTTTCAATCATAATCATGATCACGTTATGATCACTGGAATAGAAATATGAATTCTGAAGAACTTACAGGATAGAGAGGATGTTTTTCCCTGTGACTGATAGGATGTCTCTCCCTATCGTCAAGTTTTTGTTCAATTTCATAGCACCTGTAAGTCATAATCACAACAAATTACTAACACACTACATTTATTTTGAAAAGAGAATAAATTTTTATTTAGAAACCAAAAATTTGATAATGTGGTATGATATTAATATTATGCTGCTTACTTATCACAGATCTGAAACTTTTTGCACTGATTGCAAACCCAGCGATTTCCAGATACCATAAGAATGCAGCAATGTGTGCACGCATGCTGCAAGTGAACCATGATGAAATCTTCCTTCATTGGGGATATTGATTCACCAAGCTGTGTCAAATAGTGCAAGAAAAAGAATGTAAAGACATTAATGAAAGCATGATGCTAATAATCAAGAGGGTAAATTACAAAAATACTTTCAAGAGTTCCAGAAAACAGAAATTAACTAGAAAAATATAGTAGTGAAGAAAATTAATTACCCTACGCATCAGTAGCAGATCTTTGGATGCATTCCCGGAAAGATCAGTTTGACCAGAAGCTTTCAGAGCTCTTTTTGTCATGGACTTTTTTACTAATCCTTTCTTATTTTGCTTTCTTCCTTCCTCTTCTTGACGAATCTGATAGATTATATCTTCAGCGGCACCGGGCCAATAATCTCCATCAAAGTAAGGTAATCGAGCTGCAGTTACTTTAGCTTTACATTCACCAGAAGAGACAAAAAAATGATCGTACAGATTGGTGAGACCAACTACAATATTTTCCTTTGAAGCTTTTCTCAACATCGACAAATACCTGATACACATGTCCATGTCATGTAAATGCACCAATAAGTATACTTAATAATCTAATATCACAAAATGATGTATGCACATTACACATCTCAAACCAACTCACCACTCTCTTAGTTTATCAGATTTTGGCGTCTTCTGAATTTCAGGATGGCAATACAAGATATAATCTTCACCCTTCAATGGAGGGCAAGCCCATATGTAGCAACTTGTGAAACCACGTAATTTGCAATATTCTAGGTAACCTATCTGTATATATGAAAGAAATTGGATTGAACGAAAGCAAAAACTAAGAGAGATTTAAATCAGAAAGCATACGCAGTGATTTAAAAGAAAAACTTGCCAGAATTTCATGATATACAAATGTACGGAGAGCTTCTCCTGTAACAGCCCTAATCTCGGGCCTAAAGTACTTGACTGAATCCAAATAGGAAAGATAAACACGGCGATGATTTGGCTGTTCACACTCTGCTCCAAATTCTTGAACATACATCCCAAAAAGACATACTTCAACACCTTCAATTTTCTGAAACAACAGAACAACCTAAAACAAGCAAAAAGCAGTTTACTGATTGGCATGATAAGTATGTCACCAAAAGAAACTATTGAGGCTGGAAATACTGATACTTTTAAATACCTTAGACTTATACCCAAATTCAACAGGGTAATTTTCATCTTGAAAGATCTCAAGAAATCGTGGTTTGACTTCCAATTTCTTGTCCACGGATGATACAACTCTAACAACAAGTGATTCCGCTCCAGGAACCTGATATTATCACAGTTCAACACGCAGTAAGAATTCTGATCTTATATATGTAAACTTAAAAACTAGAAGAATTGTGACATCACCTCATCATAACTTTTACCAAGGACCCTTGCCCGCTCCAGTCTCTCCTGCTTTAACTTTCCAAACAACCTGCTTTCTATGTGATCACTTAGTATAGTTCTTGGTAGATCTTTTGCTCCAAGTACAGCACTCTGGGGTAATGGTTTTCTCTCTCCTCTTTCAACTTCTTCTACATAACAATTTGGACAGGTGTACTCTGCTTGCCCACCATCATTTCTTCTACCATTAAATAACGCACATATTTGATGTTGCCATGCTTCACATCTGTCACATTGAACCCACTGCAGAAAATCCGCAAAATAAATAACCATTCAAACAATTAGGCAAAATAACAACACACGTATATTTATGACTTTATGTATATCATACCCATTCTTCTGTTTCCTCATCATTTTTCTTTTTCTCCAATCTAGCTTTCAATATATTACTTCCATCAACATTAATAGTATCTCCACGGGCTTCATTGTAGCAGGGTATACAGAAATAGTGTCGAGTGTCACCAGTCCCAACGGTGTAAAACATTGCATTTCTTTTAATTCGAGCACCACAAGGTGTGCAATATATAGGTGGTGGTTCAAAAGTGAGTTTTTCAACCGCACATAATTGACAAGAATTCTCACTCATCGAGTGTTCTAGAGCTTGATTCTTTTCTACTTTCGCTTTGCTCTGTACAACAAATAAACGAACATTATAAGATGAGACCAAATAAAACATAAAAACATTGCACAAGTGTATTGTAATATCTCACCTGGCCAACCCACTGCCTGAGAGCAGAGATATGCTCCTGAACTTGCTCTGGTGTAAATAACTCTATCATTGATACTCCCTTTATATTTGCTTTTCCAGATTTGGTTCCAGAAATAGTTTCAGCAGGAACCGCTGCATTGTCTAGATTAGTTGGGCCCCGGACCGGATCCACCTCTATCTCAGTCTTAACAAACTCCTGTTTAGGTAAACTACTGGCTTTATCAGACACAACTGGAGCACCTTTGGATTTTTGTTTTTCAGAATCTCCCACGCAATCTGTCTTGGGACTTGCAAGCACAGAGCTTGTAGGAATTTCCAATTTCACCGCCTTAACCTCAGATTTTGCCGGAGTTGTACTGGTATCACCAATCTGATCCTGAAGTTGAGATTCACCAGTGACAGCAACTGGTATGACACTAATTTGACTATGATTTTGACTTTCAGCACCTAGCGACTGTGGTGATGGTTCTATTTTCATGCGTTTCAAAGTTGGCTTTAAGTCTTGTGAAGTTTCAACAACAGATGGGCTCATTTTCATGGTATATTCACTAAGATCTGCACGTGGGGCCCCTTTCAGTTGCACAAATCGTTTTACTGGGACACAAACAGGACAAGTAGGATCCTTACAGTGCCTATAATGATGGAGTAAAAGCTTTGTTCTTCGACAACGAGGATATTGACATTCAACCAGATCATTGCATGATGTCATATGATTCAACAACTTTTGGGCAGTGATGCAATGGACTTCTGGACATTTTCCAGGTGGATGAACACATTTGCGAGCATGCCTCAAGAACAATAACCACCTTTGTTGATTCTTGAACTGCAATTCACGGTTTGGATCAACAGATTTAGTAATAGAACCAGAGTTTGGAGGGTCGACTGACTTATGGGCAGCACTTTGATACGTAATGGATCCTTCTGAAGAAAGATTGTTCCTTTGAGCTTGATCTTGACCTGTTATTCTTTGACTAAACTCTTCTTTGACCTTTCGTTCTGACAAGTTACCTGGTATGTGTGGCATTTCTTGAGATCTTGGATGCCATTGGCCCTGCATTACAGACCCTTGTTGAACTCCCATCGAGCTAGTAAGACCATTTTGAGTGTCAACAACAAATTGATCTTCCATCGAGTTTTCTTGAAAGTGATTAATTGTATGCGACGACTGGAACTGGTCAGAGACCTGTGATTGACCACCAAAATCAGGTGTCAGCTGAGACTGACCATTTGAAAAATGCTGATTCTGCTGATATTGCTGCTTCTGTTGACTTTGGATTTGACTATGACTTTGATTTTGAAGTGGTTGCTGCTGAAAACGAATAGGCTGCTGAAGTGAATGCGGTGCTGATTGATCAATTAAGGGTTTCATGTTTGACACCCGCTGAGTGTTGACCAAATTTGACTGATTCACCATCAACGCAGAGCTTGTTTTATGTAACGCGTGCAAGCTTACTGAGTTCATGTTCTGATTATTCATCATTGACGTAGCAGAGTTTGTGGGAACATATAAATTTTCAGATCGAGAAGAATCAGCAGTGTTACTTCCATAGTTGGAAGCTGTCACATAGCTTTCTGAGGTTCCTGAATTAATGATCGGCAAATTATTTCCCCTTATTCCTGCACCACTGTTTATTAACCCGTTTGAAAAACCATTAGCTTTCTGATGGATACTTGACCTGATTCCCCCACCCATATGGCTCCCTAGGCTATGTAATATTCGGCTGTTTTGCCCACCAACTTGCTGCCTTTGTTGCAGTGGTTGAGATACAGTTGTAGAATCAATAGTTGATAGCCCAACAACACTGTTAGAAGAATCCATATTCATGTGAGACTGATAACCCGTGCTATGATTACTATTAAATCCAGGAGTAGGTATCATTTGGCTGGCCATTCTTTGTGCACCCATTGATGAAATCAAACTGTTCCCACCTGAATTATTGGAGAAGTTCGTCGTGGACTGTTGATGACCATTAGGCAAAAAGTTCCCTGTGTTGACAGCTGGAGACACCATGTTATCCATAGGTGTTACACTTGAGTTCCCACTTTGAGGCATGCCAGGATTTGGAATCATAGTTCCCATTTGAACAGAAGTATTTCCTTGTTGCTGATATTGTTGATTCTGATTATTCAGAGGGAGACGTTTGATCAAAATATGTAAACGGTTTTCCAATGTATCTGTATTCAAATATTCCTCCTATATAACAGAAAAGAAAATAGTTCCAAATGTAATTGTAGATACACATATTAGATAGGTTTTATAAAAAAGAGTTAATCAACAAAAAAACCTTGGTGCTTGCAGTTTTAAACAAGCCTTCTTCTAAGCGTCTAACAATGTCCATCACCTTCTTTGGAGCTATCTCGTGGCCTTGTTGTCGCTGCATTAAAAACTCATAGCTGCAGACAGACATAATAAATATCATCAGGGCTTTAATGTCTAATATATGAAAATGAAATGATATGGATATGCATAGAAGATCACATTACACCTGCATCATTACACATGTACACAAGCACACATGTACACAAAAAAAAAATACTTACATTCTATCTTGTATATGTCGACGAGCTTTAATTAAACCAGGCTCCATGTTGAGTGTACTACGTTGACCTCCAGAGCCTTGCATTATGGTTTGCTGATGTGGCATGGCAGGCATTGAAGTCCCAGATTGACTAGGAACCTGTCCAGAGAACTGTCCAGACATATGCGTCTGTAAATTCATCTTATCCTGTCAACTGCTAGATATCATACGCTTCATCCCACAAAAACACCATCCAAATGTTTGATAAAACACAAAATATTGGACAGTTATGCTTATCCTTCAGTCAAGCTGCCTCAATTTTCCTGAGTAAAATCAAAACACGAAAAAGAAAACTTCAGTGAAGGCGGAATATGACTTTACGGCAAGAAAGAAGTTTGTCTTCCTATTAACATAATATATTTTAATAACTGTCATTCAAAAAAGAATATGTTTAACATATCACTTTGATTACAGAGGATGATGTTAGGAGTATCAGTGTCATGTACATTAAATATATCTTGAGTCACAAAGCCTATTACTCTGAATTGATAAAAGCTCATGCTTATACTCCTGGAGTCCTAGATATATTCTGGACTTCTGGCATTACATGTATTTAATCATCACAACAGAATCATAAGCCATAAAGTCGTAAAACTCTTCAGTAACATTGCCTGTTGTCAGAACCTCTTCCGGTTTGATATTTATGCAAAAACCAATTTCAAGTTGTATTGCTCGTGTTTATTGATCATTACTAAAAAATGCCAGGTTAGAATTCAGGATCGATATAAATTGCAGTAGTTACCTGTAAACAAAGTGGACCAGACATACATGGTTTTCTAAATTATAGATCCCTTTCACCAGCAAGGATTCATAATCAAAAAGACTTGCCTAATCATTGTATCTGATGTTTAAGGAATTATTCATCTCAATAGAAATTTACCAACTAACAAAGAGAGCATTTTCCTTCATCGTGATTAATTTCATTACATGTCAGACCTCTTCCAACTTAAACAGTCATATGACTAGCTAAGTAAGCTTCTCAAAGTTATAAATCCTCAAATCTACAGAAAATGTTTTCTGAGAGTTGCAACATGATAACATCAACTATTGCGCCCATGTAGATTGTGTTCAACCATGTGCTTGTTGATCTGTCTTTGGTCTCATTGTATACATAAAAAACTATATACACAAAGGCACCTATATACACATACATATATCTACATGACTACATTGTTAATTGTTTATATTTTATACATAGACAAACACACAATATATTTGCATGTTCATATACATATTACAGATGTGCAGGCATACACATACACATCCATATGTATACATCCACAAGTACAAACGTATCTATATGTTATATAGGCATGTACAGATATAGGTACAGATTATCTGCCATGTGTGTAATGCATTTAAAGGGTATGAATAGAGAGCAGAATGGATTTCATATGACAATGAGTCCTATGTGATAAAGAAAAATAGCTGACAAACTTTCAAGGGAAAAAAACAACAGAAGTTATGGTGGAGTTTTTAGTTGTGTGTGCTCGCATTAGCGATCTTTATGAAGCTACACATAACATATCACATTTTTTAAATATAAGCCTACTAAAAACAGAGATACATCACATTTTACTGATTTCTCATTGATCCATAAACAATCATCAGTTCAAAACATAATGACATCCTCTTTAGTATTTATTGCAGAACGACTACGCGTTTGAACTTTAGTCTAATATAGGTTAACATGTTAGGGATTCTCAAAAGCTCAGGATAAACTGCTAACTGCATTCACCTTCAAGAAGCTACAAAAATGATTTTTCAGTTGAAAACATAAGATTTGACCAAGAAAAATGAAACCTTTCTCCTGCTTTTGAACTACAATAAAAACCAACTTTAATCACGTCACGTTTTATTCCACATTAAATCTTTGAACTCATTAAATACTACACAACAAGTTCCCAACCATCTCCCGTTAGCCGCATCACATCTAAACACCAACGAATGATACTCGAGATTTAATCGCTACGAAAATGTCAACCAGTTGACTAATGCCGTTATCTTAACTATTAATCATGATGAATCCCGAAGACTGAAGCTCCAAACGCAAACCCTGTATTATCGTTTACTCGTATAAACTAAAGAGAAGTTATCGAAATCAGTTCGGTCAGCAAAAGATTAACTAAATCATTGTTCTTCGTATCAATCAATTTCAATTTCAATTTCAATTTCAATTTCAATTTCAATTTCAATTTCAATTAGACGAAACCCTAGTAAAGCAATTACTCTGCAAGTTGGGATGATGAAGCAGAAACAGGTCGGAATGCAAGGAAGAATTAGATGAAGGTGGGTGATAGATCGCAGTGTACATACCTTAGTTTGATGTTAGATTTGAACAGTAGGATGGATGAACAATTTAAGAAACCCTCACGACTTGCAAAGACGAGAGACAAAAGGGGCGAAATTTGTGAGTCGGGCATAGTTATAACCCGATAAGTTACTGATTATCCGGGTTTGGGTTGTAGTAACAATTTTGATGTCTGGTTCGGGCATTTTTCCTTAAGACCCAACGCCGACATGGAGGGCGTCTTATTTTGATTGAAAAACACTTTTGATAAAAAAAAATACTTATTAACTTATAATTTTTCAAAAGAAATTTTTAAAAAATGTTTGCATTAACTTATAAATTAAAACGTTATAAAATGACCAAAAAAGACATAGCACCTGTTTGTTTAGCTCTTATTGAGCTTGGTCAGATGCTCAGGTCTGACTCAGTCAGACATCTCGTGTTTGGTTACATGCCTCTTATTGAAAAAGAGGCTCTTATTTACCTCTTATTAGGTCAGAGTTGAAACCTAATCTGACCATATTCTCTTCTCTTCTCAAGTCTGACGCTCCACTCCTCCACTGCGCTGCAACATCTCGTGGACGTCCACCACCGCCGGCCTCCGTCCACCACCGCTCGGCCTCCGTCCGCCACCGCTCGACCTCCGTCCCCTATCGCTCGGCCTCCGCCCCTGCTCTCGGTACGATTAATTTTGCTTGATTTTTCTGCGATTTGATTCATCTCTACTGCGATGATTTGGAACCCTAGAAGAAAATAATCTCTACTGCGATGATTTTGCTTGATTCATCTCTAATTTGTTGTTTATTTTTATTTCTTGTATGTTTTGACCTTCTTGTATGATTCATCTCTACTGCATTTGCGATGATTTTGCTTGATTCATCTTTGATTATAGCATACCATTAGTTGATAGTTGTGGTTTATATACATACCTCTGAGTCCTTAGTTTAGTTGATAGTTGTGGTTTATATACATACCATTAGGACTCTTTTAAAGTAGATGGCTGCAATTTGGATGCTAAATTGATCTGTTGGTTGGCAAACTAGAGGGCTGCAATTTCAGGTCTGAATTGGAATGCCAAAGGGGCTGGGAACTGATTTGTTTTGTCCCAATATTAGTCGCTTATTGGATGCATACAGGTCCAGATAAGGGCTGCAAAAGAGCTGCAAATTCTGATTGGTTTTGCTCTATATTAGTTGAGGATTTGGTGTACAAATTATGTAACATCTCGTATTTTAGGATAATTAAAAGTTGACTTTGTTAAATTTTAAAAAGGGTCTTTATGTCAATTTCAAAACTTTGAGGACTTATTATGCTTGATAATTAATTTGGCGATTAACAAATTAATTAAATAATATAAATAATATTATTAATATTTAAAACGTTTGATTAATATCATAAAACTTAACATAAGGTGATAAAAATCTTTTAAAAAAAATTGTTATTACTAGTATTAATAATAATATTAATAATAATAATGTTAATAATAATGATAATATAAGTTTTAATATGTTAAAGCCTGTAATTAATTAATTTTTATATAAATAATAACAATATAAAACTTCAAGGGCTAAACTGTAATTTATGTAAATCTAAAACAAAACTTTAATTCCCTGTTGTAACTTCTTGAAACCTCAGGGACCATAAGTGTAAAATTATTTAAAAACCCAAACCGCCCCTCCCTTCTTCCCCGTTTTCCGGTCGCCGGCCGGCAGAGCTCCGGCGCGGCGCCGACGACACCCCAAACACATTGTTTTGCTTCGGTTTTCAAGCCAAACACACCGAAACGCTCGGGAATTCGTTTCCAACACAATAAAGGTATTAAATGAAATTTAAACCTGGTTTTTAACACACTCAAACTCGAAACCGAAATACATCAAACCCCAAGCCGTTATACGCATAAACCGTAATGAAAACTCAATTAAACCGATGTAAAACGTTCGGGTAATCATTTAAAAGTTATTGGCAACATCAATTGCACCTGAAACAACTTTGTAAATCGATTAATCCATCGAAAACGGCCGACTTTAAGTCCATAGCCGTTGGAAATCAATTCGAACAAATTGAATCTATAAATTAGGGGGCTTCTACTCGATTTGGGTTTCCTAAACCTCTGGAACCTTCAATTTCACTCAAAACACACACATCCAACGCATCTGCAGCGAGAACAGTCGCGACCCAGTCCTCGTTTAATCTCGACGTTTTAATCCCCAAATCAGGTAATTAAAGGGGTCTTCTTGTTCGTTTGAGCATGAGGAACAAAAGCCCTAAGATCATAACCATTAACAACATCAAATCGAGGGTCAATTTGACCCAAATTGAATTAGGGTTCATATGTGATTCGGGGGAACTGGATTAAGAAGGTTTAAAATCAATTGGAACCAAGTGATACCGCGGTCGCGGCCCTGGTTCACTGGTTCCACACTCACATCCTAACTTTGAGGTCCCGGGTTCGAACCCGGGCACCTTCATATATATTTTTAAAGGTTTTTTCAGCCACATATTCGTTTTAGAAAATCTTTAATAGATATAAAAATAACTTTTGTAAACTTTAAATATATTTTTGGGCACCAAATAATTTTCTGGATTTTATTTAAAATTAAATAACTTTATTTAAATCTTTTTTTTTTACAAAGGTTATTTTTGCTTAATTTTGTTAAAAAGAATTTCAAAATAATACACAATAAAATAGTTTTGGTTCAAACGTTATTTCTTTAAAATCATGGTTATCTTAAAATGTTTATTTATATTTAAACTTTATATGTTGATACAAATGAGTTCTTTTAAAATAATTAAATAATTATTTATGTAAAACTGAACTTGAAATAATAAATCTTTATAATATTAATAGGCATTATATTAAAGTTTTATCAAATTATTTACAAATAGTGTTTTTCTAAAAAAAAATATACTTTAACTAACGGTTTAGATTAATATTTTCTTAATTATTCTTCGTTAATCATAAATACTTAATTACATTTTGAACTTTATCATTATATTTAAATTCATTTCTAAAAACACTTAATAATTCATCTAATGGATTAAAAATATGAATATTTACTTTATAAATTTAATTACTTAACAAAACTCATAATTCTATCAAAACCCTAAGTCTTATTTGAACGTTAACCTTAAACTTGTAATATATTTAGGTGCTTGTAATGGATACTTTGGATCATCGTTTAATCTTTTATTATCATCTTGTAATGCATATATCAAGGTGAGTATTTCCATACCCCTTTTTTCTTATTTTCACACTTTGGGGTGAAACATGTTAACTTATATTATTGCACTTGTAAACTTATTCGAGACTTGTAAACTTTATGGCAATTTATTTAAAGTTGTGGCTAGTTGAAATTTTGTGGTTACCATGTTATGGCATTATATGTACAGTCATTAACTATTGCTAGCCCAGCGAAGTCATAGATCTATGGATAAGACAAGCCTGCTTGGTTGATCCAAGTACACTTAGCTGATCGTATATACTTTTAACGTTAATAGAATATTAACGTCGTTTGATACTTGTAAAACATTGTCGAGGTTTGATTGTTGCATTGTTCATAACATCCCTAATCACTTTATTCACTAACTTATAACTTGAATTGACATCTTTTATATATACTTATGTATTGGAAACTATGGAATGCTCACCAACATTTTTATGTTGACCTTTTATTTTTAACATGTTTCAGGTTACTCTTTGAAGCTTATCACACTTAGGATTGGACTTAGAGAAATAAACGAATGATCTGGATACTTTTATACTTGTATTCTGGATGTATCTTTGTTTGAACATTTACTTGTATTGTTACAATTGAATCTTGATTAATATATTTGGAACTAATAATAGCGTTATGTGGCTGTGAACAATCGTAACTCTCACACACCTCGACGTTTCCGCCGTCAAGGTTGGGGTGTGACAAATTAGACCAGTACTGGACTGATAATTTGGTGTTCTTTGGTAGTTTATTAACGTTAATTTGGTGTTCGTGAACTTCTTTACTTTGTTGTTCTATGGTAGTTTGGTGGTTAACGCAATTTAGTTAAGTTGTAATCTTGCAACTCTACCACAAAGTCACAAACTATATAGTTAAATTTAGTTATCTGCACTTTGTTGTTCTTTGGTAGTTATAACACCTTCGGATAGTAGTTTGCATAGAAATAATGTGTTTTTTTATTGCAAGTATGATACAATTAGTTAAAAAACAACAAAAGTATTTAGGCTCAGTCCATTTTTTACCAGCCAAATGTTATGTAAAGATGGTAATCTGTCTTTACATGTTTTAAAATTGATGTTATTGTGAGGTTGTGTGTGTTTGTTCGGAATGTTGATTATTTCATATATATATATTATGATTTTGTTAATTGGTATGCTTGTATGAATCAACTTGTATTTGTAGTTTATGGATTGTATTTGTAATTGATAGATTCTTCTAAAGAAATGACAGAAAAAAAGATTAGGATTAACTGGAAGGTTGAAGGAGTTGATAAAACCTTCCTAGAATCATGTATTCATGAATTACACTTCATGGACGTGAGGGTAGCAGCCTGAAAGCAATTTCATGGAGGAACGTTGCTGAAAAATTGAAAACAGAACATGAGTTCATAGTGGATCAAAAACAAATGAAGAACCGCTATGATTACTTGAAATCAAAATTTGCAGCTTGGTCAAAGCTTAAGAACAAAACTGGAAATGTTTATAACCCGCTAACAAACACTTTTAACTTAACGGAGGAGGAATGGCAACTTGAGATCAAGGTATTTCTTTATATATACATATATATTTCAATAAATCTCATAGTAATTTTAATTTTTTTTTCACATAGTCCAACAAATTCGTAGAAAAGTTGAGAAGAGCGCCACTTGATTATCCCGACTTGTGTATTCAATTGTTTGAAGGATCTACTTCAAATGGTTTTGATAGTTGGGGGCCATCTTCTTCACTTCCTCATCCTTCTGTGGAATTGATTGATCAACATGCTCTTTTGGACATTGATGGCTCTCAAATGGAACATGGGGCTAGTGAAGAGTCTTCTGATCGGTCTAAACAAAAAAGAAAAGCCTCAACTCAAGGTGTTAGTAATGAGTCATTAGGTCGGTCTAAAAAAGGGAAGCAAACATTCAATTCACATCTTATGGAAGTTGGGGAGGATATCAGGAATGTGGCAAAGATGTTGCTTGAGAAACACAATCAGTCTAATGATATAGATGCATGCATGGAGAAGCTGGAGACGTTGGGATGGTCAGAATTTGAGGCGAAACATCAAACGGCGCTTTTGCTTTTCGGTGAAAGTGCTGATTTGAGGAAAGTGTGGTTACGACTTAAGCCGCACACCTGTGAAATGTGGGTTAAGAACGCGGGAGCAAAGTATGGATTGTTTTGATGTTGTGTTGTAGTTGGATGTGTCTTTTGATAGCTAAACTTTTAGCTATAGTTGGATGTGTCTTTTGATAGCTAAACTTTTAGCTATAGTTGGATGTGTCTTTTGATAGCTAAACTTTTAGCTATAGTTGGATGTGTCTTTTGGATAGCTAAACATTAAACTATGTTTGTATGGCCTTTTGGATGCTAACTTTAAATGCTACTTTTAGATGTGTCTTTTGAATTCTATGATATGTTTTGGAATGTTGTTTGAATTCTTTTTGCGAATGTTTTGGATTCTATTGTTTTGATAGTTTTGGATGACATGTAGCCTATGGACTCGGATGAGGAGATTGTGGTTTTCTTGTTGCTTTGTTGGCAGACAATTAGCCTCGACATTGACCGGTCATGAAAGGATAAGAGATCTGAATTCGGCACTGACTGGTCATGAGTACACACAAGAATTGTTGCATGGCACTTCTACACAATGTCATGAGATGATGCGCATGTCACGTGATGCATATGTACTATTGTACAATCATTTTAAGCAAAGAAATTGGTTGCAGAGTAGTAGATCAATAACCATTGAAGAAAAGATAGCTATGTTTTTTATTGTCATAGGACATAATGAGCGTTTTCGAATGGTTAAGCGAAGGTTTCAACACTCAACAGAAACAATTCATAGATGTTTTCATGAGGTCTTAATTGCAATGATGAATTTCGCAAGAGAAGTTATAGTTCCGACGTCTTCTAATCCAATCGCGAATGCTTCAGAAAAACATAGTAGGCTAAAACAAATATTTCCTGGAGCTATAGGTGCGTTAGATGGAACACTTGTACATGCAGTCGTACCTACTGATCAACATAGTCGTTACAGGGGAAGAGGAAAGGGTGAATGCTTTCAAAATGTCTTGGGAATCTGTAATTTTGATATGATATTCACGTTCGTATGGGCCGGATGGGAGGGTGTTGCACATGATTCACGTGTTTTGAAAGAAGTGCATTTAATCCGACTTCGGGCTTTTATTTTCCCCCACCAGGTTTTTATCCGTTCCTTAACTTTGATATAACTGTTTAACCGATTTTCGTTTTATGTAATAGTTTTGGTACTAACGCTTATAGACAAATATTATCTTTGCGATGTTGCATACACCAACACTCGTGGGTTTATGACTCCCTACCGCAATACGAGATATTGGTTAGCCGATTTTCGACGGCAACGTGCATTGACTAAGGAAGAAAAATTCAACCATGCTCACGCACAACTCAGAAATGTAATTGAGCGCGCATATGGTGTTTTGAAGGCAAGATTCTCAATCCTAAAACAAATGACACCCTTTTCATTTCCAATACAAAGAGACATAGTGATTGCGTGTTTCGCTATCCATAACTTTATAAGGAAATGGAATATTCATGATCAGTTGTTTATGGAATACAACGAGAACACTTTTTTTGGAGAAATGCAAGAGGAGGAAAGTGATGGCCAGTCTGTTCACGACATGGAATGGGGCTCGCAAGGCACTGAGCATATGACTACTTTGCGTGACGAGATAGCAACTCAACTAATGTCAAATGCTTAAAACCAAAATTATTAATTTCTACTTGGATTTTATGTGTAATTTGGATGTTCTAATATGGTTTGTACGCAAATTAGTATGTTTTCAAGAAGGATTTATGTGTTTTTTGGATTTTTTTATTATAGTTTGTATTTTTTTAATAATTATTCAATATTAGGAGTTATAACCAAACAGATATCCAACCAAACAGACTTAATCTGATTCAACACTTATTGGTTCAGACCTCTTATTGGTTCAGACCTCTTATTCATTCAGCACTTACCCATTCAGAAGTTGTCAAACAACCCCATAATTTAAAAACTAAAAGAGTTAATAGGAGGTAGTAGAGGAGTATAATAGAAAATTAAACTAAAAGTAGTTTAAAAAGTTAATATGTAACCCATTCATTGCTTTTTAAAACCTGCTTTTTAACTTACATGAAAAGTTAGTTTGAAAGTACTTTTTAGTTTGACAAATACTTTTTTTAATTATTAACTTCTCAAAAGTTAATAAGTCAAAAGTCACTCTTCAAAAGTCATTGCCAAACATGCACGTACATTTGTTATTTCTGCTGGTTCGTGACTTTCATGAGGTGCGATAGAAATCTAGTAAGGGGTTGTTTGCCAGCATCTGAATCAGCTTCTTAATGATTCAGATGTATGAATAGTTCAGCACTTAATTGTTCAGACTGTTTGTTTCATGAGCAAATATCTGAATGGTTCAGATATTTGCCTCTGAATGTTTAAGCATTATATTAATGCTGAATGGTCAAGATGTCTAATGCTGAATGGTTAAGACCTCTTATCTGAATTGGTCAGACATTTGCCTTTGAATTGTTAAACGATATACTAGCTCTTAATGGTTCATACCTCTTAATGATTCGGCACTTAATGATCCAAACTTATTATTGGTTCAGCATTTAATCATTTAGAAATGACCAAACAGCAAGTCTTATAAGCGTTTGTATAGCTGATTTTTAATATATTTGTATCGAAATGTATGAAAATGTAAGGTTGTCGCAATGATGTATTTGAAATTTTATAAAATATACGTAGAAGAAAACCAAATTTTGACCGGACTTGGTTAATAAAATTTATATTAAATCATAGATAAAAGTAAATACTTCATGATGGTTTATTTTAAATTTTGATAAACGTGATGTTTTAGAAGTTATAAAACGACAAAATAGGTTAAAGACTAAGTACAATATAAAAAACAGTTTAACAAATCTAATGTTTAGATGGCTCGTATCTTTATACTTTAGTAACTTGTAAATTACCATCCGTGGATGTTGCTTTTTAAATATATATATAACTAGTGGATGAAACTCACGCGATATGATGGACAGACTTGTATATTAGTAATTTACGATTTACCATGTGAAAAAAGTTCATGTCCAAATAAAAAATAAAAATAAAAATTTGAAACCTTTGAGCAGTTTTGATAGTTTGAATGTATGGGCAGCTTTGACTTGCGTATTTTTGTTTCAATAAAATTTATATCAAACATATATATATATTAGCATGTCGTAACGGTATATTTAAAATTTTATATAACATTATATGTTAAAAGATGCAAAAGAAAAACAAATAACTTAAAGGGGGTTCAAGTGAGAAATTCTTACCGGCAACAAAAAATATTAGAAAGTATATGGTTCTATAAATGTTAGTGGCATATAGTAGCTTTGCGATGGTCATATTATTATAACTTCAAAATCATGCTTATATCGTCCAAAATACTTGTTCATTACTATATTTACATGTGAGGGGAGACGTTTTTTTTATGTATAAACTTAGATGTTAGTTTATTTAAAGAGCTAAAAAAATAGGATCATTTACAAACTTATAAATGTATTAAAAACTGTGATGTTTGACATCAAGACGTTTAAAATGATCTTGCATTATGCATCTTATAATGACTTAATTCATTATAAAATATAGTGTTGACGGTCCCTTCTCTATACATATATAGAGGTTCATACTTTCACTTTAGATTCATCCGCCATGCAAGTAATAAGCTCTTAGTATCTCATCCCTCACTTCTTGTGAAGAACTTAGTTCTCCCTTCACATGCCTTCCATGGGTTGCCTTTCATGGCCTCTTTAGTGAGTTCAGTCTTCACCCGCTCCTAAGCAACTCTACTGCCACCTCTTATCTCTCGTACATACTTGCTTATATGTTTATATATATACACACACACACACACATATATTTAACAATAGCTTTAATAAACACGTGAATTACACGGATTGGATTATAATATTATAAGAGGATGAAAATTTTGCTTCAAAGCAAAGATCTTAAAAATCTATCATTTTTAAATACTTTCTTATTATAACTCTAATTTTAATTATTTATTATTTATAACAATTTTCCTTTTTAAAAATATCAATCTTAAAATATTTTATATTTTAAAAAGGTTTGATGATTTATAAAAAATTATTTTATAAAAAATCATTTTTTAGAAATAACATTACTAAAAAGATCTATTTCTTAATTTATAAAAAAACTATTGTAATCTAAAAGAGAATTAAATAATGTCAATAATAATTAATATGATTATTTAATAAGAGAAGAAAATGGGAAAAATTTGATGAAGTGGAATGTGGTGTTTACACGTGTCCCTCCTTATTATCGAGTATGGAGATATTTATACACTTGATTATCATGGACCAAATATTGACTTAAGTGTTAAAGTGTTCTCGAAACCAGGCATGGTTCAACCTAACATCAAACCAACCCATGTTTGGATGTAGCAAAAGGCTACACTACGAAAATGTTGCATATAATCACGCATGAAATATATATCAAAGCTAACATTTATTATAGACGTCTTCAAGTCGTGTAAGTAATTCACGCCCCTCACAAGTTTATATTTAAAAATTATAGTTTACCATGCACTCTGACTAGTTAGATTTAACGATTCTTTTTTTATTTAAACAAGGCCTAAAATTTTTTAGACGAGTTTTGCTTTGAGTGACATTAAATTTTTTTATTGTTACCACTAGGTGTCAACCTCCACTCTGATTCATCTAGATGCTACTTTCTTATGAAATATATATATTTGTATTAATTCTATAGCTTATTTTAAAACAACTATGTGGGAGCGGCTGTTTTGAGATCAGAATGATCTAACAAATACAAAAACTAAATAGTACGTCTAAGAAAAAAACTACTTTTTTAAGTTTTTTCCTAACATCTTTTATATTCATTTTCTTTTCTGCTTTTCAATTTCCCCTTTTTTCAGTTTTGACCCTCTTCTTTAATTCAACTAATCTACATTTTGAAAAGCTAAAAGTTGTGATAATATAGAAGCACCGACTCACACTTTTTCATACACATTTGTTCACACAGAACCACATTGTCACAAGATAAGTTCAAATGTCACAACATATGCTGGTATGCATACCCCACAACTATGAAAAAGAAACCACATCTTTAGAACACAAAAGTAAACATTAAAATTCTCAAACTCGTTCATGCAGAGGTAAGTATCACCCTCCGGATTTGAACAGAGGGGAGGTGCAGCATTCTAATCGAAACAGAATCGCATTTTATTGTAAAGAAATGCATGAGCCAAAAGCATGCAAATCATCATCAGTTACCTTTTTGGAGTCTCAAGGTGAAGTCTTTCAGAGATAGGAGAACAAGTTTCAATCTTTCTTTAGCTTCAGGGTCGATTAAATTGCCATCATTATCGAACTTTGCTGGAGGTTGGAATGCATTTAGGACAAACTCGGGCTTGTTTATGAAATGAAGATCAATAAAAACTCCAATTTGACGAAGATGGTAATGTGATCGCCCTCCACCAAAGCCCCCTCCAGCACTTATGATGGCAGCAGGCTTATTGCCCCACGCGTTTGGCGGCCTTGATGCCCAATCTATTGCATTCTTTAGAGGTGCTAAAGCAATGAAATATAAACATATGTAAGTGCCAGGTTCAGAATATGAACAAAGCATGATTTCAAAGATCAATCATCATATATACTCTGAGGATTTTAAACAAAACCTTATTTAAATAACACAGTTTGGATTATAATAATCCAAACTGTGACCTATTACCGATAATTTGACTTTAGTTACCAAGGACGATCCTAGTAACATAATTATCATAGACTTACACTTGATTTGCACTTCAAAACCACTTAATTTAGCTTGTATTTTTCTGTTTCGTCATAATCATCATTGTGAGCGAAATTGAATGAAAATCAAATCTAATATTTGATGTTTACGTTACTTGGATTGTCCTTGACAATAAAGTGAAAGTCATAAGTTGGACAAATTGTAGGTATATTATTATCCACCAATGGGTAACAACTTGAATGATTAAAATCCAATATGAACTTTAAATAATTACACACTCAAGTGCAATACAATGAGTAAAAATATCTTAGATGAAACAACATATGATACATAACTATACCCTTTACAACATGCGAAAATCATCACACTATTCATCAACAGATTCCAGAATTAGCCACTCCTGAATCAAATTAATGAATTTATCTCATAATCATGGATCTCTTTCACTATTTCAAGCAAAAGAACAACCACACTAACACACAGCAGGAGGAGAACACAAAACAGCCGGATGTTTAGACTCACACAAGTAGCCTCTTGACAAAAAAAAATAATCTGATCTTCTACTAAATGGATGATAAACAGTTTCAATACGCAGTTGTAGTTATCAATTTCATCACAAAACGTCTAAATCCCCAATTCGAAGTTACAAACTCCCGATGTTTCTTACTTCACGTGAAATTTTCAGTCAATTTGATTTGATTTGATTTGATCTGATCAAGTCACAACAACTAGAACCGAACGAAACAAACTAAAATTACCGGTGACGGAGTAATTGTACTCGGGAGAAGCGAAGAGGAAGCAATCGGACTGAAGAATTTTCTGACGAAACGCCTCAACCACCGGCGGACACTTTCCGTCGACTTCCAGATCCGTGTTCAGCATCGGCAGAGACGAAATGTCGAGGCACTCGATCGTCATTCCATCAATCGACTCACTCAACTCAACCGCTGCAAAGCCAAAATTCAACTGAATCAAACAGAAGCTCAAATAGATCAACGAAATAGGTGTTTGAGAAGCTACAATCGGAAGTAATAACAAAGTACCAGATCGGAGAAGGCCACCGTTGTACGAAGCTTTGCGAAGAGATCCGCATATGGCAGCAACTTTGATGGTTGGTTTGGTGGCCATGGTGGATTTGGTTACTGTATTGACAAGTGCTGAAAGCTTACCGTTGCATATGTATGAGGGCGATTTGTCGAAACACCGTTGGCGGCTTACAAGTTACAAGTGCATATATATGGAGGAGGAGAATGATGTAGATGATGATGATTAAAAAGGGCCCGGCGTGTTTCTGGATGTTGTGCTGTTAGTGACGTGTCTAGCCATGAGTGGTGGCTGTGGTTTGACCGGAAGATGTAATGTGTTATTGACTTATTGGTATAAAAATAAGTATTTTAGTTTTTCATCCGCAAAAATGCATCGTATAGCGGTATTTGTTTTATAATAAATGGATGATTATAATTTATAAGTGATGGTAAGTGAAAATTTATAGATTGTTATACCGTGTTTTCTTATGTTTAGATAATATGGTACAACTTTATAAAATTTTTTAATATTTTTAAAAATAATTGTCAGTGTAAAAGAGAGAAAATATAATTATAAATATATAAAATTATATTATTTAATTAGAAGAGAGAGAGATAAAAAAGTAGTATTTTTAATATAAATTTAATGAAAGAGATGGAGAAGCTAATGTAAATGCTCTTAAATTTTAAAAATAGGAGCATTTATATATTTTTCCTTTTTAAAATCGTTAATTATTTATTAACTCAAGTCAAAGTTTCAATTACATATATGTTCTTTCTAAAACATATATATTACATATTTACTCAACTTAAAAAAATTATTTATTGAATGTTTATTTTACTCGTATTTTTACTAAAATATTTTTATATATTTTACTTTTTAAGACCATCAATCACATATTTTTGAGTCTTCTATAAAAAAATAGAAACAAAATTATATCTCCTTTAAAATTTTATCTTAAACAAAAAATAACCGATAATCAAAGTTATATCTCCAGGTACAAAACATAATTGTTAAAAACTTTAAACTATTATAATAATAGAAAATCAATATGTAAAAATCACTTAGTAAAACCAAGATAAAATAATCATTTAATAGGTTTATTTTAATGAAATGAACAAGATGTAATATGTATGTTTTAGGAAGGAGCAATACGTAATTGATTTTTTAGCTTGAGAAAATATGTAATTTACGGTCTTAATAAATAAAAATATATAAAAACTAATCCCTTAAAAATAATTATACATACAGTTTGTATAAAATTTGAATTCAAAATAATGAATTCGAAAATAATATAATGGTGAAATAATATTGTTGTATACTTTTTGTATGTAAAACACGATAATAAATTAAAAATTATTTATTTTAATACATTAAAAATAATTATAAAAATAACACAAAATGATATAAAAATATAAAGCAAAATGACGAAATGTCTCATTGTCTTTTTTGGTTGTCATTGTAGCATTCTGAATAACACATTGTTAAAATAACATTATTTTGTTAAAAACACATTGTTAAAATAACATTATTTTGTTTTTTTAATTGTAAAACACTAACAAAAATAACACGAAATAATCTTAAACGTAAAGTATCATGATGATTACATATAACAAATAATGAAAAATGCTTGATACGATTAACTGATTGACACAATGACCAGATGTATTAAACACACGTATTTGACGCAATGACCAAAATATCATTCCATTTAAAACAATAGACTGACGCAAGTCTGGCAAAGCCGCCGCCACCACCACCATGTCCACCGTTCCCGCACCACCACTCCACCATCGTACTCAAGTTACGCGGATACCCGTTGCTTCATCCACACACCTGCCACCATTTTCCTTCAATCAAATTCAACACACCTTCATCAATCATCCTGCAAAATATCTCATCCCACATAACAACATATTCATCAATCCACTCAATCCGCCATCTCAATTTCATCACAGATTCTCATCAACTGATCATTGATCAACATCTGAAATCTCCCCCAAAATCCATTCAATTTGATGTAATCGAATTGAATCACCATGGTTTCGACAACAAAACCGAAGCAAATTCATCCTCCAATGCCATCCGATCGGTTGCGAGAGAAGACTCCCCTTTCCTCGGAACCTCTCCTCTCGCCATCACAGCTGCCTTCAAATTCCCAATTGCTGCTGCAATCGAAAGGGTTGTTTCACCTTTATCATCACCCAGAACAATAGCATCTTCACTCATCTTCTTCAATGGATCACATACAAAGTAGTTTCCATTTGCAGTCCCTGTTCCAACGACGAAGCATCTTCACTCGTCTTCTTTAATAGCTCAAATCATAGAATGCATACAAATTAACATAGTAAACAAGTCCTAGATTGGTTACTACTACACATGATTCAATTCTATTTGAGAAATTCAATTCCTGCAACTTCATGAGCAAATTTAGGGCTTCATATTGACATAAACCAGCAGAAAATCGTCGAATATGGACTCGTTGGGAATTGGTCAGAAATAGGGGAATAAACAAGGGGACAATGGTGGAGGTTGTTGGCGATGGCAGGAGGTTGCAGCGCCCGCCACCGATCGGGGTCGGTTGCTTATGTTAATGATGGGTGGAGGTGCGACGGTGGTGTTCAGTGAAGACGAAGGGCGGTGACAGTAAATGTGCGGGGGATGGTGGTGGCGCGTCGGCGATGGGGCGGCGGTGCGCCGACAACCGGAGCGGGCGATCGATGTTGATGGGGATGGTGGTGGTTGTGGTCTCCTGGTGTGTGTGTGTATATACATATTGTGTATATATATATTGTGTGTATATATATATTGTGTATATATACGGGAATTTTAGGCGCACCGTAGGTAATTTGAAAAAAACCCGATTCAAACCGTGACATATTGGCCAAACCGTGACATATTGAAGCCTAAAGGTCACAGTTTGATCAAACCGTGATATATTGGGCTTCAGAAAAAGTTCTGCACCTCAAGATTGGGTTAATTATTAGGAGTGAGTTTCTTGGTTTTGGTGGTGTATATGTCACGGTTTGGTCAAACCGTGACATATTGGGTATAATATTTAATTTTTTTAATATTTTTTATAATATAAATGTAAGATATTTTATTAAATTTGTAACTTCTAATATTTTTATAAGATTCAAATTTTCTTTTATTTAAAATTTTAGTATTACGTACATATATAACAAATAAACTAACAGTTAAAAACAAACTAACAGTATATATGCTCTTGAGTGGGATATACTGTATTTGTTTGTTTGTTTGTTATATATGACTCGTAGTCCTCAAAAATTGATTTATTCAATAACATAACGCATGATTTGTTTACCAAAGTTTAATTAGTTTATGTAAATATTAAGAATATAATATTTTAGTTTATTCTAGTTCACAAAAAGTATGAATTAATGTATTTTAGCTTTCAAGAAGTAATTTTTAATGTATTTCAATTTTCAAGAAATATGAATTAATGTACTTTAGCTTTCAAGAATTAACTTTTAATGTATTTCAATTTTCAAGAAATATAAATTAATGTATTTTAGCTTTCAAAAAGTTCTTTTAATGTATTTCAATTCTGAAAAAATACCGTTTAATTTATTTCACTACTCAAAAAATATTTCAAAAATATCTCAAATCGTGACCTTTTGGGCAAACCGTGACCTTTTGGGCAAACCGTGACCTTTTGATTCAAAAAAATATCTCAAAATGTCACGGTTTGGCCAAACCGTGACCTTTTGATCCGGTCTCTCCCAAAAGTGTCACGATTTTGGCAAACCGTGACCTTTTGATCTGGTTTCTCCCCAAAAACACCTGCGGTGTCCCAGCAAGACCCTATATATATTGTTTTATTAAATGAAGTGGGACCCACACATGTAATATATATACCATATTTTTAAATTTTGTCTTTTAGAGGGGTATTTTTATCTTTTCACATCTACTTAACTGAAAAATTTAACAGAAGTTAGTGTCAGAGACCAATCGTATTACGAGTTACAACTTGTAATTTCTAAAAAATTGGGACTAATATTACAATATGAGCAAAACACAGGAACCAATCATATAATTAACTTTTACTTTTATTATAACTCTATCCTATTAATATTGGGTTTGGTTATTTAGACACCTCGTTATTTTAAATCAACACCCTAAAATTTCTATACGCGTCGTATAGCCCGCGTCGTATGGGGTCTTATAGTCCTATACGGGGCGTATAACCCATCTGACAGCCCCCTGAAATTTTCCTCATAGTCAGTGTCAAAATCTGCTATATGCGTCGTATAGCCCTATATGTGTCGTATAGGGGGGGTCGTATAGGGCTATATGGGGCGTATAGCTCTCTGACAACCTGTCACACCCTCAAAATCCACGTGCGGAGTTTTACCGCGAGGCGTGTGAACAAACCAGGATCACAGTCAATAATTACTTGGAACGACTCTATATGCTACGTTTAACATAAACCAAACCAGAGTTCAAACTTTAACAATCATGCGGAAGCGTATAGTAATAAACACAGACCCAAAATATAAAAATGTATAAAATGGCAAAACATGCGCCAACCAACTGTTTAAAACACAACATGGAAAGATAAACAAATGTATCATCGTTTAAGTATTAGGATGCATGCTTGACTCGTGCAGTGCTCCTACTGGCAATCCGGATTAACGACCTGAGAATAGCATACTAAAAGTCAACACAATGGTTGGTGAGTTCAAGAGTTTGCGTTTAAACATAACAGTTTAACAATCGTGATATATATATAAGCATGTGTATTGTAATAGATAGCTAGTCCATTAACAAATAGATATTAATACATAGTGATTTCGACATTGAAGCTGACTGTGTTATGTTTGCCTCCCGTCACGACTTCACCATATCGTGACGAATAATCATAGGACAAATTGCACCCGGTTGACCTCGAGTCACACAGGTGGGGCTCGTCAGACCCAGTAGTACTACCCAAGTTTCCCCGCTATCCAATTAACAATTCGAAAGTGTGAGAACTTTATCATGGTAAACAGCACCGTATTAATATCATACACATCTTAAATATAAAAGCGTTTGTAACATTACCAGTATGCTATCTCCCCAAAAGAGATTTAGTAAAACAGTGGGGCATGAACTCACCTGATACGCGTATTGTGTACTAGAGTTTACTTGAAAGAAAAGTGAACAGTCAACCCTCAGAGGTTACCTAGATCACGTAAGTACATGAGTTTGTGTAAACAGTGAATATGAGAAACCCTAAGTGCACCATAACCAAGGACTCAAGGTTTTAGAAGAATAGACATGTTTGACCCAGTTGACCCGTTTGACCCGTTGGTGACATTATGTGTTGTAAACCATTTAAACAGACATGAGCATATATCATACAAGTCATGTAAGTTCTTAGTATCTAGCATACTCAGTGTGTTCATAACACAACTAGTGTATCATATAACAGGTCCGATCATGCATAACCTACTTATATGACCTATAACCATGATTTAGCACGTATGGGTCAAAACAGATAATCTACCAAATAATCATCCATACTAATCACAACACATTCAATATGTCCAATACATACCACATACATCAATATGATCAATTTCCAGTCCCAAACATGATGTCCTAGTTACTAGTCAACATACAAACCCATACATGGTCATCAAAGTGCATAAATCACACAACAACCTAATAAACATTCCATACCACAAAATTAACAGGTTCTACCATATTAAACATCCATAATAAGCATTCTAATATGATCCTAAGTCATGAATAAGTCCAATTCCTAATATCCAAGGTTCATGCACAATAAAGTTTCCCTTTTGGGAAAGTTCATCTCAAAATATAGTAAACACCCAATGAACATACAATTCATCAATAGTATACTATGTCAAGCTCATAACAACATCCAACTATAATCAACAACATCAAACTAGCATGATTCATTCATCCAAACTAAAAAGTTTCTACTTTTGGCAAGATATGAACAACATCCAACCTAAGATTTCTAGCATTCATAGCACCAATCTAGCATTCATATCATAATCCCAATGTTCATACAACATCATTAACACCCTAATAACACCAATTCATCCTTGAATTATCAAGTTTATACACAAAAGTTACTATTTTTAGTAACATATGAACAAAGTTCTCAATTCACCAATTTCTTGCATAATTCATGTTTTCTAACATTCATACTGACTAATTAACATCCAAACAACATCCAAACAACATCAAACAACAATCAATTCCACAAAAGGCCCAAAATTTTCGAATTAGGGTTCATGTAAATCAAGGTTCATGATCAATCAACCAATAGTGTAGTTTTCTTGCATAATCAACACTAAACAACATACACACAACCTAACTAACATGTGAACAACATCAAAACATCAAGATTTCAGCCTATTGAACATTAATTTCGCAGCAGCGTTCGGCCAAGATGAGAAATCACAAAAAAAACACCAAACTAACCTTCAATTCACGTGTATACTTGTCAAGGAAGGTCCAAATCGCGTTCTAGTGCTTGGAATCGATCAAAACCATGAAGATTTGAGGGTTCTTGGCTGGAAAACGCAGAAAGAGAGGGAGAGAGGGCTGCAGGTTGGCCATGGGTGTTTGGGTGGGGTTTGGGTTGTTTTATTTTAGCCAATTTACATTTATACCCCCTCTAAACTTGCATTTTGTTATTATTATAAAAATTAAGTTTTTAACTATTTGTAATGTGTTTTTAACTTAATAATATTAACATATAAACTAATGGTAACCATTAGATATTTTATTTTGTAAAAACACAAGACATACGAAATAACACGCGCGTTTTCGCGTTACGCGATAAAATTCCCGAATAGTCTTTAAATCGCGTAAACACATAAACATAACACAATAATCATCTAATCAAGTAGATTATTATTAAATTAACATTATTAATTATTACTAGGTCACCAACGTCAAACGACAACTAGTGTGTGCTTACGACGTGTGTATGTAAAACTTAACGGAACTAACGGAGTTTGGTAACGGAAAATCACCGGATGTCACATTATCCCCATGTTGAAAGAATTTTCGTCCCGAAAATTGCGTTACATGGTGAGAGTGTTCCATCACACGGTGAGAGTGTTCCATCACTGGTCTACTGCATTGGCACGCAGAAATCGAAATCGAGTGAGTTTTGGATGAGTTGTCACATCATCCCCATGTTGAAAGAAATTTCGTCCCGAAATTTAAATCAATACCGTTGTCTGCAGGCATCATCTCGAACAGTTGAGGGTACTTAAGCTTCATTTGATCTTCACGTTCCCACGTGAATTCCGGTCCACGTCGCGAGTTCCAACGAACTTTGACTATAGGTATTTTGCTCTGCTTAAGTGTTTTCACCTCACGATCCATCACCTCGACTGGTTCTTCGATAAAGCGTAATTGTTCATCTACTTGTACATCTTCTAGTGGTACAATTAGTGTCTCATCCGATAAACACTTCTTCAGATTTGAAACATGAAACACATTGTGGACTCCACTCAATGAATGAGGTAAGGCTAGGCGATAGACCACTGGACCTATTCTTTCCAAGATCTCAAATGGTCCAACATACCTCGGATTCAGCTTTCCTCGCTTGCCAAACCGAACTACGCCTTTCCACGGTGAGATTTTCAATAAGACTTTGTCACCAATTTGAAATTCCAGTGGTTTCCGTCTCTTGTCAGCATAACTTTTCTGTCTATCTCGCGCTGCTGCCATACGATTCCGTATCTGCACAATCTTCTCAGTGATTTCATGTATTAGCTCGGGACCCGTTAGTTGACTATCATCAATTTTAGCCCAGCAAACTGGTGATCAACACTTTCTTTCATACAAAACCTCAAAAGGTGCTGCCTGTATGCTAGTGTGATAACTGTTATTATAGGAAAATTCCACCAAAGGCAGGTGAACTTCCCAGTTGTTCCCGAAGTCAATCACACAAGCACGTAGCATATCCTCCAAAGTCTGTATGGTACGCTCACTCTGACTGTCAGTCTGTGAATGATAAGCAGTACTCATATCCAATCGTGTACCCAGAGATTTCTGCAGTGACTGCCAGAAGTATGATGTGAAACGAGCATCGCGATCAGAAATAATCGAGATCGGTACACCGTGTCTGGAAACGATTTCCTTAAGATACAATCGGGTTAGTTTCTCCATCTTATCCGTTTCCTTAATTGCAAGGAAGTGAGCGAACTTGGTCAACCGATCCACAATAACCCAGATTGTGTCGCAAACGGTATTAGTCCGGGGTAATTTAGCGATAAAATCCATAGAAATTTGTTCCCATTTCCACATTGGTATCTCGGGTTGCTGTAACAGTCCGGATGGTTTTTGGTATTCCACCTTTACCTTCGAATAGGTCAAACACTTGCTCACATAGGTAGCTATGTCCGCCTTCATGTTAGGCCACCAATAGTGCGCATTTAAGTCGTGATACATCTTGTCAGATCCAGGATGTATAGAGTACTTAGACTTGTGTGCCTCACTCATAACTAAATCCCTCAGATTTCCATCATACGTCACGTATTGACTATTGACCCATACGTAACGTATAGGGGGTGTCGATTTATCTGGATAGGTGTCTATATATTAGGACCCTTAATATTTTTCTAGCTATTATAATTGTTTTGTTAGCATTTATTGTTATGTTGGATGAAAATATTTTTAGTTTATAAATTTATATTATGCAATAAGCATGAAGAATATGCTAATTACATACTTATTTCTACAAGAAATATTATCACTTTAAAATTTTAAAGTCAAATAGAGTGTAATATGTAAGTTAATTTATTACTTTTCTTTTAAGAGAATAAAGTACTGCATGCATACTTGGTGCCCCTCTACATACGTGACTTAAAACACGAGTTTCATTAGGGAGACTTATTCATGCCTTTTTGCCTTTCATTTTCTAAGTACCAAACATTACACAGTATTATTCACGATGCTATATGATTGTATACTTAAAACTCATGTAATGGAGACAAGAATTAAATTTCTATCATACGGTGAAGCCATAAACTTTGCATTGCGTGGGTGCGTTTGTGACCAAACCATGAAGGTGTTGCATTGCATGGGCGCCAGTGACGGAGATTGAACCAAAGATTAACGGAGATTGAACCAAAGATTAACGGAGATTGAACCAAAGATTAAGAGGGACAACTCTATATTTATTTAAAAAATTCCACTACCGGATCAAAAATTTCCACTGTCAAACCATAAATTTACACTAATGATGGAAAAAAGAAGGGGTGCTCCCCCCAGTGACGGAGATTGAACCAAAGATTAAGAGGGACAACTCTATATTTATTTAAAAAATTCCACTACCGGATCAAAAATTTCCTCTATCAAACCATAAATTTACACTAATGATGAATAAAAGAAGGGGTCCTCCCCCCCCCCCAACCCCAAAGAAGCTTCGCCCCTGATGGGCGCGTTCATGGTCAAGGCATGAAGGTGTGTTTATGCCGGAAGGATGAAGGTGAGTCCTATTAAGAACTTAAAAAGCATGAACTCTATGACGGAAGGGTGAAGGTGAGTCCCAAAAAGAACTTGAGTTAAGTTTGGTTGGTTCGACAAAAATAATCATTTTTTTAATGATTAAAAACCAATTTATTTTAATTTCGGTTCAAAGTTTCATTAGTTGTTTCAATTTGAATTTAAAATAATAAAAATTTTGGACTGGAGTTGCAACAACTTATAAAAACTTTTCAATATAAATTGATGTTTTTTAATCTTTTGAAGAAAAATTATTAATTTTGTCAAATCTAAGAAAGCGAAATTGAAATTAACTATAACAACTTTTATTCCCTTTACCGTGATGGAAAAACTTAATAAATTTAACATATAATTAAACTTATAACTTCTTAACAATAAAATTTAAGTTATATTCAATTCTTTCAAGTGAAACTAAGAATTGGTGTATACGTTGTATTATTTATTATAAGTTTGTATATATAACCATACTTTATTATATTATGGGATATGGAAAGCAAAATAATTTACTATAAAAGAAATTTGGTCTTGAATACAAATATAAAGGAGGTGATTATTTGAAAGAAAGAAAAAAGTGTGTGTATGACAATATCATGAAGTTGATGATGACGTATGAGACGAGATGATAGTTTTTGTATGAAAGATTTTCATTGCATTGCAAGGTTGGAAGGAGTGGTCTTTCCCACCATCACGCCACCTTTTGGGTTGAACAATGAGATGATTTTGTTTGTACATCGCCCATGGTACGTTCGTTAAGGGAATGCTACTAACTCTCTTTACTCTCACGTTGGAAAGCATATGAACTTGACTGTATGATCGACACACACTTCCCTCCATCCCATATCACTAACCGTATAAGGTGGGATGGTGTCTTGTAGCAATACCACTAGCCACCTCATAATCTTGACATTGCAACAAGACAATTCTTGAGAAGCGATTACAATGGAAGAAAATGTAGTCGAGGAGAGTGATGACCGCTATCAACGAAAGAAAAGGCTTTGAAGAGGAGGTTTGGCCTGGGTAGCGACAGTCGGGGGTCAAGCCTATGATGATAGGGTCATGGAGGTTGGATTTAGGGCTAGAGGTAAAAATAAAATGTACTCTTTTCACATAAGTTTAATAGAAGAAAAGAAATGAGGTTAGACGTTTTATTTTAGTTCTAACAAAATTTAGAATTTACTCCCAAACACTATGAGTAAACACAGAACCATAAAATTAAAATCACTTGTCTCACAACTTTTTAGTAAGTTTTTTACGTGCAACATGACTACATGCGTAGGAAAGCAGTTGGTTTCCAAACTGCACGAGCTCATTCATAATTTACGGGGTAATCATGATACTTGATAATTAACATTGCAAAATGTGAGTCGTTCTCCAGAAAGTCAACTGTCAACGGGACGCAACTTCTCAGAAATGAAAAAGAGTTGATTTCTCTTCAGATGTTGATGCTTAAAGTCAACATACAGTATAGATTTACAGAATCATTATCTCTTCTAATCTTCCACCACTTTCATCTATTGAAGAACAACCGGTGAAAGAATCAAAGAAATGAGCGGTGTAGATATTGCAGTTTCTGTTATCGCTAAGCTGCTTGAATACACAGCTCGCCCAATTGTTCAGCCAATTGATTATATCATCCATCATAACAGCAACATTAATGGCTTACGAACTCAAATTTCGTGTCTTGAAGATGCTCGATTTGGGGTCCAACAACAAGTGGAAGTAGCTGATCGGAATGGAGAAATTGTTCTACCTACAGTACAAGCTTGGATCACTAAAGCAGATAACGTAGCAACAGAATCTGATAAGTTTTTGAAGGATGATGTTGATAGAAATCATAGCTGCATCAGTGGATCATGCCCTCATTTGAAGTTGATTTACAGAAGTAGTGGGGAAGCGAAGAAGAAAACAATGGCTGTTAAGGAGCTAATACAGTGTGGGAAGTTTGATCGTGTTTCGCTCCCTGCTCGTCTACCTCCAATATGGGCTAGTAGTAGTGTTACTGATGGTGTATCTGTAGATGATTTGGATGGTTTCGAGTCGAGAAAGACGCAATTGAGGTTGATGATGGAGGCATTGGAAGATGATAGTGTCAACATTATTGGTGTATATGGTATGGGTGGGATTGGGAAGACGACTTTTGTGGAAGAAGTTGCGAAACAATCTTATGCACGCCAACTGTTCGATGAAATGGTTATGGTGGTGGTTTCCCATAAACCTAACTTGAGAAAACTTCAAGGTGATCTTGCAGAGATGTTGGAGCTGAATTTGAAGGAGGAGGGTGAGCTTTTGAGGGTTGCTCGATTGCGTGAAAGGCTAAATCAAGTAAAGAGGATCTTGATTATAATGGATGATCTGTGGACGCCGTTTGATTTAAAGACAATTGGCATCCCGCAGGGTAATCTTCATAGAGGCTGCAAGATTATCTTGACATCAAGAAGTCTCGATGTATGTAATGCTATGAACACTCAAAGAAATTTTCATATGGATATTTTATCTCAAGATGAATCTTGGAAGTTGTTCAAGAAAATGGCAGGTGATACAGTTGATTCTTGGGATCTTAATCCTATAGCTACTAAGGTTGCTAAGAGATGCTCAGGACTGCCTCTTGCAATTGTAACAGTTGCCCGTGCTTTAAGACATAGGAGCAAACATGTGTGGCGCGATGCACTTCGTCAGTTGAAGAGTTCTACTAGTAATGATGTCAAAGGATTGTATGCCAATGTCTTTTCTTCATTAGAGTTAAGTTTCAACTTTCTAAAAGATGAAGAAACAAAATCCTGTTTCTTGCTTTGCAGCTTGTTCAAAGAAGACCTTGATATTCCAATCGAATATTTGGTGAGATATGGAACTGGTTTAAGGTTATTCCAAGATGTTCATACATTAGAAGAAGCAAGAGATAGGGTGCATACAATTGTTGAGAATCTCAAAGCTTGTTGTTTATTGTTAGATAGTGATGTGGATGACTGTTTCCGGATGCATGATGTTACTCGGGACTTTTTACTCTCTGTAGCTTGCAGGGGTGTCTACATATTCCTGGAGAAAATGATTCCTGCATATCTAGATTCACCTAATGAAAACAAGCTAGGTAATTATTATGCGATCTCAATGGAATTGAATGATCTTGAAGAATTTCCCTTTGGCATAGATTTTCCAAAGCTTCAATTGTGGCGTTTAGAAGGTTCTATGGGGTTAGTGCAATTTTCAGGTAATAGAAATTACTTTGATGGGATGAAAGAGCTCAAGGTTGTACTCATACATCACGTGTTTATCCCATCCATACCATCATCATTTCTTAAATTAACAAAACTCATAACTTTGTGCCTTGAACATTGCAAGTTAGGAGATTTGTCAAATATCAAAGAGCTAAAACACCTAGAAATTCTTAGCTTTACCCACTCAGATATCCAAAAATTGCCTAAGGAAATTAGAGAACTCTCACGCTTAAGGCTTTTAGATTTGTCAGATTGTAATAATCTGACAGTAATTCCATTTGGTGTGTTCTCCAATTTGTCTAACTTGGAATGCCTGTACATGATAAATAGTTTTCGTCAATGGGGATTTCACAATCAAAATAGTCAAAATCAAGCAACTCTTGATGAACTGAAGAACTTATCTCAGTTGACAACCTTAGAGGCACATATCCCAGATATCAATCTTTTCCCCAAAGATTTACTACTTGGAAACTTGGTGAGATTCAAAATCTTTATAGGGATGGATGTTAGCCAGGTAATCAATTACTCATACACCAAAACCTTAAGGCTCACACTCCATCCAAGTCTTAGTTTACATGGTGGAATTTATAAGCTGTTAAAATCTGCTCAACATTTGATCTTGGACTACTCAATTGTTAATTATTTAGAAGACTTAAACAGCATTGTGTATGAATTAAGGAAAGGATTTAAACATTTGAGATGTTTAGAGGTCTATGGTTATACTGGGGTTGATACTTTGATCGACACCAAAATCTTTCCTGTTTTAGAGAACTTGAAGGTTGTTTCCGCTGCTGATCTTAAAATGATATGTTATGACCATCTCCCAGATCAATCTTTTTGTGAGCTTCGTGAGTTAATGTTAAGTATTTTACCAGAACTAACTTGTTTGTGGGTGGATCCAATGAGAAATGTACGCTTACGTAATCTAAGAACTCTATATGTTTCTGCTTGTCACAAGCTTAAAGACCTTATTTCACAATCCACAGCCAGAGATCTTTCAGAGCTTCACAAACTATATGTGTCCTCATGTGAAAATCTCAAAGTAATATTTTTTAAAGATGAGGGTGATTCATCTAGTCGAATTGTGTTGTCAAAGTTGAAGTCTATAAAGCTTGAGTTTTTACCAAGTTTTTGGAATTTCAGTCCTGAAGCAGATGCTACTTCAGTGCAAGAACCCCTTTTCAATTCAAAGGTAACAATTTCCTTTCTTTCTTATGTTGTTGATAGAGCTGGACTTTTGATCTTTTTACTTATGAATGGTCGATTTTAGTTGTGTTTAATCTCAAATGGGTTGAATCAACACCATTGGCTAAATGGGATATGGGTCAAACAGGCTTAAAGTTGCCTAAAGTCTATTTTAAAGCATGCAACCTCCTAAATTGTTTCTATTCAAAGATTTACACTATTATC
This sequence comes from Flaveria linearis, assembly GCA_024085815.1. NCBI lineage: Eukaryota > Viridiplantae > Streptophyta > Magnoliopsida > Asterales > Asteraceae > Flaveria > Flaveria linearis. Next base: position 14,551,577 of record CM044002.1, read on the forward strand.
GAAATCATACTGCGTTTGCAATGATATTTTTTTAAGAGCGTTTCTGAAATCATAATTACACGTAAATTATTTTTTTAAAAATGGGAAATGAGCAGAATTTATTTTTGGTCAACACAACCTGACCTGTTGAAGAAATAACCTGTATTGACCTGTTCCCCAACCCACCAGACCAACCCATCTTGCCACCTCTAGTTGCTGAACAAGAATTTTGATGTGATGGTGTCGATATTGCAGATTGACTTTCTTTCCCTGGAAGAGTTGACTCTACGTGAACTACATTCTGTCAGTGAAATTTGGCCCCGCCAATCTTCTACTGCAAACTTTCACAGCCTGAGGATCCTAATTATTTTTGGCTGTGACAATCTAGTTCTAGTATTTCCTGCATATATCCAGAAAATGTTGCAAAATCTTGAGATTCTTTCCATAGAATGGTGTGATTCTGTAGAAGAGGTGTGTGAGCTTAACAAACTTGATATTCACAATGAAAATGACGCGCATTTAGCAACATTACCTTCTGTCAGAGACCTCATTTTGGGGAAGTTACCACTACTAAAACATCTATGGTGGAATAATATTAATCCTCATGCATATACAGGCTTACAGAACTTGAATTCTCTGCATATCTATGAATGTGATGGTTTGACCCATCTTTTCTCAGTTTGTGCATTAAAGAGTCTTGTCCAACTTCAAGAATTGAAGGTACGCTCATGTAAGATGATGAAGACAATATTTTCTAATGAAGGAGGAGATGATATTGTTGTTCTGCCTGAATTATGTCACATTAGTCTTGAAGATCTTCTAGAACTTTCAAGTTTTTGCAAAGGGAATACTAGTTTAGATTTTCCATCACTGGATATGATTGAAATCAAAAGTTGCCCCAAAATGAAAGCATTTGTTACTTCTGATGTGCATCAGGAAGAGAGTCTCTTCAATGAAAAGGTATGTTCCATTTTATCTTCCCAAAATTTAAATGAAAATGAAACTACTATTACATACAGATGTCCTAGAAAAATCAAAATTTATCTAGTTAGCTTACTGGGCATTTGCTGTCCACAATTGACTTTCAGCCGTGTCACACAGACACAAGAAATATATATGAAAAAATGATTAACAATCATGGCATTTTATTTGTGATTTGAAGTGAAAATCATTGTGACTATTTTTGAAATATTTAAAACATTTCCAAATATATATAAGATAGATGAATCTTATTAACCATATATTTTTATAGAGAAACAAGTAATTTAACATGAACTTTATTAAAAGAAGATATAACTTACCTTGAAATTGAAAAAAATAAGTGTTTTAGTTTTTATGAACCAAGGGAGGCATATAACAAACTTAGTACAGGAAATGACAAATGGATAAAATATATACTGTTGATTCACACCATTGCTGATTGCATATTTAAACACAGATTTATCTTGCAGGCTTACAATCTCAACCATATCAATTACATCAGTTTGTTATATTTTGATCAAATAAAATGGCATTAATTGTCAATTTGAACTATAATGATCGGAAAAACAATTTGATGAATGTTAATGTAAATAGTTTAGAGTATGTTAATGTAAATAGTTTAGCCTGTTAGTTTAGCCCGTGGGCCTTGATGGGCCGTAGATTAGGGTTTCATCCTCTTTATATTGAGGTGTCTCCTCTTTGTAAGATTATCCAGAAATAATAATCAGTATCAGTTTTATTACATGGTATCAGAGCCACAAGGCTCTCGGTACGACTTCCGGTCAAGAACCTGTTTCCGACTCAGCTCCTGTTTCTGATTTCCGGTCAAGAACCGGCTGCCCTCACCAAATCCTTTTTCGAGCAACAATTACAACTCACCACTGCCACCATTAGACTCGCCACCCCCCGATCTGAAATCCCTGAGAAGCCGCCGCCCGTCCGCCGTCTCACGCGCCCTCACGCGCCACCTCCCCCTCCGCCCAGTTTCTCACGCGCCGGCGAGTGGCGGCGCGTGGCCTGGTCTCCGGCGACACTGTTTACACCGGAACTCTCGTAATTCAATTTCCAATCGATCTATAAGGTCAATTTCCTGCTCCGACACCTTTCTCGTTTCTGCTCCAGGTATACACGCGTTTTTTTTTTCAGATCTGCTCGGATTTAATCAATGGCTGAGGAATCTGTGAAAGAAACCAAAACCGAGTCCACTCCTACAACAGATTGCTCCAGGTATCATCAATTACAACTCTGTTTTACGTATACCTGTGAAACTCGACTCCAAAAATTGGAGTTCATGGAGTCTATTTGTCGAGAAAGGACTTGCTAGTCTTGACAAGGAAGACCACTTGACAACAACCCCTCCACATCCGATTACCCGTGAATGGCGCATTGATGATAGTGGTATTCAGATGGCGTTATGGAATGCTATGGAACCACAAACACTTACTATAGCTCAGAACTTCACCACTGTGAAAGAAATGTGGGATCATTTGTCCTCATCCTTTTCGGCCAAAGAATCTCTGTCACATGCATTCTCTGTGGTTCAGGCATATAGTAGAGCAGAACAAGGTGATTCGTCCTTTACTGACTATTTCACTCGGTTTTCAAAACTCAGAGATGAACTCCGTGTGTTGTACCCTCCGACCACTGATTTGAAGCTTCAGGAGGAGCGCAACAACAAAATGGATATTATGATGTTTATTGCAGGCATATCACCAAAGTTCTCTAGTGCTCGACCTTTATTGTTGAGCAACTCCACTGCCACCTCCTCCGTTGCTTCCATTTACCATTTGCTTCGAGAGATGTACGGTTCAGGGACTACTACTGGAACCACCGACACATCAGCTATGTATACAAGTGCACCTGTTAGCAAAAACACTGGTCGAGGCAATCAGCCAGCTCCAAGAAAAGGTGTTGGTCGAGGCAATGGTATCACTTGTCACTATTGTCACCAGGATGGACATACCAAGTACAACTGCCCGAATCGTCCACCTGGGTCTCTTCCACCTCCTCGACCCAAAGCAAGGTTCGCTGCCTCTGATGATGCCCCAGATCATGCCAGTCCGGCTACCCCGACAGTCACTCTCAGTCAGGAGGAGTATAATAAATTTCAGCAGTTATTGAACCTTCCGCTCCACGCTCCTAGTCCACAAGCCAATTCAGCTCATTCAGGTACGTACTCTAGCCTAAATTCATCTTGGATTGTTGACACTGGGGCCACTCATTACATGACTGGGAATCAAGGTATATTATCCAACCTAAAGCATACCTCTTACCCTCCTGTTCGAATTGCTGATGGATCCTCATGCCCTGTTCAAGGCATTGGATCCATTAGTAACTCGAAGAACCTGACCCTTTCCTCTGTATTGTTTGTACCCGAGTTTCCCGATAACCTTTGTTCCGTAAGCCAACTTACCAAACAAAACAATTGCCTTGCCAAATTTTACCCTACTCATTGTGTTTTCCAGGAACTAGGGACGAACCGTCTGATTGGCACAGGTATTGAATCAGGAGGCCTATACCGTCTGTCCTTATCGTCACAACCTTCAGCAAACGTGTGTGACTCAAACATCAGGGAAGTCCACTGCCGGTTGGGTTATCCCTCTACAGCGGTTCTGAGGCAAATGAGACCGGATCTATCTGTTTCTGTTGATTTTCATTGTGAGTCGTGTCAGCTAGGTAAACACACCCGGCGTCCCTATCCCCCTAGAGTGTCTAGTCGAGTCTGTAATCCATTTGAACTTTTGCATTCGGATATTTGGGGACCTTCCCCTGTTAAAACTACTCTTGGTTTTGAATATTTTGTTACTTTTATCGATGATTATTCTCGTACTACCTGGGTCTATTTATTGAAATCTCGTAGTGAACTAAATTCCATCTTTCGAGAATTCCATGCGTATGTGCAAAATCAGTTTAACACATCCATTAGAACCATACGTACTGATAATGCAAAAGAATACATGTCTGCAGATTTATCATCATATCTAAAAACACATGGTATTGTTCACAAGACATCTTGCGTATATACCTCTCAACAAAATGGCATCGCAAAACGCAAGAACCGTCACTTGTTGGATGTTACCCGCACTCTTATGATTGATTCTCATGTACCTCATCGCTTTTGGGGGGATGCGGTCCTGACTGCTGCTTATTTGATTAACCGCATGCCCTCCTCAGTTCTCAATGGGAAAACCCCATTTTCTATTTTGTTTCCTACACAAAACCCTTTTCCTCTTCAACCTAAAATCTTTGGTTGTGTTGCCTATGTTCACGATCATCGTCCAACAACTATCAAACTTGATGCTCGTGCCATCCGTTGTGTTTTTCTTGGTTACTCTCGAGTCCAGAAAGGGTATCGGTGCTACAGCCCTTCTCTTCGTCGATATTTTACTAGTGCCGATGTTACTTTTCATGAGTCCTGTCCTTTCTTCATTGAGTCCCCCGATTGTCTTGATGATTTATTTCCCGATTCCGATCCTGATCCTGACATGTCTGCATCACCAACCGTCCCTACCATTCCTATCCCCCCAGTGTCATCTGCTCCTCCGGTCTCTGATGCTACACATTCGGACCCTGTCTCATTTGACCTGCCAGCAGAGGCTCCTCCTCTGATATTCACGTATACCCGACGACATAAGGATAAGACAACGGCCCCTGATTTACCCCCTGACCATGATTCTGGTCCGTCCTCAGCTCCTGATCCCGTTGCTACATCTGATTCTCCCTCACCGGATACTTCACATGGTACCCCTGATACACCCATTTATGACCAACCTGGTGCACCGTATCCTGATATACCCATTGCCTTCCGAAAGGAACCCAGATATCACACCCGTTACCCTATTCAGGATTATGTCTCCTATGCACACCTGTCCCCCGAATGTCATGCCTATACTACTGCCCTTGACTCATACCCGATTCCCAAGAATGTGATGACCGCCCTTGCTCACCCAGGATGGAGAAAGGCTATGGAAGAAGAGATTGGTGCTCTTCGGTCCAATCATACGTGGGATCTGCAACCACTTCCCCCCGGGAAGCGCCTCGTTGGTTGTCGTTGGCTGTTCACAGTGAAACCAAACCCAGATGGACCTGTGCCTCGCTTGAAGGCTCGTTTAGTTGCTAAAGGTTATTCTCAGGCTTACGGTATTGACTATGATGAGACCTTCTCTCCTGTTGCCAAAATGCCGTCGGTACGTATTTCTATTGCTCTTGCTGCCATTAATCACTGGCCGCTCCATCAGCTTGATGTCAAGAATGCATTTCTTCATGGCATTCTTGAGGAGGAGGTATATATGGAGCAACCACCTGGGTACATTGTTGAGGAGGAGGCTTCAAAGGTATGTAGATTACGTCGCTCATTGTATGGTCTTAAGCAATCCCCCCGAGCATGGTTTGGACGATTTTCTGTTGTTATGAGAGAATTTGGGATGACTCGTAGTGCCTATGATCATTCTGTGTTCTTAGGCATCACCAGGGCCGAAGGATTATTCTGGTTGTCTATGTGGATGATATAATAATCACAGGGGATGATGAAGTTGGGATCACAAATCTCAAGCAGTTTCTTCAGTCACAGTTTCAGATTAAGGACCTTGGCCGACTCCGGTACTTTCTTGGTATAGAAGTATCTCGTTCATCACAGGGAATCCTCCTATCACAACGAAAGTATGTTCTTGATATGTTATCTGAATGCGGTCTATTAGGCTGCAAACCAGTAGATAGCCCAATGCTCTCTACCGGAAAGCTGCTTCTAGAAGATGGGAGCCCAATGAAGGATCCTGAGCAATACAGACGTCTAGTTGGGAAACTTAACTATTTGACTGTCACTCGTCCGGACATCTCCTTTGCGGTTAGTGTTTTAAGTCAGTTCATGGCCGCCCCATACACAGGACATTGGGATGCTGCTCTACGGGTATTACGGTATCTTAAAACCGCTCCAGGGTTGGGGATTTTGTACTCTGATCAAGGGCACTGTCGTGTAGGCGCCTTTACAGAAGAAGGAGATGGTAGAGTATCAGGCTTTTCGGATGCCGACTGGGCAGGTTGCCCTATTTCACGACGATCTACAACTGGATATTGTGTGTTTGTTGGAGGAAATCTGGTGTCTTGGAAAAGCAAGAAACAACACACAGTATCACGATCCAGTGCTGAATCTGAGTACAGAGCGATGGCAGATGTTACATCGGAGATGATTTGGGTCCGTCGTCTTCTCAGAGAACTTGGGGTTATTTCAAATAACCTGATGAGGCTATATTGTGATAATCAATCTGCTATTCACATAGCCAAGAACCAAGTATTTCATGAGAGAACTAAACATATAGAAGTTGATTGCCATCTAATCAGGGACCGGGTGGTTGGTACGAAGGTTGAAGAGGCATCCATTCAACCAATCCATGTTAAGACAGAGTTTCAACTTGCTGATATCTTCACAAAGCCACTCCGGAAGACTCAAATAGATTTTATATGTAACAAGTTGGGCATGATTAACATCTATGCATCAACTTGAGGAGGAGTGTTAATGTAAATAGTTTAGAGTATGTTAATGTAAATAGTTTAGCCTGTTAGTTTAGCCCGTGGGCCTTGATGGGCCGTAGATTAGGGTTTCATCCTCTTTATATTGAGGTGTCTCCTCTTTGTAGGATTATCCAGAAATAATAATCAGTATCAGTTTTATTACAATGAAGATACTGTTACTTATCCCAATTAGTACTGTGATTTGTTGTAATTTGTAAATAATATTATTAAGATTCAATGAAAATGTTGTAACCATATACTCTAATATTAAGTGATAAACTTTTGTAGGTTGCATTGCCTAATTTGCAGGCATTATACCTGGATGGATTGAGTAGCATGATTGGCATATGGGACACCCAACTTCTAGATAAGAGTTTTAGTAAACTTCAAGTCTTGAAAGTCATCAGCTGTGATCAACTATTGGATCTTGGACCAATCGACACCCTACCTAGATTTCAAATATTGGAAGAAATTCATATTATTGATTGTGCTTTACTTAAACAACTCTTTACAATCAAACACTCACAAACTCGCCAAAATTTTGCTTCTGTTTCACTAGTCAAATTGGTTGATTTAGTTTTAGAAAATCTACCAAATTTGAGACAAATATGGTGGGATAGAAGTAAGACTCCAAATGAAATTAGTAGGTTTCATAGACTTGCTTCTATTGAAGTTGCAAGCTGTGACCTCCTTGATTGCATCTTCCCCATGTGGGTAGCTAGAGGCGTGCCCCGGCTCCAGAAACTAAAAGTAGAATCATGTGCATCGCTGAAAACAATTGTTGAACATAATGGAGGAGAATCAGAACCAAATGACATAATTCTCCCACAAATATGTAGTATTGAGCTTGAGAATCTACCAAATTTGGTCCACTTTTGTACTCGGATGTCTGTTTTAAGGTGGCTCTCTCTGAAAGAACTAAGGATTATGAATTGTTATATAATGGGGTCCTTTGTTTCAACGTCAAGCTTGAATGGTGATGGGTCAGGAGGGTTTTTAGAGGAAAACCATTCAAACTCCATTAAGGCGTTCTTTGTTGAAAAGGTAATATACATCTTCCAAATCACAAAGTTTCCTTTTCTATTTGAAATTTGTTCAGTGAAGTTGATATGGTCAAAGAAAGTCAAAATTGTGTCAAATGGGCTATTTGATATTTGTTCAGTGAAGTTGATATGGTCAAAGAAAGTCAAAATTGTGTCAAATGGGCGGGTGAGGTAACGAATCAAACTGGATTGTTTCAAACATGTCAGGTTGGGTTGATCTAAGACACTTGTCCAATATTTCTGATCTTTTTACAAGTAATTAGTGTTTCAAATGGGACTATGGCCGTTATATTACTACGATAACAACCAAATTTTTTAATAAAATGATTAAGAGGTTTTGTTAATAAAACTAAATGGGTGGATCTGGGTCATGATCCAAGCTGGGTCATATGATGACCCTTTTATGCTCCTAGTTTGACCCGTTTTGGCCCATTTCCCTTGCAGCTATCTTTTTAAAAGTTGGCCTGTTATCAATAAAGACTAACCTGAACCAATGTATTCACAATTAAATTGGTCTAAAATTCATCTCTGTGATTGCTATTTGCTAGCATCTGTTTTGTGTAATTTCTGTTGGATTTTGTTTGCATTGTCCATCAAACTTACCTTGCAATTGAAACCTGTAAAACAGGTTGTTTTTCCAAGCTTGGAGAAACTGCGGATTGACAACCTTCAGTGCGTGAATAACTTATGGCGTACAGACGCTGTGCCTGAATCATTCAGTCAACTTAGCATCCTAGAGGTGAGAAACTGCAACAAATTGGTCAAACTTATACCCTCGACTTTAATCCCTAGGCTGCAGAATCTGGAAGAGTTATATGTAAATCAATGCCGGTTGCTTGAGAATATTCTAGAACAAATGGAAGAAAATTTCATTGAAAAGGTCGTGTTTCCTAAGGTTCACACTATTCGATTGATAAAGCTACCCAAACTTGCATGTTTTTCCTCTGGGAACCGGAGTTTTGAATGGCCAGATCTGAAAAGATTAGTGATAGAGGACTGCCCATCCATGAAAATGTTCTCTTTGGTGGGCCAGGTTGTTCCTAAGCTAAATGCAGTTGAGGTAGGCTATGGTTTACAAGTGTGGAAGGGCGATCTAGACAGCACTATTCAACATTTGTTCTCGAGTTGACACTGGTGATCTTGATACATAAAATGTAGAATGTTGCCATAATCATACATATCTGAGGGTGAGGTGGGTCGATGATGACCACGGAAGGCCTAACGACACGCCATTGGTCAAGAAAGGGGATGCAACACTCAGGTTTTAATGTCAATTATTTCCATATAAAGTTGTGACTCATGGAATCAGTATCGTGGTAAAAAGCTTTCTTCTATAATAAAAAGTCCCCTACGCGCCACCCCGAGGCCAAATACCATGTGATGATCGCAGCAGCACTCTTTCAAGAAGAGGTGTAGATAGAAATCAAGATTACCTTCTGTGTAAGTTATTTACCTTCATTTTCTTGAAAATTTCATTTCCATAAGACAAACTACCTGTGTTTCAAACAGTTCAGTATCATTTACCTTTGCAGTGTGTTCTTTAGGAACAAGAGATGAGCAACAATGTTTACTTTTCTAGCTGCTGCTTTTACTTTATGCCTACCATTAATGGTTGGGTCAATATTTTCTGTAAGAATCATAGAGGTATGAATACAAAAGTTTGCTTTAAATTTTTTACCAAAACATCATATTGTCAACAATAGATCAAGATTCAGGGTCAAGATCAGCTACTGTTGAAAATATGACGGTAACGAGAAACTGTTAATATTATGAAGGTAGCAAAATACTAGATCAAAGATTAAGATTTTATAGTTGGGATCTTTTTAAAAAGGACATGTTTTTCTTGATTAATGTTCCTTAAACATTTCGATTTTAAATATTGCAGATTGAGTATACAATGTCTACTGGTAGTCCCGCGAAGGCTCAACGGAGGGCTGAGAAAAACGGAGGGGAGTCGAGCAAATGATGGACTAAAGGGTAATTTATTCAAAACTTTTTCAAATATTATTATAGAAATATCTTTATTTTTTGACAAATTTAAACATATCTAGACCAATCATAATTGGGATATGTTTTCTTCTTAATATAATCAACAGACATGATCCTCATGACAAGTATCATCTACTCAGAATTTATGACTACTTATACTAATATGTTGATACTCTAATAGTTGCAAATTATGCCACAATCCTCTAACTTGTGTTACACGAACTTGCTAGCAAGAACGTTATATGATCCAAAAACAATCCTGCATGTTAGCTCGAATCACTGCTACTCAAAATGTGGAGTAAGAGTTGACACAGTAAATCACAAACTGTAAAGATTTAGAAATATTTCATTGGTATAATTTCTGATTTTAAAATTTGGAAATTTGATAAAGGTGTGCAGGACATGGAGACACAGGCTGATGATGATTCCTTGAGTTTGCTCATAAAACTAGATCACAAGTTACAAGGGGCCACTTTCCATGCATCCAAACAAGAAGCAGACAATATCGTATGAGGCACTAGTACAGATTACATGACACCACGATCTACATGTCATTTCAAGTTAATTCACAGTTTTTGAATAAACAACCAAACTCCATTATTTACCTTGTACCCCATTCTTAACAAGAATGTGTTGTTGCTCCACAAAGTATCCAGTTAAATAACCAGATTTGATTTCTTTTATAGAATCAACCCGTTAGAAAAGGGTGTTACACCTTTGAGAATGCATTTATTTATCAGTGGTTCCATATTCATTTTTACATGGATGTACATTTGCTTTAGTCAAATATTTGAACCATTTGAATGATTTTTTTGCACATATGAAATATAGAAAAGTCACATTTGGTGTTCTTGATTGTAGAAGTTTCTATGTTCTTGCTTTTCTTATGGTATGAGTTTGTAGAACAATGTACTTCATGTTCTCAACATGCTGAGTTATTAGTTTCTTGTAAAATAACTGGATGTTGTTAATCTCATTTGAAGATTAATGCTGTCTATACCTATATACACAAAAAACTTATAATATTAATTTTTTAATTTCATTATATATAGTTTCAACTCGTGAGTATCCTTATTGAATTTGTATGGTTACACCTGTTCATTTCATAATAACAAAAGGTCCATGTTACTCAAATTGAACTCATATTAATTAAGAAACTGGAGTAAATGCAGCGATTAGCTTCGATTGACATTTCAATTATTAGATTAAATTTGTTTGTAAGGTGATTCGTCTCAACAAGATCTGGACATCTCAGAAGTGTTTGTTAACTTTGTGTTAAAAGAGACACTTTGATGCATGTTAAGATGCCACCGGCGCATAATAGGGGTTATAAAATGGATGTTCTGGAGGAAACTATGGTAGCCACCCGCATACAATGTCCCACAACCGGGTCCCTATGGTCAACTAATCTCAAGTTAGAGTGGACACGTTCCTTACTAAAATCCCTTGCTGCCTATCCAACCATGCGGTCAGAACACACAAGCTTAAAAGCCTTATCCTTGTGCATCAAGTTGACCAATTCAGCAAGCCTACAAGTTCTGGTGACAATCACGTACAAAGTGTTCAACCTGGTTCTGGCTGGGCCCAGACTTGGTGCACCACAACAGGCACCTGGGTCCTGATTGCACACAATCATGATCAGTTCCTACTGCACAAACTGGTTTTGCCGAGGAAACACCAACACCTAATGCAGGTCGTCTCCCAAGGAGAAGCTATTCATAATATTGAATACGGTCCACCTTCTGTTAAACTGCCAGCTGCTTATTCTCAAACAACCTCAATACAACTGGGCTATAACCATTCAGGTGGTTATGAAAATGTCCCAGTCCCTTGTGGGTAAAGTGTGTCAACACAGCCTCAGCTACCATTAGGTTATTGCATAACTCCAGGCAGATGCATGTCGGGCCACATTAATTTGTTAATTATTTTTTCATTGTTGGATTTTGTTTTATACACAGTTGTTCAGGTGCTGTTTTACTTCTGGCAGCTTTTTGATCCAGATAAAATGTCATAACCTAACCAAAAGAAAAGCTAATAGACTTGCATATGACATATCTAAACGGCATCTAGTCCTTGGCAGCGGTCAGCTGTCACTGTAGAAATCAGAACCCAAAAATGTGCTTAAAGTGATATCAATAATAAAGGGGGTTCAAATTTACAGTTGCTTCAACAAGTGGCCATTTATAATTTACACATAGCTGATTCTGATAAGTGACAGCCATGGATTCTGTAAGTTGAGGCTCTTAGAATATGCCAGAATAAGAAGTAGCAAAATGTCTTACTCGATGTCTTTCATGGCATCCTGCAAGCAGATATAATTAGAGAAAATAAAAATGATAACTTAAGAATCCAGTTAGTGAGTGCTCATGACCAAACATCTAACCTTGGCTAGTCGTGTGACATAGGTTGCAGCCAGGGCTGTTGCCAGTAAACCGACACCCAAAGTCAGAAGCTGATTAGTCCCCCCTGATAAACCCAATCCTGATTCTTCTTGCTGCAAAAAGTTACAAGTTTAATAAGCATAAGAAGTAGTAAAAATAATGGGCTCACGGCTCAATTACCATTTAGTTTTCCATTTATCTTAGAAAGAAAAAAAAAACTCACAATGATTGCCCGACCGAATGCACCAGCGCTAACATAAGCCCATGTTCCAGGTAGCATCCCCAACCAACTGCATACAATTACAGGTTTTTTTATAATGTTTTGTCAAATTTACAAATAAATTCCCTCTATCCGCAAGATAACTGCAAGAATAGGCAGACATAATCTTCCAATGAATGGAATGTTTCAATTATTTTATGGGACATTGAAAAAGGTGAAGTGCTGCATTCTTTATATAACATAAGGGAAGCATAAAAAAATATGAAATTTTCTCATTAGCGTAAAGGCTGACCTTCCTAAGACGTATGGAACAAACTTGACTGATGTAAGTCCGTACAAGTAATTTCCAAGAGAAAACGGGAGTAATGGGCTCAAACGGAGAAGTGTGACAACTCTAAAACCATTTTCTCCAATTGCTTTATCAATTGCAAGAAATTTCTTGTTTCCTTCAACCATTTTAAGTATTCTGTCACGCGCAAAATATCTAGCAATTAGAAATGCAACACTTGCTGCTACCTGAAACACATGCAAAAATGTATAAATTATTGATTTGTCAACAGTACACCAATGGTTATGTAAACATCTTTTTACTGACTTACAGTCCCACTTATAGAGACAATTATCGTGCCTGTGAATGAGCCAAACAGAAGACCAGCCGACATTGTCAATGGGATTGCTGGTATTGCAAGTACCTACAAGAAAATGCTTATCTGCATCAGTGTCTTATTGTGCCGATGAATGGGCCAAATATAAGTGCCAAAACAGGTAGGTTCAAGTGGGTTGGACAAACTGAAACGGGTCAGTCAATCACTCAGCTCGGAAAACTAGAATTGCAACAATTGCAATTTTTGTTACTAAATGACCAAGTAATATTATAGCATCTATGGAAAACTATATCTATGGAAAACTATCAAATTTCAATATTTCATTAATATACACAAAAGACTTAGTGACTTACCTCCAAGCCAGCATAAACTGCAACAAAAAGAGCGTATCCAGCAGGGCCATATCCTGTGCATATGACAAATTTTTGAGGAATAGGAGAAATATTAAGCTCAATTGGCAGCTTGGCTAAACTAATTACTTCTGAGAGTGCATAAATAACTTCTCCAATGACAGTCTTTGTACATGAAAAACCAACATAATACTAGTTTCTTGTTTAAACATCAAATGTTACAGATTTATGGCGCAAATACAGCATTAACATTAACCTTAAGGTTGATAACAAACTCAAGTACAACTGACAACATGGGCTGCTTGGATAACCGATAACAAGTCAAAAGAGGTAAGCTTTTAGGTTGTGCCAAAATGGCTCGGGTTGGGTTAACCAGCAGACTTGTTTCGCCCCACTCTTTTTCCATAATTTTGATAAATAAAGAAGACATCATATATGATTACCAAACCAACTATTAAAATAACCGATAACTAATAATTCTCAAATTACATATGACACATACCCACCTCTCAGCAAGTTAATTTATATACAATATATATCTTTATAGCAACTTTGGCAGCTCATGCTTTTATCCGCATTGCAGGATGCACTATGAATATTGTTACTTAATAGTAACTAAAGTCCATAGGTCATACTCAACAAAAGAAAATTAAAATTGGTGGGTTGAACATAAGTTGTAACCATATATTATACCCTAATAGAACATCCTAGATAACCTAAATCAACAATCAACAAGGGAATTTATCAAATTAATGACATACCTTCAATGAAGCTAGAAAACTGAATCAAGAAAGCATTGATCTGATCTCTATAGATATACCCAACAGTACCAAATCCCCCTACAACACCCACAAGCAACAAACCCGCTAAAATCGTCCCTTTAATCGCAGTCTGTTTCTGCTCATCATCATCACCACCACCACCGCCACCACTATCATCATCCTTAGGATTATTATTATTCAAGTTCAAGAGTCTCCTGAAGCTGCTCTGCGGCGGAGGGGCGTTAGTCTGTAGGGTTCGTTGCTGTTTCTTGGTTTCTTTGAGGGAAGAACGAGGTGGGTTGAAGAAATGAAAGCGCTTGTTGAAGGGTCTAAAGCTAAGGAAACTAAAGGAGGAAGAAGAAGATGCTGATGAACATGAAGATGAAGCGGAGTAAGTTGAAATTGAGAAATGGAAGGTGGGTCTGGTTAAAGATTGATGTTGGAGTGATGGAGATGATGATGAGAGGCACGGTGGCCTCGAAAAGATGCGCATTTTAATGGTGAATTCAGTTGTGATCTTGATCGGAGTGTGGGTTCTTGAGGATAAGAAGAATGGAGAAGATGAGAGGTGTTCCTCTAATTTTATACGGTTTGTAGGTGTGACAACATTTCCCAGGTTTGGGCATCACAAGTTTTTAGCTTTGCATATTTTATGATGATATACTAACGGAATAGACACGCGGTATTTACAACAAGTTTAAAGATTTTAGTATATAAGAACAGACAGGTTATGCACGCTATTGGCTTTCTATTTACAAACGAGATATTATATGGTCGTTTGATTAAACGTTTAATCTAAGCCCGTTTATATGGTTGTATAACTGTTTAAATGGAATCGTCAAAACAAACGCCTATATACAAGTGTTATACGATCATTTAATTAGAATTGTCAAACCAAAATATACATTCAAAATATTGAAATGGTTGTCATGACATGGTTAAAGGGTGTGCATCTAGTGTAATGCACATGTAACAGGACCCAAAATTAGGAGTACGATCTTTCTGTGTGTATTTTACAAGTAGATTTAACATACTAAAATTAGCTTAGAGGTATTTTCATGGAAAACAAGAAAATAATTTGTTTTTCATGATATTAACCTTTTAAATTACTCGAATACCAATTAATTATGTTTCTTATTGAGTTTTTATTTTATTTATCATGTCTTTTAATGCATAACACATGTAACTAAAGGAAAAGAAAATTTTAGTTGTAGTAAAGAATTATCATAAATATGCGTTCTATTGTAAATTGGGAGAATATTCAACTCAAATTGAGAGAATATGCTATCTAAATTTTCTCAGCCACTTATATTATGAAATTATTGAATAAGTTGAAATAAAAATATGAAGTATATATAACCAAAAGTATAAGTCTTATTTTTATTTCATATAATTTACCCTCAAGTAAGTCATCAACTAATAGTTGAAAGTCATCTAATAAACATAATAGCAACCCTGATAATTATACTTCAAATGCAGCTCAAACTTTATATGTAACAGAATATGCCCGTCTAACCAAAAGCAACTTGGTTCATCTCGAGACAGTTACAAGCTACCAAGCCTGTTACATGCTAACACGTTCTACCTCGACTAGAGTTGACTAGTTAAACACCCACTCAAACACATAGTAAAAGGTTTATTCGTCCGCATGTTATACTAAGCTTGAGTGCAAAACATCCTCAAAAAAATATCCAAGCATTTCCATTTTCTTAGACAAATATCATCCTAGACACATTGTAATCAACGATTCATGGCCTTTGGTAACGAAATCCCATTGAACTTGAAAATATCCGACTGCATGCTCTTCATAGAAAACATTACTTGGTGAAGCTGGTTGTTAAGATTATTGACATTTTGTAGTGATCGAGATGAAAACTGATCTGGTTGCTGAAGAACTTCAATGGTTCGGCTTGCTGCAAGGTTCGCCTGTTTGTAGAATAGAATCATCACTTGTTTGTAGAACAGAATCATCACTTCAAGTTTGTGTTACTTGAATTGTCAAAAACATGCTATAGAAATGTAAGTAGTATGCATAAGGGGATTCATGAAAACTAGGGGTTCTTATATTTATCTTTCTTGAGTTCATGTACATAATGAAAATTAAGTAGATATCTACCATCAGGTTTGTAAGTAGTATGCATTGAAATGTAAGTAGTATGCATAAGGGGATTCATGAAAACTAGGGGTTCTTATATTTATCTTTCTTGAGTTCATGTACATAATGAAAATTAAGTAGATATCTACCATCAGGACATACCAATTTCATGCATATACGAAAATCAATTAAAAGCTTTACAAAATATAAAGCCAAAGTGCCAATGAGTGCTTGTATATCCTGTATATTTGTTTTTCTTGTTACTTATTGTGTTCGCGTTCTACGGGCCTATTAGGAGCGCTAGAGCTAAGGTTCTCACCAAAGCAGCCTCTCTATCATCTGGGATAGAGGTACTGCTATGGACGGAATCCTGGGTATGACTATGACCATTACTCTGACAAAATATAACGACATCCTTCTTCTTGACTCTCTAACTAAACTATATACTAAAGCTTCTGTGTTCATATTACTTTATTTATCATTATGCATGACAATAACATAATAAGATACATAAAGATATAGGCAAATTAAGAAGAAAACACATTAATACGAATTTGAAAAAGAAGTAAAGACGACATGAAACTTTCAACAATATGTATCTTCTATTAGGATTTTACCTATGTAACTTAGGTCACAACAAGACTTTAGTTGTAATTTACTCTTAGATATCTTTGTTACCATACCCTCCCTCATACTTATAAAAAATGTAGTTGCCTACAGTTTTTTGATAAAATTCAACTCAACATTATGCCTTCATCGAGGTTTCAGACTTTCAGCCTCTAGATGCATTTCAACAAGAGCAGGGAATATACATTCAGCAAACTTTACACAAAATACAATATGGTTTAAACAAAACCAAGAAAACATGAATGCCTTAAGCTCTAAAATCTCAAATAAGAAGTTAAAGGAAAGCCAATCATACCGTTTCAGAAACCACTTTAAACAAAGCTTTCCCAAGAGGCACAACGCAAAACCTTCATAAAATAAAATAGATTATCATGACTTTCTTTCACTTCATCATCAACAAACTTAAAAGTCACAAACCCTAAAACAGAAACTTAATTTTACTTGCGAAGTTCAAAAGTTATTCCCATCCAAATTCATAAAACTTCTTCAATAGAATCTAGTTTTAAAACCCTAAATTTCTTCGATTTCTGTAGTGAAAATGTGAGCATTAAGAAATAGTAAAAAACGAATTAAATTAGAAGGGGTGAAAACAATTACATTCCACGGCCATAGGCTAGGGCAACTTCCGAAGGTTCTATCCAGTCATCGTATCTGCAATACAATTAGGAGATCGATTTATAGCTACTGTAATCATCAGATTGAAGAATCGAGAGAGTAAACATACACATAACCGTAGCGTCTGTCGAACAAAAATCGTTTTGATGGTCTTTTGGAGATTGTAAGAGAGACTTTAGAGGTCGATTGAACTTCCATGGTTATCTCTTTCGCAAAAGTAATCTGGATATGAATTTGAGGGTTGAAGATTCTGGTTTAATTTCAAAGGGATACCTAAAATAAAATTTACAAGGGTTTTGGTTTGTTAATTTATTTTCCATTTTTTTTTTTTCCCGGTGAACACAAACTTGAAACTTTAACTTTACTCCACTGTTAAAATAATCACAATCGTATTTTTACGGTATTTAAATCTGAAGAGTACATTAATTTATTATCAATATTTTGTCTTGAGGAGGTCTTATGTTAAGTGAAATTTGACTTTTGATTCGGCCCATCTGTCAAATAAATTTAGTTTTTGAATGGTTTACAAATGTTGTAATTTAAAGAGTAAATCTCGGTTTTGGTCCCTGTGTTTTGCAAATTGACTCCACTTGAGTACCAACGTTTATTTTGTCTCCATTTGAGTACCAAACTTTAAAAAAGTTGTATGTTTGAGTACTAAATTTTAAAAAAGTTGTCTGTTTCAGTCCTTTTGACTAACGGTGTTAACATTTTCTGTTAAATTTTTTTAAAAAAGACTAAAATACCCCTAAGGGCTATAAAAATATCACCATCTCCTACACACCACATACCAACACCACCACCACACACCACCGCCACCACACACCACCGCCACCACACACCACCGCCACCACACAGAAAATTCAGATCCGGTGAGATCAACCGGAGAAGAAGAAGCTCACCGGTGATGAATCTAGTATCTCACCAAACCCTGTTCGCTGGTCAAACTCAAAACCCCTAAAACTCAAAACCCCCAAAACTCAAAACCCCAAATCAAGGGAAGAAGAAGGGAGGTCAAGTACTCCAACAAGAAGTGCAAACCGTTTTTTTTTCCACCTGAATTGTGTGGTATGGACCTAATTCCAGTATCTCCAATCTTTTATTCAAGTTATTGACGTTGACTTGGTGGAGATCAACAAGCAAACCCCCTAGCAATTTTATCCGACCACACTTCCAGTACAGTATACAAATACCAAAACCCTAACACTTGAAAATCTAAAGTTCCCTTTTTCGAGAACGACGCCATTGTTGCCTAGAGCCTGTTGTTGAGAATACGAGCGCCTCGGTTAAGATGGTGATATCACTTGAATCCGACCAATCAAACACGCATCTGGGTGACAATTTACACTTGGAGTATATCTCCGGTGGCACTCTCGCCGGAATTCGCAAACACGGTGGTGCTGATGCTGCAAATTTCCGGAGTTACATACGGTGTATCACGGCGGCGTTGAGCTACATCCACGGGAGAAACATCGTTCATTGCGACGTAAAAGGGGCGAATGTGCTGATCGGAGAGATCTCCGGCACGGCGAAGCTCGCCGACTTCGGGTCGGCGGTGGCGACCGGCGGTGGGTTTCCGGGGATACGTGGGACCCCGCGGTGGATGGCGCCGGAGGTGATCAGAGGTGAGTATATCGGACCGGAGTCTGACGTGTGGTCGTTAGGGTGTACGGTGATTGAAATTCTCACAGGGGAACCACCGTGGGAAAACAGGGGTGCTGATACTCTCCGTCGAATTGGGTTCTCCGGAGACTTGCCGGAGATTCCATCGCCGGTGCCGGAGGATTTACGTGATTTTGTGGGTAAGTGTTTGAAGCGAGAGTGGAGGGAGAGGTGGACCTCCGATCAGCTGCTGCACCATCCGTTTCTGTCATCGTGTTCATCTGTTTCACCACTACAAATCAATGAAATCACCATCAACAAGTGTAAATTGTCACCCAGATGCGTGTTTGATTGGTCGGATTCAAGTTGTTCCGAAGAATCAATCATCGATGATCATCGATTCGACGCGAAACAGACGGTGGTGTGTGGTGGCGGTGGTGTGTGGTGGTGGTGGTGGTATGTGGTGTGTGATGGAGATGGTGATATTTTTATAACCCTTAGGGGTATTTTGGTCTTTTTAAAAAATCTAACAGAAAAAGTTAACACCGTTAGTCAAAAGGACTGAAACAGACAACTTTTTTAAAGTTTGGTACTCAAATGGAGAAAAAATAAACGTTGGTACTCAAGTAGAGTCAATTTGAAAAACACAGGGACCAAAACCGAGATTTACTCTAATTTAAATATACTTATAATTATAAGAGTAAATTTCGATTTTGGTCCCTGTGGTTTAACCAATTTTATCATTTTAGTCCAAAAAGGAATCTTTGATCATATCATGACCTGTGGTTTTATTTTTGTAACGGTTTTGGTCCCTGACACTAACTCTGTTAGTTTTTATAGTTAAATGTGAGGGTACTTTGGTCATTTTACATTTGAAGGGCTAGTTATATAAATTATATAAGATTAGGATAATTTTTGTATTTTTTTAAAACAATAAAAAATAAAAAACAAAACAAAACCAGAACAACTACCACTCTCCGCCACCATCACCATTAACCACCACCACTTCTCTTTCCTCCGCTACGACCCCACCGCCACCGCCTCCTCCACCGCCCGCACCACCTCTGTTTTGCAATCCAACATCAATGGCGACTCTTCGATTTCACCATCTTCTTCACTACCTTTCTCCTTCATCATCATCTCACCCCCACCGCATCGCCACCAACACCACCACCGTAAACCACTGCCAACACCCCTATCGCATTCTCCCTATCCCTGGTGGTCTCTATCCGCCGTATCACCACCACCATCGAAAACCCCTACCACCACCCCGTTAGATCTACCGCACCCAACTCTACAGAACCCGAACCAAACACCACCGCTAACCTTAACCCGTCAGCCACCTACCTACCTGCCACCACCACCACCCGTAACCACTCACCCAGTCACACATCCCTCAACCGATTCCTCCCTCGATCGACCCACAATAATATCTTTCAGCTTCTCTCTCACATTCCTTGGGTTTCAAATATCTCACCGGAGCTTTCGACTGCAAGCAATCGTCGGCCAATAGTTCAAGCTGGCCTCTTCTCGGACCTTTTTCCACTGATGGATCTGGCTTCTGTTTCTTGCTGAGCTAGGGCTTCGATTGATGAAGTTAGTGGCTTGAGTTTCTTGATGTCTGTTAGGGGATTGTTAGGGTTTGCTTGTTTGTTTGTTAGGGTTTGCGGTGAAGAGTGGCTTGAGTTTCTTGATGAAGTATGGATTTACGGTGGTGGTGCTGGAGATGAAGGTTGAAGGGGATTGTTAGGGTTTGCTTGTTTGTTAGGGTTCCTGCTGAACATGATGAAGTGTGGATTTACATGATGTACGGTGGTGGTGCTGTAAATCTAATATAATTTACATAAATAGTCCTTCAAATTTAAAATGACCAAAGTGCCCTCACATTTAACTGTAAAAACTAACATAGTTAGTGTCAGGGACCAAAACCGTTACAAAAATGAAACCACAGGGCATGATATGATCAAATATTCCTTTTTGGACTGAAATAGTTAAAATGGTTAAACCACAGGGACCAAAACCGAAATTTACTCTAATTATAATTATGGATTTTTTTTAAACTTTGATAATTATCTGGAAGGTTTTTTTATTGTATCTTCAAGTTGGTAATTTAATTTAAATATTACTGATTACCAATCTAAAAATGGTATTAATTGTTGTACAATAAGCATTAAAGGTTGTACATGTCTTTTTTTCTTTTAATTTTTTATTTTAAACTCAATATTTTTATATTTTTTTACTATTTGACCCCTATAATGTTTTCACTTTCAATTTTACTCTTCTATACTTTTCATCTTTTATGGTTTCATTTTACATTTAGGTTTAAATTTTGAGAGTTAATACGTTGTAATGTGTGTATGGTTCAACATTATTGTGCTAACTTTTCTCGTTTAACAGCTCCGTCACAATATGCGCGGTCCTAGATTGGTTTAGTTATTGTATTTATTGTTTTTCGTTTACGTGTGTGGTTCAACGGTTTTACGTCAAATTTTCATTTGATTTTTTTTTTTTTTAATGCGAGCTCTCCCGGTGTTAGTGGTCGTTGATAGTGATAAGACATTGATATTACTTGGCACGTTTTTACGCCTCCCCAAATGCGGGGCTTAATATTAATTATAATTTGTAAGTCAAGTTGGTTGTTTAATCATTGAGATCTGTAACATCATGTATTTTTACGTTAATTAAAAGTTAACGTTATTTAAACTTGTAAGGACCATTGTTGTCATTTATGAAACTCATGGGTGATTTATGTGTTAATGCCTTTAATTATTTAATTAATGGTTACATTAAATCAAGTTTAAAATGTTAAATAAAAATGATAATAATAATAATAATAACAACAACAATAATAATAATAATAATAGTAATAATAGTAATAATAATAATAATAATAATAATAATAATAATAATAATAACAATAATAATAACAACAACCATAATAATAAGAGTAATAACTTATAAATAATGGATAAGTTATAACTTACTTAGATCTTAAAGTTAAAGTAAGTTCAGGGGGCTTTATTGTCCATTTGGAAACTTTAAACATGAGGTTTGAGTATAAAATAAAAGAAACGAAACCACAGGGACCGGAACTGTAAATTCTCAAAACCCAAAACCCACCCCCACTTCTTCCCCGTTCTTCGGCCGAGTTCCCTCCACGATCGCGCACTAACACCCAATAATAATCCAATTAAATGAACCTGAACAATCATCTAACTACATCTAATCGACTACCATTCCCAATTTCAACCGAAAACACACAAACATAGTCATTCGATCAACCATCACCGTCACGACCTGCAACCTTATCGAAACCCATTTTTCGACCGATTTAAACTAAAATTGGTAAAGGGCTTTGAGTCGTGAGCATCCTTTGAAGCCTTACACGAAGTTAATTTGATTATCTTCAACATTTGCTCATCAAACGAACACCCGCTTGGTCGCGACCTGTTTCGCTACCCTGTACCCCGAATCAAACCTAATCAAGTAAGTTAATCACATCATTGCACTCGGTTTTACTTGGGGATTAAAAGCCCCAAGGTTAATTTCGTTAACATCTACAACTTTGGGTTCAATTGGGTCACTGTTGATTCTAGGGTTTATGTGATTTTGGGGGTTTTCTCTGATTATGTTTATAAGATATTAAAACCAAAGATAATCACGGCTGCGGCCCTGGTTCATTTGGTAAGACGCTTCCCCTTCAACCATGAGGTCCCGGGTTCGAACTCGGGCAACCTCAACCATTTTTTTGGGGTCTTTTGGACCTTAAATTAAATACTAAAAATTTCTAAAAATTATAAAAGGTCATTTTGTAAACTTTGATCATTTTAAAAATCATTTGAACATTTTCTGTAAATTATCTGCTTAAAGAGAAATATTTATATATTTTATTAAATCTTCTAAAAAGAAATATAAATGGTTTATTTTTATAAAAAAAAGTAGACATTAGATAATACTTTATCCCATAAATATTATTATTTCAACCGTTGTTTTCAAATCCTTGTTTTAAGTTTTGGTTACTAAATTTTATTTAATCTTTATATAGAGATACATACAAATTGTTATAAATGTCATACTTTTATATATATGATCTTACATAAAATGTAACAAATTCCTTTGAGTTTAATAAATATAAAAATAGTTTTATAAACTTTAAATATTTTTAGACATCAAATTGTTTTCTGTAATTTTCCTAAAATTTAAATAACTGAAAATCTTTTTAATAATACATATTAACAAAGGTTATTCTTGGGTTATTTCTATTGAAATGGATTATTGTTGGTCCAAATATTATTTTAAATTATAGTCGTTAAAATCACGATTATATCAAATGTTGTTCTAATTTTATATTTAAAATCTTACTAGCTAATATGGATGAATTAATATTATTTCCTTTATAATAATTTACATAAATTGTATGTTTCTTTGTTACGTTATTTAGAGTCCCCAAAACTCCACTTGAAACCCTAGTTCTCGTTTAATCCCTAATTCTATTATTAAACTTAAAATCTTGTAAATATATATATATACATAGGTACCTTGTGACGATACATCTTGGAACGACGTTTATTATTGATCTTATTAATCTTCATAATATACTTATTGCCAAGTGAGTATTTCTATACCCCTTTTTCGTATTTTCACACTCTGGGTGAAACATGTTACATTATAACCATTACACACGTAAACGTTTGATTCTTGTAAGCTTGTGGCAATTTACTTGTGTGTTGTAGTTAGTTGAACCTTGTAGCTACCATGTAATGTCGAATATATGTACAATCATTAACTATTGCTAGCCTGGCGACGTCATAGATCTATGGGCTTGACAAGCCTGCTTGGTTGATCAAAGTACACTTAGCTAATCGTATATACTTATAAATGTTTGAGACTTGTAAAACTTTGTTAAGGTTTGATTGGACATTCTGTCTTACATCCCTAGTTACTTTGTTCTCTAATTTACAACATGAATTGCCATCCTTTATATACTTATGTACTGAAACTATGGAAATCTCACCAACATTATTGTTGACCTTTTATTTTTAACATGTTTCAGGAAATGCTCAAGTTTGATTGATATCTTGAAGTGCTTTCACATCTAGGAATGGACCTGGTTAAATAAACGAAATAAATTGGATTGTTATATTTGGTGTTATGAAATTTCTTTTGAAACTTATAATGTGAATATTTACATTTAAATATAGCGTTATGTGGTTGTGAACAATCTTAACCCTCACATCTCGACGATTCCGCCGTTAAGGTTGGGGTGTGACAAGATCCATAACCAATTTATTATTTTCTCAAGGTTGTTAAGTTATTTATGGATCCGATGAACTATACAATTTACATTGTTCGCAAGAAAATAACATTGATTTGATTACAGGAAGTGATTGGCAATTCGGCATTGCAATTTGCATTTAAAAGATGATTTGGGCTTAATTAAAAAAGAAATAGAAAATAACATTCGGATCAAATGGGCTGATTTTGGTCACTATATATTTCTGGGCCAACTCTTTGATTGTTGGGCTGCTTTTGACCAAAAACGGAATTAAAACGAAACTCAATTACAGTTTGAGAAATGGGCACCAGCGGCAGCGGTTCTTTGACAACGAAGTTACTTGAGTTTAAGATGGCCGGCCCTTTGTTAGTTTACACTAGACATGAGTTTGCTTTTGTTATCTTTATTGATTGATGACTTAAGTACGTTTACATGTTTATCATGCTTTTGTGTTTTACTATTAATTACTGTGAACACGGTGTTTTTGCTGCTGCTGCTGCTGCTGCTGCTGCTGCTGCTGCTGCTGCTGCTGCTGCTGAACATGGTGTTTTGATTGGTAGCGTCGAGTAGTTAATTGATAATTAGTAAGAACCACATCATATAACGTAAGTTATTTAGTCTAGGATGGAGAGTCGTCGTTTGATGAATAGTCTATTGATCATCCTCCTTCACCGACATATTTTTTGCATATACCTTGGTCTGAGAAAGTCATTAGTTTTATAGTGCCCATCATTTCTCCTTGAGTCCTGGACTTGACAGTAACTATCGAGATGTGATTCTGAATTGGCCATTCATAGTTGCAAAAGCGATTTTGTTTCTAGCAGCGGCTACTTGGAAGTTCATAGTCGCGATGCAATTCCGTCATACTGTTGTTCATGAGCACGACTTGGATTTTAAACCAAGCTGAAAACTTTGAGTTAGATTTAGGCTCGGTTTTTAGTCAAGCCACCTTCACTCATCTTGGTTTGGCTTAGTTTCAGTTAAAATTGGTTCAGGATATAAAATAAAATGTTGAAATGCAACATCTTCAAACACATTTTGAGTTTATTGAGATGGTTACTAAGTTGGATATGAAGGGGCTGTTTGGTTGGGTCTTAATGACCCAAATTCGGACCTTTATGTCTGACTCGGTCAGACATGTGTATTTTGTTAGGTTACATCTGATTGAGAAACATGTATGACTGATCACTTATTAGGTCAGACATGAGTTTAGATCTGACCAAACTTCTCTTTCTCACAGCAGCAGCACATGTCGTTCCCCTTCATCTACAACTAGTCGTCGGCCATCACCAATGGCGCCACCATCGGCAGCGGCGCACCACTAGCAGGCGCCACCAACAGTAGCGCCCACCATCAGCGTCGATTCACAGGTAATTTCTTCTATTTTAAACATAATCTTTTGCCTTTTTGGGGGTCGGCCATGGCCGAAGCTTCGTCGGTTACGCTTCTCGTCGTTCTCCTTCAGCTGCCAAAGCTTCGCGGCTACCTTTCTATTTGAAACCTCCGCTGTCGTACTGTGCTTTTTGGAGGTCGGCCTTTGCGATTTCTATGATGGTTTGAATTTTTTTATTTAATAACTATTCATTATTAGAAGTTATGATCAAATAAATAAATTATATTCAGCAATGAATAATTCAGAGGAGTAAAATAGTTATTGTACATAGTTATTCAGATATTCAACCAAACAGATTTAAACTGGTTTAACACTTATTGGTTCAGACCTTTTACTGGTTCAGTCATCTTATTGGTCCAGCATTTATTCATTTATAAGTTACCAAACAACACCGAAGTTTACTTGTCACTTTATTCATTTATAAGTTACCAACCAACACGGAAGTGGCGAAGTTTACTTGTCCCTTAAGATCATAAGGCTCAGCATTCAGCAATGTTAATTACTAATTAGGAAGCTGCCAAGAGCACGTTGGGCCCCATATTCCTAATTTAGTTTCAAAATAAGACCACACTTTTCCATACTATGCCTATATATGTTCAAGATAATATTTTAAATTTTCATCGTTACGTATCCGTATCACTATTATTGCAACTTGCAAGAATATTTGTTGACAACTCTTTTTCGTCCTACCTGATAGCGTTTTCTTGTCGTTCATTGACCGACCTTTTAGTGATATGTTTTGTTCTCAATTATTCAATAGCACGTGAACGTGTTTTTAGTCACCAAGGCTCACTAACTTTAGCGAATACATATTGATCACACCTTAATTTAAGTTATAATTCATTTGATAGAGGTTTTGTTTTTTAGAAGGAGATTTAGAGTTCAAATATAAACATAACATAAACTAATTTGGAGTAATTTAGAAATAACAGTAGAGTGGATTCATTATAAAAAAAACACATTTGTTTACATGGAGTTACTTAGTCAAATTCAGTCATTGGCAAACTAACTCACTAACTTATTAATCACTGCTGTTAAAGGGCGTACCTTGTGCTGCAAAGAGCTTCCGCGTTTTCGCAGGGTCCAGGGAGGGTCCGTCCCATTTAAGGGAAGATGTACGCGGTCTTTCCCCCACATTTTGTGAGGAGGCCGTTTCCACGGATCAACCTGAGACCTTCGGTTCCTTAGGAACAATTTTTACCGCTTCGTCAAGGCCCGCCCTCTTTATTAATCACTACTGTTAAAAAACAAAAAAAAGAACCTTTGTAACTAATTTAGTCAAGTCAAGGACAAGACTTTTATTGATTTGTTGAACAATAAGTGGCCACCCAAATTTGGACAACTCAGTGATAAATTTAATTTATGCATGGTGGAATTTCTAAGGGTTTAGAGTAGTCGTTTTCCTTTCACTTGACTAACACACACACACACACAAAAAAAAAAAAAAACAATATCATTTCAACCGCCACACGATTACCTATAATGTCACAACGTACACTTGATAGAA
Organism: Flaveria linearis; assembly: GCA_024085815.1. NCBI lineage: Eukaryota > Viridiplantae > Streptophyta > Magnoliopsida > Asterales > Asteraceae > Flaveria > Flaveria linearis. The sequence continues at coordinate 14,578,508 of CM044002.1, forward strand.
AACAAAAGAAAAAAGAAAACAGATCTTAAACTGATCTCAAAGAGACTACAACCGTTGGCTCCTTTATTTGAAACATTGTTAAATGTTAAGTAGTTAAGATGATCATACTCACTTAGTTACCATCAATAGTGATAGGTTTGCCAATAGCAAGCAATGGCACTTTCTTATGGTTAGCCAGACCAAATGTCCCTTCCATATTTATATCCTTAGGCTTAACATCCTGCGGCAACGACCAATCGAATTTATACAGAAACGTAGCCAACGTCATCTCATCGATCGCCATTGAATATATCCTCCCGGGACAAGCCCTCCGTCCCGCACCAAAAGGGATCAACTCAAAATTATGCCTCACAAAATCAGTAGATGACTCCAAGAACCTCTCTGGGACAAACTTCTCAGGTTTATCCCACACTTTAGGATCCTTCATAACCGAGTACACGTTAACGTACACCCTAGTCCCTTTTGCGATATCATACCCCATTACGTTGACATCCTGTCGCGCGACTCGTGGCAGTAGAATCGGGACGGGAGGATGCAACCGCATGCTTTCCATGATCACAGCCTTGAGATATGTCATCTTCTCTAGATCTTCACCGGTTATGTCTTTCCTTCCATTTAGGACTGTCTTTACTTCATCCTGAGCCTTCTTCCTGATATCCGGATTCCTCATAAACTCCGTCATCACCCATTGGATCACCGACGCTGTTGTATCCGTAGCAGCAACATACGCATCCTACGTACAAAGTCGATCAGTTCAAACATGGGTTCGATACTAGAAAACTGAGCATTTGCGACTGCTGACTGTTACATAATATAAATAAAGAGATCGAGATAGAAAGATATATATACCAAAAGGAGTGCTTTGAGGACTTCTGAATCAATCTTGATTCCAGTATTATCTTCCTCCTGGATCTTGAGCAGTACTTCTATCAGCGGTTTGAACCCGTCTTCAGTAACAACCGGATCGGGGCTAGTCCTCGCTAACCGCTCTTGGACCGCACCCGTTAAGAACTCATCCAAAGTTAAGGTAATTCTGTCCACTCTAGATCTAACACCTCTAATAACATCAACCACTGCAAGCTGAGGAATAGCATCCTCAAAGTAAAATGTCCCCAACATCTCAGAGATCTCTTTCATCAGCTTCTTGAACCTCCTCCCGATCTCCCCATCGTTATATGTTCGCCCGAACGCTGCCATACACGTGACATCATTCGAGATCGATAACGCCATAGAAGTCACATCTACAGGCTTGTTAGCCGAAAAACACTGCCCTATATCTTTCACGTAGCCCGCGATTATCCTTCGCCTCATCGCCTCGAATGTTTGCACTGTTTTGTTACACAAAAGATGTAGCGTTAGAATACTCTTCACTTGCCTCCAATGCTCACCATAAGGGGCGATGGTGGCATCCTTGAGATTATACGATATCGCCTTAAACATTCGTGTCGCGGGTCTGTCAGCAAAGGCTATATCATGTGTTTTCATGATCTCGCGAGCGGCTTCGGTTGTGGAGACCACCAAACTTGGTAAGGTGCCCACGTAGACGAACATGAGGCCGTTCGGGTCGCCATAATGTTTAGCGATGGATTCGAAGGCCTCGTGGACATTTCCCTTGAGCTGGTGGAGGTTTCCGATGAGCGGCAACCGCGGTGGCGATGGTGGTAGTTTTTTGGTGGTGGTTGGTGGTGTAGAGTTGTACCATTTCAATAACAAAAATGCTGCACCGAAGATCAATGGCAAACTGTATAAGGGAACCTGTTGCAAAAAACTCCACATTGTGTCACAAATGTGAGATGATTAAGGGTTTGATTAGGGGGGCTGAGTGAATAAAATGGTGCTTGTGGTTTTGTGTTGAGTGATCATTTTACTATTTATAAGTATAGCTAGCACACTGTTGATGACAATTATTGTAACGATATTTAAAAAAAAAAGGTTAGACACAAAGTGTGGCTGATTAATAAACGATTTTTCGTGACACATTACTCGAAATAGCTTCAACTTCTCCTTTGTCGACCACCTTTTCCTTCCCAATCAGTGCACGTTAATGATTATATATTTTGTTTGCTTTATCTATATGAAATTTAAAAAAAGGCTTTAATTTATCTTTATACTTACATGTTTTTTTCCTAATGTTTCGTAAATTACATTGGATATCTTTAAATTAAATAGTTTGTATTTTGTAACACGTTAGGTTCTATAGTCTAACTAGCTTTAGTAAACCCGTGTAATACATATATTGAATAAATAAAATTTTAAAATAATAAAAATTTAAAATAATATTATAAGATATGATATGATAGAAATTTACATATGAGTACCCTATAAGTAATAAATCAATGATATCAACTTTTTAAACTTTTGTTTTTAAACTTTTCCAAAAAAAATAAATAAATAAGCATTTTGTTCTAAAATAAATCGTAAAAACAAATGTCATTTTAAACTTTTCTTATTATAACTCTTAATTTTAATTATTTTTTATTTTTTTTAAAAAGTATACTTTTTTATAAACATGAATTTTAAAATATATTGTATTTTAGAAAAAAGTTTGATGTTTAAAAAATTTCTTATTTTAAAAACATTTATTTCTATAAAAATAACATTAATAAAAAATCTCTTTCTTAATTTATTAAAAAATTATTTATGATATAAAAAAGATTAAATTATATCATTAGTAATTAAGAAAACTATTTAATGTGAGAGAGAAGCGGGAAAATTTTGATCAGGATGATTATGGTGCTTCCGCGTGTCCTCTTATGTTACCTTTTTATTAGAGTAGGAAGATGTTCAATTATTGTGACGTGTGTATTAAGTGAGGGTATTTTTGAATATTCATCTGTCCTTTTTATTAGAGATTGCCGTCTTTTTTAATCTCACTTTCATTCTTCGTATTCCATCTTTGATGTTCTTTCTCCCCAAATTCACTTTCATCATTGACATAAGAACTGGAAGCAAGATGTTTCATTTCGGAAATATACGGCTTGATTCTACATTGTTCTAAGTTTTTGGTAATCATTTGAATTTTATTTAATAGGGTAGTTCATCGTTTGACTTTCATTCGTATTCCATCTTTGACGTTCAATCGTTTGACTTTTATTGTATTAGATCATTGACATAAGAACTGTGAATGCTCTAATATTGTATACATAGGATCCCCGTCAAAACTAATAGTTTCAATTAAAATCCCCTAAAAAGCTTCAAATATTGTTTCCATGATCAAGTCAATGGACCTCGTTGAGTCTATAGCCGCATCAATATCTTCAACTGCTTTCGTAAATAATATTGAGAACTAATATTTCACAAGTGAAGTGTAGAAACATAAAATTTTCTCTTAATTGAAGAATAAACGTGGGCGTTCTTTAAGCCAAGGGAACACAAATACTTGGTGAAGTCGAATGAAGTCCCCCAATTTAGACTTTTGTGACAAAAATGCCTATATATGGGTTTAATTAGATTATATATTGTATATTGGTATAAACGGTGGTTTTCAAAATATAAAATGCTATCATGTTCTTCGATGCAACGGTGATAGAGGCACTTTTGGCCATAGAAAGCTGCAAAGAGCTTGTTGGATGTCACATGTCGCTTCCAAATTTATAAGAATCCACGATTCTGCTTTTTTTTTTATTGTCGCAATAAATTTGAGATCTTACTACTTGCTTGTCTGGTATTGCTTTCTGAGTGAAGAATAAAAAATGGCCCGGTTATTAGGACACCATTTAGTTATAAATTAACATCTTTAGATTTTTATACGGTTCGTATAGTCCTATCCATATCGTATAGGAGATCATATAGCTCTATATGGTGCATATAATACCTCTCATAGCCTTTTGAATTTTTCTTCGTAGTCAGTGTCAAAATTTACAATGCGTGTCATTTAGGCCTATATGTGTCGTATATGGGGTCGTATAAGGCTATATGGGGTCATATAGGGCTATATGGGGGTGTATAGCCCTCTGACAACAACCCCTGAATTTTCCTCGTTTCAACGTCTTCGACCCTTGATCGATGTCGTGTGGTCGGTCAAAAATATATTAAAGAGTACCTAATCACCCTTAATAGCAAAGGGTAAGCAGGGTGTCGAATCCATAGGGAATCACAGGAAAGTGCTAGTAACGATTAAACTAGAAGAATTAAACATTGAAAAAGGAAATTGCTTGATTAATTGAATTGAGAAATAATTAACTTAACGAAATAAAGTTTAAGTTTTTAACAATCTTGAAGAAAAGCAACCCACTTTAGGATCCAGGTTTGGTAAAGTCACAATTTTTCTTGAATAAAACCTAGTAAGAATTCATTAATGGTGACTTACACATGATATGATTTAAGTGACAATTATGGATTAAAGTTTAAAGGACCTTATTCACACAATTACCAATTTGACTAATGAAACCCTTATTCTAATAATCAATCACGTAATGATCATAGACAACCAAAGTTAAAGAAGATCAAAATTAGGTTAAATCATAATCAAACTGTTTAAATAATCAAATCATAAATTAAATCTAACAAGAACTTAAAAGGTTCAAGATTTAACCTCAAATCTAGGTTACAAACTAAGAAAAATAAGAACTTGCACAAACCCTTCCCCCGAAGTGAATCACAATGGATTTAGCCTTGCATTATCATCGATTCTTCAATAAAAGTGTAATTGAGCATGTAATTCGGATGAAATGGATGTTCTTGATGTTGGAAGAGCTTGAGAATGATTCAAGATTGCTAATTTTCGTCCAAGATTGCTGTATGTGAAGTGTAACTCGAACTAGGGTTTTTTCCCTTTTAAATCCCTTCAAAATAGGCTCAATCTCAACAAAAACCCGGACCCCGGCGTCGGTGGCGCCTATGGAGGCGTCAGTGGCGCCACCTTCCTGTGCAACCTTGATTTTTATGTGTAGTTTTTCGGGACCTTTCCGTTGATAGGTCATGGGCCCCGTAACTCCCTTCCTAGCTCAAGTTATGCCCGTTTTAAGATATCATTGCCGTACAACTTCGATTTATCATATCTTGGCTTCTCGAGCTCCAATTATCATCCCGTTTCTTCCCATTTCTCCGTATTCTTCACGTTTAACCTACAAACACCAAATACTCCCAAAGTAACTCTATTTCTCATACATTTATACATAAAACCCGGAAATAAAGTCGTTAAACGTTAAACTTTCACCACCCGATCAACCCTATACGTCTCTTATAGAGCTCCACGAGACGTATAAACGTATGTCAATTTATGAGTGGGTGCTTTAATATTAGGACCCATAAGGACTACAATTGTTTTTGTTTGTACCAAAAGATTCTAGGTGATGCATTTTGAAAATTAATACTTTACATTCTGGTTTTACAAATAACTAGTAGGTTTTTAGATTTATTGTAAAGAAATGGGGTAACTTTATAGAATAGTAATCAAGTTTGAAAATTGTTCTAATTAGGTCACTCATAAACTTTTTTGTTCCAATCAGGTCACTAAACTTTATTTTGATGTTCCAATCATATGTATTTAACCTGAATAATAGGTAATAAACTTAAAAATGTTTAAAAAAATTAAAAATAATTAATAAATAGTTGAATATTTAAAAAAACTGAAAAATGTTTAAAAAATGCATAAACATTGTCCAAATTTTTGTAAAAATTGAAAAATAAAAATAAAAAATTACAATTTTTAGTAAAAATTAAAAAATACATTGTGTATTGATTCCAAACGGATCAACGTACCAATTATACCAACATAAATCTTATATATCCAAACGGGTCAACATAGCCAAATACATAGGTTCACCTGCTGCTCGATTATACCTGCTGCAAAGTTTACATAGGTTATACCTGCTGCTCGATTCGTACCGAATAAAGGTTATCGTTTGTATCATTCATTGCATCAATACTTGACATAGCTTCCAAAGGTGACGGGTCGAAGGTGGGCCAACGGCGGTTACGCAGGTCGGCTGCGATGGTGGTGGGACGACGGTGGTGGTGCGGAGTCCGGCAGGTGGTGGTGCGGAGTCCGACGTAGGTGGTGGTGCGGAGTCCGACGTAGGTGGTGGTGCGGAGTCCGACGTAGGTGGTGGTGCGAAGTCCGACGTAGGTGGTGGTGCGGAGTCCGACGTAGGTGGTGGTGCGAAGTCCGACGTAGGTGGGCTACGATCAACTAGCGAAGGGGGGGGGGGAGCGATGGGGTTGACAACGATGGTGGGAAGGATGGCAGGGGGTGCGATGGGGTTGACAGAGCCGGCGAAGGGGGGACGACGGTGTGGGGCGGAGTCCGGCGAAATGGGGGGCCGGCGAAGCAATCCCGGTGAATTTGCTGTACGTGAAGATGGTGATGGAGAATATAATATGGAAGCTTTTAGATTAGGGTTTTTTTAATATTATTTTAGGAATTGTAAATGTGATTTATATATTTGTTTAATTTGTTTTAAATATAAAATAAAAAATTACCTGCTAAGCAGGTTAATTATATAAGATTAAAACACCGCTTCAAAGTTTAATGATGTAATTAAAACAATTTCAAACATAAGTGACCTGATTGGAACACCTAGTAAACTTGGTTACTATTTCGTGAAGTTTTCCCTAAAGTTTATGCACTGTAGACTATGGTATGAGTGTGTGTATATATTATTATTGTAAAGATATTTAGTAGGTTTTCGGTCTGAGACCGGCTGAAACGGTTGAAACCAAATTTAAGATATTGCAAATTAAATAGAATCTCTATACCTAATAAATAAGTAAATTATTGTGTCATTTATTATAATTCTATGAAATTAATCCTTTTTATCCATTATGTTTGATGTTTGATTAGTGCATGCTAAGAAAAATATTATTTAAAATAGCTATTTCGTTAATCGACTCACATTAACTCTACCATCAGTTATATTACTTTAATTAAGTTTTAATATTATCCAATTAATTTAAATTTAAATGGTAAGACTTATTGACTAACCAAGTTCACTATGTATCATGTAATTTATTATTTAATAATTCATGAAATAATTTATTTAAAGCATTAGATTTTGATAACTTTTAGACATCACGTTAAATTTAATATGTAATTTATTATTGTTATTATTATTATTATTATTATTATTATTATTATTATTATTATTGCTATTATTATTATTATTATTATTATTAATATTATTATTTTTATTATTATTATTGCTGCTATTATTATTGCTATTATTATTGCTATTAAGTTGAAGATGTTACAATGCTACCTCTCTTATTTATTAATTATTTTAAAATATTAATTTTTTTATTTAACACATGTAATATACAAGTTTTTGTTTAAATAGTTAAATTATTAATTTATGTATTGTTTCTAGTTATATCTGGGCCGGGATAAAGGGTGAACCCAAGCTGTATGTCCCACGTGAAATTCTTGCTGTTTCATGTAGCTACACCCCATATTAAATGGATCATAAACCCAACTCAAATCAATGCATCTTTAACAAGAAACCGTACACCTCCATCTCACGGGCTAATGGGCTCTTCTTTTATTATATAGAAGTTAATTAAAAAAATACCCAAATAAATGCCATTTTACGCTTTTACCCTTCAAAAGAGCATATATATTTAGTCACCACTGATCAATATTGCATGATCAACTCAATATGGGAAGTTTGACAAAAGAGTTTGGGTTTTGGGTGTTGGCTGCTTCATTGTTGTTATTATCAGGAAAGGGGTGTCCACAAGGTGAACCACAAGTTCCATGTTTCTTTATCTTTGGTGACTCTTTGGTTGATAATGGCAACAACAATGGGCTTATCACTCTTGCTAGAGCCAACTACAGACCTTATGGCATTGACTTCCCTCAAGGTGCCAGTGGCCGGTTTACCAATGGCCGGACTTTTGTCGATGCATTGAGTTAGTTTCTCACTTCTTATGTTAGTTTTTACGCGTGTACATTTGATCCTTGAAAGACATCTAGTGTAAACCAGAAACTTTTTTCATGAGGGTCGGAAATATTTGTGATCAACTATCGTCAAATATTAACTTTTGTATCCGGCCCATACATAATAAAAAAATTAAATTACTTTGTTTGTTGTATTACAAGAGGTTATACGTGACAATAATTTCTTCACCTTTGAATAAGTTTGGGATGCTATACATGGTTTTTTGAAGCTCAACTTCTAGGATTTAGAAACAACATCCCACCCTTTGCAAGAACTCGTGGTCGGGCGATACTTAGTGGACTGAATTTTGCATCTGGAGCTGCTGGTATCCTCGATGAAACCGGCAATAATCTGGTGAATCTACTTTCTTATGTGTTTAGCTTTTCATAATTTTTCTAAAATGCTGTGCTCACTTTAGTTCCTGAACAAATTTTGGAATGTATATAGGGGGATCACATTTCAATGAACAGGCAAGTAAGTAACTTTGAGAGTGTAGTGCAACTGATGAGGCGTTACTTCAGAAATGATGATAATGCTTTGGGAAGTTACATTGGCAAGTGTATATTCTACTCTGGAATGGGAAGCAATGACTATCTCAATAACTATTTCATGCGCGATTATTACAATACTGCATCGCGATTCACCCCACAAGCCTATGCAGATGCACTCATTAATGATTATTCTAAACAGCTTACCGTGAGTACTTTTAGCCTCTTCTTACAAACGACTCATCACTATCGTCCTGATTGAATTTTTGTTGTGTTAATAAAGTGTATATCTGGATTCAAAATATACCCTTTATGGATGCATTGAAACTTTTGAATGTATGAGTTATAATATACCTTACTATGCGCATATTTATCAGGCATTGTACAATTTGGGTGCACGGAAAGTGGCAGTGACTGCCGTGGGTCAAGTTGGGTGCATACCTTATCAACTAGCTCGGTATAATGGTAGCAAAAGCAGGTGCAATGAAGACATAAACAACGCTATCATGTTATTTAACTCAGGCCTACAAAAACTTGTAGAACGCTTTAATAATGGCGCGCTTCAAGGTTCACAGTTTGTTTACTTGGATTCGTATAAAGCAACCAATGATCTTATCCAGAATGCTAGATCTTATGGTACCTCAACTCTGCTGTTTATTTTGATTACATGATTATTATATTGCTTTAAAAAAATATCTTACTATACATGTTTTAAATTACGTGTAACCTATAGGATTCGAAGTAATTGATAAAGGATGTTGTGGAGTTGGAAGAAACAATGGTCAAGTGACATGTCTTCCTCTTCAACAAGCTTGCAGGGACCGCTCAAAGTACATATTTTGGGACGCCTTTCATCCAACTGAAGCTGCAAACATCGTCACCGGCAAATTAGCATACTCATCAAGATCACCATCATACACATATCCAATTAATATTCAACAACTAGCTTCACTATGATGCACTTTTGTATGGTCTGCTTAAAAATTTGAATGTGTTGTTTCAATGTTGTTTGAATTTGATCAAGAACTATGTTGGTCTGGTTCAAACATGTTTCTCTTTTTTAATGTTTGTGTTGGATAATAAAGTTAAAGTGATTCACTCTAGACACCAAAGAATCAACAAATTAAGAATTAAATACTTAAATTAACAAGAGATTTTACGCCGACGGTTAATGATTTCTTGTTAAATTGGATCAAAATATTAGAGAGAAATTACATGCCAAAATGAATACAATTGTCTGCCTATGATTTTCTCCTCAATGCTTATATATATACATTTGGCAATCTATAATGGTTTCTAACAAGAAGCAAAAAATGAATCTTAAATCCTTGTCATCGCTAACTAGGCATCATGTAATAATATAATAATACCAAATGATCTAATTGCAACATAAGTCGGACATATATCTAGATCTGTGGTCTAATCAACCACTGCAGAATAACAAGAAATGCATCATCAAAATTCATTCCGATGAAAAAACAGCCCGTAGCAAAAAGGGTCACATACTCTAATCTGATAATATAATGGGTATATTAGGAGTGAAGAGTTTGTCTGTTTATAATCTTAAACGTTGATATTTATTACTCTAATCTAGAACAGATCATACAACAACAAATAAAATCTACATAAGTTTCATCATAGTGACTTAAGTATGTGTTCAAGTACATCATCATATGTTCGCGAGTTGTTGAATGTTCATGGGATAAACAAAATCAGTACCACCGTTGAAAGCCTTCTTTCCCATCAAAATATTCACTGCTTCTGTCGGGTGAAACGCGTCCCAAAACACATACTCATTCCTGTTAGGACACGGGTTTGGAAAGGTAAACATGTTACTTGCCCTCTGTTTCTACCTATCCCGCAACATCCCCTATTCACAACACGAAATCCTGCATCAAGAAATCCAAATATATTACAATTTTGAGCGAATATATATCGGATTGTAGCTAAATATATACTCAAGGTTGTAAGTACTACCGTAGGATCTAGCGTTGGAAATCAAATCCTCAAACATGTTATCAACATTAATGTAGACAAACTTAGAACCCGGGAGATTGGTGCTTAAGTTGTTAATCATGGTCCTCATGTTCACGTTGAAAGGTCGGACGAGCTGGTTCACCTCCTCAGAGCATCTTCCACCCGCGCTTCGGGCTAAGATGTTTGGTATACAACCCATGAGTCCTATCCCAGCCAAAACAAATTTACGCGCTCCAAGATTGTAAAGTTTCTAAATCAAAACAACACATAGTTAAATACTGATCCTCTATATATATAGAAAAACCAAATGGTTGTGAGTTCTAGTCCTGTAGTGTACGGTATCTAATGATTTTATCCTATAACATTTTAGGTGTTAGCTGTTAAAAAAGTTATTTTGTCAGCTTACAGTGAGTTGAGTGGTGTATTCTTTAGACAAAAGGTCTGCAAACTGTTGGCCGTTGTACTGGCTGCGGGTAGGGTAGTTAGGCATGAGGTAGTTGTTTAGGTAGTCATTGCTACCCATTCCCACAAAGAAAAGACTTCGAGAAAGCATCTGAGCCACATCGATTGCACCCGAATCAGCCGTGATTTGATCCAAAGCGTTTTCGAAGTTCTTAATCTGTTGGTTGAATGGGAGGCGATCCACCTATATAGCCAGCAGAAAAAAAAATTTTTTTAACCACCTATACATGAACCAGTTTATTTTAGAAATCACGAAAAGTCCCCCTAATCAAGGGGATATAAATTAAAACTTACAAAATTTCTGCCCGTTATATCGAGGATCCCAGCAGCCGCAGAGGCGAAATTGACACCATGAATCATTTGATCTTTAGAATTTGATGCTTGAGAGTAGGCTGGTATAAGTGGCAATCCAAGTAATTCCGCTGCATTAATAAAAACAACCAAACTTTAAATCAATGCACTTGTAAATATTAACACATAAGAGTAAGTACGTTATGAATCTAATAATTAAAGCTATTTGACTAATGTTGCATTTGCATGTCTTTGAAACTACATGATCTTTTTATATATGCACAACAAAGAAGTAGAAATGAGGGACCTATTTCATCAACCATGGTGTAACCATTGGAGAATCTGCCAGTAGGACCTTCATTGAAGTCTATGCCGTAAGGAAAATAATTCGCCTTAGCGAAAGAGTTCAAGTCATTGTTGTTTCCATTGTCAATTAGCGAGTCACCGAATATAAACATCGCTGGAACCATCGCTCCACCTTGAGGAAACGCGCCTGGCACAACATCAGTATCCCCATGACCAATTTCATAGTCTTGTGCCCAGACTAATAGACCGCCACTTGACAAGATGACGATAGCCAAAATATACGAGAAGCAATAAAATTTGAAGGTTATCATATTTTCGCCCCTCATGGTAGTTATTTTGTGTATCAGTTAAGTTTGTTCTTATGTGTGATGTACGTTTTAAAACCTGAAACGGGGTATATATAATATATAGATCGATCAGGGTGAATATATAGAGATTGGTATGATATTAAAGTTAGTTGGAGAGTAGTAAATGCTTCCACCTAAGAAATCAGAAATCCGTTTCTAAAAGAATCCCTTGTCTTTTTTTTCTTCTGCGAATCAATTTTTTTTGATGGAATTATGGCCAACATGAAAGAAGAATTCAAATGTCATTATCGTAGCCTATTAACGGTTCATAATCTCTGAATGATTAGGAGATAACCTTAATGTTGAATGTTTAAAAGGTTAAATCTTAATGATATTTTTTAATCATTCACCATCAGGGTTACCTCTTAACTATTAAGATGTTATGAACCATTAATAGGTAGTTTCTTAACTATCATTTATCACTCGCTCATCGGGGACGATCAAAGGCTAGGGTGAATGAAGTGCATGCACGGGAAGGGTCGTCACTAGCAGCTAACACCACAGATTCAATACTACGGGTTGACGTGCTGGTTTACTACTACACCAATTTAAAGAAAAGTTATTGAAGGAAAAGAAGATCATGGGAGGGATAAAACTTGGAAGCCTCGGGATATTAGTGCTAGAACAGCATTCCGGCTTGTTAGGGATGGTGGTGGGAAGGTGTTTCCCGTGGGTTCACGCGTTACACTCGGCTGGCCTAACCGTGATGGTTCATTGGTTCAGCTAAAAACTCTTGGGAGTCTAAAAGTGCGAAGTTTGGTGCAGTTGACTTTTGTGTTGCATGTGTACTCTTAATTGCGAGCTCACTAAATTCTGTTTCTGTTGTCTTAAATGTATCGCTATACCCAAGAGTACTTGCAGCAAGCTATCGGTTTTCACAGGCTTTGACTTTCTTAATCCGTGTTTTTGTGTAGTTGGCGGTTGGTATGCATGGTTGACATTCATTTACTGATCCTGTTTGTATACTTAAAATTTATGTGACATTCATGAAAGTTTAATGATTGTCAACGATAAGTTTTTTCTATTATATATTTTTTTTTGAACAGCAAAAATTTTATTCATTCACCAAGGAGAAAAATACATTCTCTAGCAAGAGGCTAGATACAATAACGAGCCAATTACATTACCTTAACAACTCTGTATTAAATTTTCTCCAATTATTCCAGTCAAGATTATACATCCTAGCTTGATTTTTTATCCAAAGAAAACCCATAATCTTGATTTCCTCCACAATACTTTCGATTGGGGTCCTCTTATTGGCGAAGATGAGATTGTTACGAGCCTTCCAGATAGCCTAAGAACCAATAAGGATAATTGATTTAACTAGTGTCTCCTTTTTATCTTTATCCATAGACTTCTCATGTGAGCATAAAAGATCTTTAGACGAGAAAGCGAAAATTTGTGGAATGTCGCACCAGGAGCTAATGTGTAACATCGCGTATATATTCATTAATAAAAGTTAGTTTTAAAAAACGTCGATGTTGATTCCGAAAAATACAATAATCATAATAATAATAATAATAATAATAATAATAATAATAATAATAATAATAATAATAATAATAATAATAATAATAATAATGCTAGTGGTAGTAATTGTCACATCCCGGCGGAAGCGCGAAACGATGTTCGGGAGTGACTAGTTTTTATCAGAGTGCATTAATTATAACAGAATAACACGTAGAAATATTATTAAGTAAAACAACAACTTGAGACATGCTTTTTATTTATAATATCCGAAGTCACATCACATTACATAATATATCAAAATTGATGTAACTAATTACAACTAAGTTAAACTATAGCATGTTCTTCAAACGCGGTGGAAATGGGCATCCACGTACACACTGAAGTCAACAATGTTGACCGTCAGAGTAACACAAACCCTTCCCACTATTTCGCCCTAACCATTGTGGGCGTCGAAACTAAAATCAAACGAATTAGTCATTTTGCCCTGAAAAAGCACACATAACAAAGTCAACAAAGATGTTAGTGAGTTTCATAGGTTTATATAACAAAAGTTATTTTGTTGATGTATTAGTTACAACCAAACCTGCACAAACATAATCATACTGTCACGAAATAATTCACAAAATCGAGTAATATTTCATCCTAACCCTCATTCTGGTTAGATACAGGGAAATAGTAACTAACCCTCATTCGGTTGATACTAATTCTCCTAAGTAGCGCTACTAATATTACCAGACGGTTCCTCATTCGAACTAATGGTTGTATCACAAATGACAGTAAGTTAACTCAAGTAAAAATAATACATCAACCATAAATGTATGCTTTCCCCCCAAAACTTTACTGAATATCAAAACGGTTGGAAAATGGGGCTATGAACTCACCGTATCTTCCCACTTGAACCTAATAAAATAGTTCACAGTGTTAGATAATACTCAAATGTTTTTTCTGGTTTTCATTGATTGTAAAAGGTAAATGAATTTTGTAGAGAAACACTTTCGGGCCTCCAAAATTCCCTTTTTAAGTGTTTCTATATAATAATTGTAACTTACTTTATAAGTTACAACAATAACTCAAAAATAGCTCATGACTTCTAAAATTTACCAAAATATTACAGAAACTTGTTTAATTTATTTAGAGTTTCTTGTAATTTTTATGGTATTTATCTCCCAACAGATTATTTATTATAAAGTCCACAAGATCACAAGAATTCATAATAAATAGCTACTGGAGTTAATAAAATCCTATATTTTTACAGTCAACTTTTAATATTAGATAGCTACTGGTGTCTAATCTATCACGTCCAAATTCTAATCTCATCAATCAGTAAGTATTCATATCCCCTTTTTATATCATTTCCTATTTGGGGGAAATCATGTGATACAATATATTCAATCATGATATTCTATTGTTGTTTCATTCTAAATTCAATTCAAGACAGGTTATGTTATTACTTGCAATTACGTGAACATACTATGCTAAACTGGACGACAATAAAACCCTAATTCAATCAATCAATCCTGGTATCAATGGTAGATCTACTGGTTTGGACAACCCACCCCATATGAACAGTCGAGTGGTGATTGCGCCAGAGGCAAGAGTCAATCTATGGTGTATGTGTAGAGTCTATTATATGCAAGTGTCAAGTCAAGGGGTTTCTATTGTGTCGGTTTATCTATATGCTTTACTATTGCAATATAAGTCTTAACGTTACCTTGTGAATTGGATTATTCTCAATCAACCAATCAATCTATATGTATATTCAAAACTGTGATTACTCACCAGTTAACTCTTTAGCTGACTTTATTTTCTCACATGATTTCAGGTTAAGCAAGATAGTGGACTTCTACCTGCTCATTTAAGACCCGGACTTAGTTAAAATAAAAGACAATTACTATTTGTGGTTTCAATTGTTGTATTTGTGTATGTTGAACTTATATTATCTTGTAATCTGATTTTAATATTATTTCCACTATTAGACAACCATGTGTTATGAACAATCAATCATTCCCTCGTCCGCTCCGATGATTCCGCCGTCGGTCGGGGTGTGACATAATGCACTACCAAACCACGGTTGCAGTGTAGCAGCCCGTTAAAACATGATCAATAGATTCATTAGTTTCACCACAAAGTCTGCATAAAAGGGAGGGGGTTGGAACATTCCTTGAGTGAAGGTTCAACATCGTGAGAAGACGGTCTAATGCAACTCTCCATCCAAATACGTTAACCTTGATTGGCAGCCACTTGTTCCATTTAAAATCAGTCTCAATCAATGAGTTCTGGTTATGAGGGATCAATTTCTTGATGGACTTAACTGAGAACTCCCTGTAGGAGTCTTCCTTCCAAACCCACTTGTCGCCATCTTTATGAATCAGTTCTCTGATAGAAATGCTAGCCTCAGAGAGTAGATGCTCCACCTTGGTGATCGCTAACCATGTCCCAGAAAGTCCCCTTTTAAGAGGAAGCATGGACGCATTCCTCCTAGATGTATGCAAGGCTGTTACCACCAGGTTCCATAGTTTCGAACTTTCAGTCTTGTATCTCCAGAACCATTTGGAAAGAAGAGCAATGTTAGTATCCTTCAAGGAACCGAGCCCCAGTCCACCGAGATCTTTAGGAGCAGTTGCTTGGTTCCATGAAACCCAACTAATTTTACGTTTATTTTCATCACCTCCCCATAGAAATCACCTTCTTAGAGCTTCTAACTTGTCAATCACTTTGATAGGGGCACGATATAAAGAGAAGTAGTAGGTTGGAAGGCTATCCAGAACCGATTTAATCAAAGTGATTCTACCCCCCCATAGAAAGAGTAGAAGCCTTCCATTTTGACAATCTTGATTCAAATGTTTCAATAATCGGGGTCCAATTACAGTACCCGTTCATGTTGGCCCCAACTTTCAATCCCAGGTAGTCAAAAGGTAGCATACCGGGTTTGCACTTTAGGAGGTTAGCCTTCCCATTAACGTCGTGTTGCTCAACACCAATACCCAATATCATAGACTTCTTTAAGTTTATTTTGAGGCCTGCAACCATGTGAAAACATCTTAAGGCACGAATTAGATTCAAAAGAGTTTCATTATCCCACTCATCGAAGATAATAATATCGTCCGCATATAAAAGGTGAGACAAAAGCGGGCCATGATTTGGGGTTTGGATTCCTTTGGACAAGCCCGTAGCAAGAGCTCTAGAGAGAATACTGGTAAGGCCCTCCATAGCAATGATGAATATGAAAGGTGATAAGGGATTCCCTTGACGGACACCCCTTGAACACTTGAATTCCCCCGTCGGCGATCCGTTAACAAGAACACATGATCTAGAGAAAGTTAAGACCCCATTTATCCAAGATCTCCATTTTTGAGGAAAGCCCATTTTTCTATTTTATATTACGTGCTTAAGAGGTGAGGTATCCATGACATGTAAATATGAAAAAGTTACGGGTTTAAGTTTCACTCTGAGTAAAATTAATCAGAGTTGACCCGGTGAGTTTTCTCAGCAATGAGTTTTCTCCTGAGCGGGTTGGGGGTGCCGTCCCGGTTAGAAAACTGATAGCTGGGCCCGATTAGGACAACACGTATCATCCAAAACAGTAACGCACATTTTCCGTTCAAAAAATATATATGTTACGAGCTTAAGGCTAATTTTGTTTATTTGCGGATAATATTGAGAAGGAACTTTACATATATCAAGTAACAGCTATTGTAGGAGTCGTCTAAAAGGCTCAAAATAAGACATTGCTTAATTAAAAAAAAACTACTGGTATGATGAGCTAATTAAATCCACAAGGCCTGCTAGAAATACAAAGAAAAAAAACGAACTTGAAAGACTTGTAGTTTTTAACTATGAATATGATAGTTGATTTGACACTTTGCATAAATTTTATTGCAAGTTGATATATAGCTGGATAAATGTTATTATACAAACTAGTAATTTACTCGCCGCGTGTTGCTGCGGCGGCGAACGTACGTGTCATGATCAAGTATAAAATATAATCGACTTAACTTGTTTCCGAACTAAATTTATGTAAAACATGGAGTGACACGAATTTGTACCATCAAATGAAAACATATTTTATTTAAATCGACTATATTTCAAACACAATTTACGTTAAAACGTATAACAACTCAAAATGTACATCAAAATAAGCAAGTGCGGGAAAGACATAGGCGACATGATAAAGCATAGATTACATTCGCTCTAACACATTTTCTAGCAAAATTTACATCAGAACATAGAGTAACTCGAATTTATACCAACAAAATAAAATTATAATATTTGACCCAACTCGTTCCAAACAAAATTTACAAATAAAAATATACACGTAATATTATATAATAAAGTTTTTTAAGATAGATATAATTTGAACTACTTCTACTATTATAAGAGAAACTAAAATATGAATTAATTAAGAAAACATACAAAGTATAGTAAATGTTAGACTCGAACTCGTGTCTTATGTATAGTGAAACTACTATTATAAGAGAAACTAAAATATGAATTAATTAAGAAAACATACAAAGTATAGTGAAGGTTAGACTCGAACCCGGGTCTTATGTATAGTGAAAGAGCTCACAAGTCAGCACGCTAGATACCCTTGCATGTCTCAGTTTTGCTATATATAATATAAAAAAAATAAAAACAAAACAATCCCCACCGACATATATATAATATATAACAAAAAAATCAAAAATAAAAAAAAATCAAAAAATAAAAAAAATCAAAAAATAAAAAAAATCAAAACAATCCACCGACATAGTGGATTAATTATAATAGATAATAAACTAAAAGAAAAATGTAAATTTTAAGACTTATATATTTGAAAACGATAATATACATATGAAAAAAAGAAGGGTTGGTGATACTTATAAAGAGCATACTTTTTTGAAAAACTGATGAATTATCGATAGATAGTTTGTCGAATATATCAGGATTCTTTCATGAAAAGTTTAAATGTAGGAATATTAATTTTAGTTTACCAACGTGATGTCAATCAGAAATTTTATTTATCTTCAGACTTGTGGCCTAGTGGTAAGATTCCCCCCTCCCAAAGTGGAGGTCAGGGGTTCGAACCTCTTTGGTCACGGTTTGGGGACATTTAGAGCAATGAAGAGAATTTTCCTTTAAGCCAGTGGTTGCGGAGGCCGATTCTCAGAGCTCGACCCCGGTTTTCATCCGGCTGTTACTCCAGAGGGGCAACCCTTGTGGAGGCAGTACGGTTTCCGAGGGAACGCCGTAACCAAGTCTGACAATCCAACGTGGACCCGGTTCAGACAACATAGTCTGGGGCAGATCTTGGCTAGGGTCGCCCAGGGGGCAATGTGACATTGAGTCACTCATAAGAAAGCCACCGTTCAAAAAAAAAATTAGAAATTCTATTTGGATAGATGAGCCACAGTCATTCTCGAAAAAGTCTAGGCGAGGTAACAATAACTTTAATTTTCCGATTAGTTACCAATGGTGCTTTATTTCGACCATAGCTTCTAAAATCAGTGATGGAATCCATCAAAATCCTTGAAAATGATAAAAAAAATTAGGATTTTGGGCATACCGGCGGTGATCCGTCAGAAAATAGATCTGTTGGATGTTACCAACCGTATACGTACGTCCTTCAGTGATACTCATCGTACAAAAACTACGTAATTTTTTTTGTGATGTTGGTTGATTCCGTCAGCGATCCGTCAGAAATTAGATACTTGAATTCTGAAATTACGAACGGGTATATTCGTGAGTGGTATTATTTTGTTGGTGATACTTCTTTGTGTGACAGTGACGAATCAGACAATTCAATTTTACCCTTTTTATTGCATCTAAGTAGCCGATAAAGCATTTGATTCCGAATTTACAGAAAAAAGCATGTCATTCGAGAAAAAACTAAGGGGCTGTTTGGTAGCCTCTTAATGGTTCCATTAAGAGGCTACCTCTTAACCGTTAAGAGGTTGAAGTGTTTGTTTCGAAAATAAGGTGCCTCTTAACTGAATCATTCAGTGCTGAATGATTCAGATATAAGATGTCTCTGAATGAAGTTGTAGACACAATTACCCTCAAAACTCACAAGCACTCATCTTCATCTTCGATCTTCATCTTCGATCTTCATCTTCCTTCGATCTTCATCTTCATCTTCGATCTTCATCACAGCCTCTTCATCTTCATCTTCGATTCACCACAGCCTCCTCCGCCATCCCGATTCACCACGCCTCTTCATCTTCATCTTCGATCTTCATCTTCATCGCCCGATTCACCTTCGACCCCGACCACAGCATCACCGCCCGCCACATCACCGCCCGACCACAGCATCACCGCCCGATTCACCTTCGACCCCGACCCCGATTCACCTCCGCCATCCCGCTTCCTCCGACCTCCCGATTCACCTTTGACCCCGACCACAGCATCACCGCCCGCCACATCACCGCCCGACCACAGCATCACCGCCCGATTCACCTTCGACCCCGACCCCGATTCACCTTCGACCCCGATTCACCTTCGATTCCCTCCCCCGACGCCGACAACCTCCCCCGATTCACCACAGCCTCCTCCGCCATCCCCAACCTCCCGATTCACCACAGCCTCCTCCCGATTCACCACTGAAAATTTGATCTGCATTTTTGCGGTATGAACTTGGATAATTGTGATAGTTTTTTTTAACAATCTTGCAACTATTTGTGTTCATCTTTATACCAAACTGCCAATTCCTTAGTTATGTTGAAACTCTATTTTGATTGAAACCTAGTGTGACTTTATGGAATGGAAATGTAGGTTGTTAGGTGGTGTGATTTTGGAGCACAGAAAATGAAAGTGGATTTTCGCAAGTTATGCATCGGAGGATAGCCTGGGATAAAAATGAAGAATGCTTACAAGAGTATTTTAGCCGTCGCGGTGAGGATTTGTGAAATCCAACTCTGTTTGACTCTAAGGTATTGGATTCATATATAGTACCACTAGGCCATTGGCATTTGGTGGGTGGTCTGAATGATTATAGGTTGAAAGATCAAATAAGTTTATTGCTGGTTAATCCTCTAAAGATGTTTATGATCTGTTGGGAAGAACAAATATCAAATAGGAGCACAGTAACAAGTCAATGTTGCAATGGCTGCATGTAGGACTTTCAAGTAGAATGATATGCTGGCTAATTTCCTTGTTCCTGTTCTCATTTTAATGTTCTTTATTGTCTTTCAGTTTTCGCGACTACACAAATTCGCTTTAATGACCAATTTTGGAGTTGAAAGATTCTTGAAGGCAATGGAAACACACAATTTTGTTCTGTAATGTTATACAGATGAGCTTTGATGGTGCAAATGTTACTTGCCTTGCATACTTGGGTGAAGGATGAGAAGATCGCTGCATCTGGTTCTTCGACTGATGTTTAGTGTCGTGTATGTTATAAACTATTGTATGGTATAAAAGCCTATAAACAATACAGTGAAAATCTGCAGGTATGAAACATGGGCAGTGAGTGTGTGTATGTGGCTATTTGTTCATTCATTATGTAATGTTGCACTCAAACTGCCTTTCTTGTGAATAAGTTTTGAATTTTACCTCTACACTTAAGGTCACCAGTTAATCGTGGATTCTTGAGTTGTTTCTGTTCTGTTTTGGATTGCTTATTAGGTATGTTCTTGTATATAGGATGGGGTTCACAAGGCATTAATTATATGAATAATTTGCGTGATGAGATAGCTAGTCAATTAGTTTCAATTGATTAATATTTGAATTACTTTGTAATTGGATATTAGTATGTTGTATTTGAAATATTTTGAGTTTGAATGTTAATATGTTGTATTTTGTTAACCTATTGATCATTCACGTACAGTCATTCAGACATCTAACCAAACAGATACATTTTATTCAGCCCAAAAAATTCAGAGGGGTAAAATTGTCATTTTGTACAGTCATTCAGAGATTCAACCAAACAGCACATTTTGGTTCAGCACTTACTGGTTCAGAGCCTCTTAACCATTCAGACCTCTTAACCATTCAGCACTTAATGATTCAAATCTAACCAAACAGCCCCTAAGTCGATAACAAGCCCATATATACTAACTAGAAAAACAAGTTACAAGCCCATACTAACTAGAAGACACTAATATTAGAAATCCATGCATATTCATAAGTTACAACAAATATCATACATTATCAAATAATACAATCTCAAAGCTAAACAGTCAGCCATACTTTTACATTGCACAAACCCAGCAATTTGTTTATTGAGCAACATTTATATATATGTTGCATTACTAGTCACACTTCTAACGGCTATTTCACAAGTGAGCCATTGTCACAGCTACTGTCACGAGGTCTTTATTAGTACTGATAGATCTCATTTTGAACTGTTAGTGGGCATGGTATGTTAGTCATTGTCGGGTCAGTGTCCGCAGCAATATATTGCATCTCCATCTGTTTTAGTGAAATAAGATGCTTTAGTAACAAGATGTGTCAACTGTAGAACCACAAAATCCCAATCTTTTGGCTGAACTTTTATCCTACTTGTAATATTTAATGTACCTGCTCTTGGAGGCACTTATTTGCTGCTTTTAGTATCCCTTCCTGCAATGACGCAAACAAAATGATAGTGAGGTTATGTATAGACAAGCCATGCAATGACATGAGTTTTATTTAAGGAGATAATCACCAAAATAACCAAGTTAACCCAGTTTTCAAGAAAATGATAACTAACTTTTGATATTTTTAGATATAACATCGACTTTTAGCCCACTCATATTCAAAATCAACCAATCAAAGAACAGTAACTAAGCTCGTCAAGAAGACTAAAATTTAACCTACACAAAAACCTTGAAAAGAAACATGGGCCTGCGAAGAATTTAATCAAAGCAAGACGTATATTAATTTTGGCTACACTTTATCCCCACGGCTAAGATTTTAAATTAATCTTTCCAGAGGTTATATTACTCTATTTTGTTACATACGCTTAAGATCTAGCTTACGTTCTACAAATGGACAAGATTTAGTCTAGATGGATGAAATTTGGCCTGCTTTTATTGGAGACAACTAATATTTATCCTACACAGCTAAGATTTAGTCTACTTTTGTTAAAGACGGTTAATTAACCTACTATTTACTGACGGTCAAGATTTAGCCTAGATGGATTGATTTAGCCTATCCTTATTGCAGATGGTTAAGATGTAGCCTACAGGATTGGGTTTAAATAAAAACCAAAAGGAAAGTAATAAATCAAATATCCACATTTGATGTATTAAATCAATGACTCATATCTTTTTTTAAACTTTTTGTATACATGCTTTCACAAAAGTACAACCTTTTATTTTTCTACTAGGATTTTATTTTATTTAAAGAAATATGAGCCATTGATTTTAATACATTAAATGTGAAGATTTGGTTTTTATTAGTTTTCACACTTTATCTTGATTTTTATTTGAACCAAACCCGTAGCCTACATAGCTAAGATTTAGCTTGCTTTGTGTTGCCATAGTCCATGATATTACGCGTTCTTGACATAGAACCTGGCAGAAATTATCATATTTTCATTATATTAAGATCTAGTCTGGAACCAAATTAATAAACCATTTCGGTCAAGAGTTTCAACACCGGCCATCAGTTATATTTAGAATGTTGGAACTAATCTTTGTTGATTCAGATCCAAATCACAAGTTTGGAAGTTGAAGGGTGTGGGTTAGTCAATTTTGGTATTAATCTCGTTAGTTTTAGTATGGACTTATTATGTTTGGTATTGTTTTATTTATGGTTGGTATTGTTTTATTTATGGTAAGAGTTAAGTATCTGGTAAGTTTATTTTAAAATGCTATTTAGCTGGAATGTTAAGTTAGGGTTAAGTTTTTAGTGTATTTAAAAGGGTTGCAAGGCATGTAATTAGCAAGAGATTATTTAGTTTAATGGAAAGTTGATCAATGTAGTTTTTTTTATCAGAATCAGTGGTGAAGCTTAACCAACTTTGTAGGGGGGCGGAGGCGAAATGATTTTTTTTCAGAGGGGGCGAACTTAATATTTATATAAAAATTTACACTACCGGGCCAAAAATTTACACTATCGGGCTAAAATTTAACACTACGGACGAAAAAATAGGAGGGGAGGCGGCCCCCCCCGGCCCCTTAAAAGCTTCGCCCCTGATCAGAATCACCTTATTTTTATTTATATTTTATTTTATTTCTTCTTCAGGTGTTGATATTAAAAAACAACACAAAATAAAAAGCAACATGTGAATTATAAAGCAGCACTGAATCAAATATTCAATTGTGTGGTTTTAAACTTATATCTGGACCAATTGCCCGCAAATTTTGTAAATATTTTATCCAAATAATTCATGGTTGTTTATCAATGCCGCATCTTAAAAATAACATATAAAATAAACATTTCTTTGAGACTCACCTTATTTTTCAGCAGCTGGATTTCTTGAGACATAATGTCCATCTGCACAAAAACAGACATATATTATTAATATATATTTTACTTTGATATCAACAGAAAACTAGTTATGGAAGGCCATGCCCAAAAATGCATGCTCCATAGGGGTGTGGAGGGTTGGGTTCTCTAGTAAGTGATCGAGTAAGTGACATGTTTAATAATTAAAATGTTATTATAAGTTCTGGTCTTGTATGGTATACGAGAGATAATTTATTTTGAAAAAGTATTTATTATGAATCAAAACAAGCTCACATCAATGCAAGATTATCAACTGTTCTTAGAAAATTGAGAATTAAATACTTCATCTACCTTTTTTAAACGGTTTTTTGCATCTCTAACAGGTATTAGCCTATCCAATTATCTCAGTTACTCGAGTACTCAACCACTTGGGCTAATGATGTTTGACAAATACTTCATCTAGCTAACATTTATATTTAGATCGATCTACTGACTTAAAATTAGCTAAGGCTCAAACATGTTGTTCCGTACTAATACTCAATGTTGTTAGGACCGGATCGGACCGGCCGGTCCGACCGGTCGGACCGCGATTCGGCCCCCTGTCCGGTCCGGTCCATAGTGGATCGTTTTTGTGCAGTTGAACCGGCCGGTTCGAATCGAGTCGCCGGTTGGACCGGCGAACCGGGCCGGTTCCGACCGGATTTTGAATTTTTTTTTTTTTTTTTTTTTTTGATTTTAGTGGGTAAAAACGGGGTGTTAAACCATAAATTAGTACTTTGTATATACAAATATAGTTAAGTTTTATATATAACTATAAAATATATGTATAAATCATATATAAATTACTTATATTTAATTACATATATAAATATAATTAAAATATAGTTAAATCCGGTCCATCCGGTCCGACCGGTCCGACCACCAAACCAGTAAACCGTCCGGTTCGACGTCCGATCCGGTTCTGAGAACATTGGTAATACTTTATTCAAATGATCATCAGACACATGTTGCTTACTTTTGCTGAGCGTATGTGATACATCCAGACTTCAATGTTGTTCTCAAGAATTCGTAGCTCATCCAGAGTCATTCTTCCTGCACCTCCTTGAAACATATACCTACCAAACCAAAATACTCTCACTTTTTAATATATTTTCAAAAAAAGAGATACGTGTTCAATTCTTTTAGAATATAAGAATGTGAATTAGAGACATAGATGCGTGAAATATTATAGGCATATATAAATGTACATTCAATGTACTCGAACTTAATATGCATGTGAAAAAGTGGTATCGGCACTTTCGAAGAAAGTAAATAAAAGTAAACTTTAATCGGATGATGAAATTTTATGAAACTACTCATGTAATTAGAAAAATAAATTGTATTTTAGTATTAGGATAAAATCATAAAATAATAACAATGTTAAATATTGTCAATTAATTAAAATCGCTCATATTCTTTTTAGCTACAAAAACCTCTCAAGTGTAATTTATTTCTCCATTCATGTGAATTTTCTTTAACAATGTTCAATCTTTCTTAAAGAATAGTACGTTTTTCTAGAGCAGCGGGCTAAAAATGTGAATTTTCTTTTAAAAATAATATTAAAAAGAGTATTTGACTTAAATAGTAGCCAATATTTCGTGTTTTGTTCCATTTAGCCATTTGCGTGTAATAAAGTATATAATTTTGGAAAATATTGAAACATAAGTGAAGTTTATTATAGGAAAAAATGTTAATGATTGTAATTGAACTTTAAAAAAACTTGGTTAATATTAGACTGAATATTCCCTTTATTTTTTTTGTTGTAAGTTATCTCCGGGGGTTCTCATCAGAAACCCATCATTAGTTTCTTTTTCCCAAATTTATTTTATATGTAATTTAGTTTTTCTCTAATAATTTGTAGTATTTATGTAACATAGTAGTAAATATATTTTAAATATATCATACAACTTTTATTAAAAACTGAATTGTATCCAATATAAATTACATTTTTTTATATTATGAGAGCAAAATTACATTAGGTCGGATATGACTTAGTTTTCAGCATGTTTAAAATAAATTTATAATAGTTTAACAAATCAAGCAGTGTCTTTGGATGCTACCTGAGGCCTTTTTGAAGTACATCAATCTCATTTTTCAGCATGTTGACCTCCATCTTGGACTCCTAAGATTCAAAATTAATTACATTAATTTGACAAACGAATTGACATCAGCTTTCAACTACCAGAAAACTAATCACTTTCAACCACGGGGTATCCCTAAGAAATCTCTTATGATGCGTTCCCGAGTTTAATAAACGAAAGAAAAGAAAAGAAAAAAAGTGAAAGGAAACAAGCGAGAGAAAAAAATAAAGAAAAGAAAAATTAAGAAGAGAAAAGAAATAGAGAGAAACGAAAATACATATTAAACTATCATGTTTCAGAGTTTGAACAAAATAAAAAAAAGCAAGAATTTTATATGTTTTATTTCTTTTCATTTCATTTCTTTCCTTTTTAAAAGGAAAGTTAGCGGGGAAAATTATTAGAAATTTTTCTCTCATTTATTTCTATTTTATTCATTTATAGAACTCGGGAGCATAAAGTTTTTTTTGCTTACTTTCATATCCCTCCTTAGAGAAAACTCGAGAATACAATTCTTTTTCACTTTCCATTCATTTCCTTCTATTTCTCTTCTTAAAAAACAGTCGGGAACATAACATTAGTGAAATTGGTTACCAACGAAGATCAATTGAGAATAAAGGATTGAGAATTTGATTTCAGGCCAGTAGATCACCAACGGATACTACCAGGGGATTATCAATGGGTTACTTAGCGGCGGACTACTTAAAAGTCTTTTAAGGTCATACTTACAGGCTTTTTCATCAGATTAGTGACGGCTTTTTACAGAAAGGAGACCGACTATCTCTTTCCTAACGGTCCGATTGTAAAAAAAATTTAATGCTAAATGTTCAGAATGTCTCATTTTGCATTAATGCGTGTGCAGCCTCTATTCAGGTGAATATGATTGGAGTCTGGGTTGTATAATACCATGTAATTAGGTGTTGAATATCATATAGTATCGTGATTTAGGGCCGTTCAAAAAAACAAAAGTAACGTGATATAGGAGTAGGATCAATTAAAAATCATTGTCTAAGAATGATAAAAAAATGGTTATTTAATCCAAAGTTCTGTTAATAGTAACGTGATATAGGAGTAGGATCAATTAAAAAAAAGTTCTGTTAATTTTGTTTACACCATTTAAAAGGTTTTATATTAGTTTGCTGGATTAATTGTTGTTCTAGTTCCAACTTGTTTTTTATTTTTAAATCAACACAAATATTGCATGTGTAAAAGTTTGCTAGACTTTGTATCACTTAAAAGATCTTGTGCTGGTTAGTTTTTTGTTATTCGTTAGTTTGTTGTTTGTTATTATGTGTTATTTTTATTGTGAAAATAACCACTTAATGCTAAAATAACATATTATGCGTTGTTTTATTGGTAAGCAAAATATTGGTTTATGACAAAACAACACGGAATGTATTGTCCTATATGCAAAAGACACAAAATCTTTGCTTTATTGGTAAAATAGCCCAGAATATAAGTGTGTATATTCGTTGTTGTTTTACCAACAAAACAACACATTTTATGATGTTTTATGTTGAAACAACACATAATTGATAAAACAACACATAAAAGTTAATATTGTATAAAAAGTTATGAGCGTTTAAAAGAGTGAAAGAATTTTAAAAATTCAACAAAATTGACTATTTTATGTATACAACCCTACATTTTTTTTCTACTACTTAAATCTTAGTAATTGATTACTTTTTGATTATTAATTTTATTAGTTTATCTGCTTTTAGCCTTTTTAGATCAAACTAACTTCTTATTAAAAATTTAAAACCACCTTCTCGTGATCCATATATATTATACTTGTATCATTATTAATGTGAAGATATTAAAATAATTAAGATGGTTCTCAATACCATATTGGATCACTCCCAACTCATCTCATATCTCCAAGCCCAACCTCAAATTTTAGCAAAAACAGCAAATTATACACTTTATCTCGTTCCTCTTAGAGCATTCACAACCCATGCCTTATATTTATGTGAGTGTGTTTGGTATATTATATGGAATGATTTTGAGTGGTTGTGAGTGAAGGAGAGAGAAAATGTTATTGTGGATTGGTATATTTGAAGAATCACTGTACAATCCTTATAAATTTTTTAATATTTTTTAAAGTGGTTGTGAGTGAATGAGAGAGAAAGAAGTAATGATAAGGGTATAAAAAGTATTACTTAATTGAAAGGAGAGAGAAGAAGTAGTGATTTTTAATGTAATTATATAGATAAAGATAAGGAATGGGATGTGAATGCTCTTATACCTTATCCGCATATTTAGAAAAAATACAATCTTACCTCTCATATATATGAACTCACTATTAGTACACAATATCTCTTTTTTTAATATTTTTTATAAGTGAGTGGGGGTGGAATAAAGAAAATAATATTAAAAATAGTATTATTTATAATTTGAAGGAGATAGGAATATATATGATAAAATGAGATGTGAGATGTTTAGAAAAAGATAGACAATTTTAGAAAACAATGTTTTATTTTATAAATTATAGGGAAAAAAATAAAAAAAAGACCGTAAATACTCTAGGAGTTAATAAAGGGTATAACATAACCGGGTTTATAAACTTGATAAGTGCTTGTGAATTAGTTGTTTGTGAAATCATGCACCATATGTGCATGTATATATTAAAAAATATAGATTTTAAAATTTTGAGTAAATTACATTTCTCGTCCTTTAAGTTAGTAGTAAATTTCAGGTTTCGTCCTTAAACTAAAGAAATTACAGTAAACGTCCTTTACGTTTAAAAAAACTTACACGCTTCATCATTTCCTCTAACAAATGTTAAATTTGTATGTTAAGTTCAATCATGTGACTTGCACATGAAGGCAATATAGTCTTTTCTACTTATTTGATTTAAAAATATAAAAATATAAAGCACATCTCCTCTATCTCCACCCTAAAATAACAAAACACCACCTATCTAGTCCACCGCCGAGCACCACCCATCCCGCCGACCGCCGAGCACCACCTATCCCACCTACCGCCAAGCACCACCCATTGTCACTTCTGTCACCAACCACCACCACCATCACCTCCATCAAACCCCCACCTACAACCACCCTACCTCACATCCATCAAACCCTATCCTGCGATCACCGACCACTAGAGGTGTTCAAATTCGGACGTCCGAAGTCCGAATTTCGGAGGACGTCCGAATTTTGGACGTCCGAAAATTTCAGATAGTGAATTTCACTATCCGAATCCGAATCCGAAATTTCGGGTATACGAATTTCGGATATCTGAAATTTCAGATTCGGATTCGGATTCGGATTCGGATATCCGTTCGGATATCCGAATTCAAAGAAAATTTGTATTATTTAATAAATTTTATAAAAATGTAATAATTTTTATTGAAGTTTTTATCGGATATCCGAAGTTTTTTATTAAAATGTCCTAAATATCTAAAAATATCCGAAATACATAATTAATATTTAATATTTTTAAGTTTTTATATAAATATTTTGCATATTTTGGATATTTCGGATATCCGAAATATCCGAAAAATCTGAAAATCACTATCCGAATCCGAATCCGAAATTTTGGATATCCGAATTTCGGATTTTCGGATATTTCGGATTCGGTTTCGGATTCGGATATTTTTGAACACCCCTACCGAACACTACCACCGTCACCTCTATTAAGACGCAACCTACGACCACCACGCCTGCCGCATCCATTATCCCCCAACCTGCAACCAACCAACCACCACCATTTTCACCTCTATCACCATGAGATAGGGTATGAAATATAGGAAAGAAAGATATTGAGAGAGGGGGGAATTGCAGCAGTGAGCGATGATATCTCTTCATCGCCTTCGGTGCCCGTGTCTTCACCACCGATTGTGGCTCCATAGCCTCATGTTTACAACCCATCATCACCACCCCTACATCTTCTGTTTATTCACCCTAACCCTACCCCCATGATGTGAGTGTGTTAGGATGATGTTTAATGTACTTAAATGGTTAATCTTATGTGTATTTGTGTGTTTAATTGCATGGAATTGATTAACTACGAGCGAATATGTTTTTGTAGGTTAAACGACCAAAGTGAAAGCTTACATGGAGAACTTATGTGATGAGTGGTGGTTGGATTTATGTTTATGATGATTAAAGGTGAAACCCAAAGAATATTCATGATATGAGAGTTTCAGGATGTAAACGGGAGCCAAGAGATCAAAAATGAAAGGATGAGATGTTAAAGGACCTTGCAACGGTAAAGCGAAAATAACTTGAGCTAGGGATGGAGTTACGGGCCCATTACCAGCCAACGGAAAGCTCTCGGAAAGTCGCATAACAAGAAACTGAATAAAAAACTTGAAAATAGAAAGGTGTCCAGCGTAGCCTACGGTGGCTAGCGTAGGCTACGGTGGCTAGCGTAGGCTACGGTGGAACCGACGGAAAATCTCATTAAAAACATGTTTTTAGGGTTTTTCAGGGTATCTCTTATTCTAATTCATCTTCTAACCTTTGAGAACGAATTTTGGGTATTCCAAAAATCTTCTTTCACCATTACAAAGGATCTATTCATCATTATACCATCAGTCATGCCTTCCAACATCAGATTCAAAAGCATGAGCGATTAATTCTCTTATGACTTCTTCCAAACGGATGGTTCTTATAGGTTTCATATTTGTTTCAATTGTTTATGTATTTGGTTTGCTTATATGATGACAAACATTTAGCAAATTGATGCTTTAATTAATAACAAATTATCAGTTTTTCAAGTTCTTTCTTTACAATCATGTTTTGGTTGATGACAAAGTTTAGAAACGGATTGGGTGACAGAAGAGGGTTGACTTGATACTGATTTATTGAATAATTAGATTATACTAGTATTTGACATGATTAGTTGTATAGGTTTGTTGAAAACAACCTGTCTCCAATTACTATCTTAACTGATTTCAGAACACTATGTCTATGTGGTGTTTAATAAACAATTGAGTTTTATATGAAACCTTGAACCTGAATTCTGGAAGAGGTTACGTCCGTTATAAGTGAATTCAATCCATTTAAGTCTCATTTGTTTTTCATTCAAATCACATTTTCATAATTTACTTTTTTTGAATCATTTAGAACATAACTAGAAGCTAAAATTGATTACTCTATGGATACGATACCTTACTTACCCTAGTTACCTAGGTTAATTAGTTTTTTTGAAAGACTAAATGACGGTCTATCAAAATGGCACCGTTGCAGGGGAATCAGTGCGCTTAGTTTTAGTTTTAACTTAGTTAGTTCTTTTATTTTAGTAAAAAAATTAATCCAAAATTATTTTCTTTTCAACTTTGTTTTTAATTTATTTTAGTTTAGTTCCCTTGTTCAGTATTACACGAGGTTGTGTATGTGTGTAGGTTTTTCATGAACAGGTATTATGACGATGGTCAAGACTATTATGAGCCATGTATGTGCTGTGGAGAATTTGGTCATTGGGCTCAAGACTGTCCAAACAATTACAATCAAGGTCACCACTCAAGATGTTTAAATGGTAAAGGAAGCTATCAGGACAACTCACAGAATCAAAGGAGTCGACGAATGGTCCAATCTGAATTGGATAATATCCGGTTAGCTATCAAGGAATTGACAAGTTTGATCAAAGAAGTCGTGCAACAACAAGATAGACAGGCGAAAGATCATCAAGTCTTGGTGGAACACACCATACAATTAGCTGCATATTTATCTGATGTAGTTTCAATAATAAGAGATTTAAGTCATCTAATTTTAATCAAGTCGACGCGACAAATTCCGAAAACACACAGTGCAAACGCCAGTACAGTAAGTTTTTAAACATCATTTGAGGTTTCTGGGATTGAACAGACTCCACCACCAATGGTTAAGAGTGCAGTGGAGTATAGTGTGTATGACCCTGATCATGATTTAATTTCACAAACTAATCTAGAAGGTAAAGAGGTAAAAATAATATCTGAATGTTCCATTTCCTCAGGCTTTGATCGCCAAAGTATCAATTAAACGGGAACATGATCCAACGCATGATGACAAATGGGAGAATTTTGAAAAAGAGAAATTAATTTACCATTTTTAAATATAATTAAATAAAATCCTTATAATGTTAAGTGTTTGAAAGGTTTGAGTACCCAAAAAAGATGATACAAATGTCCTGCACAAGTGGAGTTGAGTGCAAGTGAAAGTGTCGTGTTTTTGGGTACTCATCCCTCAAAACTCCAAGATCCAGGAGCACTTGCTATTTCAGTACAGGTAGGTGAGTTTAAAATGGATAAAGCACTACTGGATCTTGTGTTAAAGGTGAACATTTTACCAGGGAGTTTGTATGATCAGTACGACTTTGGTCAGTTATAAAGAGTCCACACCAATGTGTTATTGGCTAATCAGACTTCCATATATCCTATGGGGATTGTAAAGGATGTGATTGTGAAGGTAGAAGAGTTATATTACCCAGTTGACTTCTTAGTGGTGGATTGTGTCAAGAACGCACAAGCAACTATTATTCTGGGTAGAGCATTTTTTGCTACCGCTAACACTGTTAATTGTGTAGATTTGGTGAAAAGAAATTGAATGTTAAAATATTCTTAAACTTACCTAACCTGAATATTAGCAACTCTAAATTACCTGAAAGGGTGAATTACCCGAACAAAGAAGATTTTGGTGTGACCAATAGGACAGATGAGAAGGAAGAAGATAATAACTTAGAGAAGGGAAAGATTCGAATGGCAAAGAAAAGGAAACGGAAAGGAAAGAACCCACAAGTTCCTCATCCTGGGAGAGAATGGTTTTCACTCTTTGTGCAGGCTTGGCAGAAGTGTGACGATGAGAGGAATGAGTTAATGAGGATGGAGTGCAATCATCCAAATCAACCGCCTTGATGAATATTGGGTACGGTCTGGCTGAAAACCTAAAACTTAGCGCTAACCAGGAGGCAACCCGAGTTTTATTTTTTTTCTTTTAGTGTTTTTTTGGTGCATTTTTTTGTTTTCCTTTTTAGTTTTAAGCACCAGACACAACCACTCAAGTGTGGGGATGCACATGGAGGTATTATTAATGAAGCATAATTTGATTGCCTATGATCAGGTTCATGTACACTTTCCTCATCTTAGTTGCTAGGTCATCTTGGTGGTGTTAATATCTATGTGTTGGGAATGGTTTTGGTGTTACGTATTGGGTCGATTTGGGTTGGTTAGTCGCTTGT
The DNA here is from genome assembly GCA_024085815.1 of Flaveria linearis. Lineage (NCBI taxonomy): Eukaryota > Viridiplantae > Streptophyta > Magnoliopsida > Asterales > Asteraceae > Flaveria > Flaveria linearis. The sequence goes on from CM044002.1 coordinate 14,611,351, forward strand.
TCATATTGGTTTGAATGAAAGGGTTGAAAATTCTTACACTTAACCTTAATTCCATATATTGGGGACAATGTATTCTAAGTGTGGGGATGAGGAGATGAAAAATGATAATAATAGAAAAAAATTAGAAATATATCCCTATGTGAGAAATTTGCATTAAAAATATAGAAAATGATAGATAAAGTCAGGTAGTCCAACTTTTCAAATATTATATGTATGAGCATGCTAAATAGGTTGAACACGTTATTTGATTTGTGATATGTGAGTAGGCCTAACCGGTAGACAAGCTTCCTTTGAAATAATAAATCTTAATTATGTTAGGATGCCTCGTGGGTTCTCATCTTGGAGAAATGGGGAAACAGAAACCGCTCAAATAGCTTAAGAAAGTCGTTTTAAGTTAAAACCCTAAGAATTTTTCAATTCAGATGTAAAAAGAAAATAAACAAATTTTAATAAAAATTTGTTGAGCTAGACCCGAATAATGAAACTAAGATGTTTTCTTTTAGAGATGATGACTCTGATTGAGACTTCCTCTGAGTTAAATTAAACAAAAATAATAATACTAAAACTTATGTATGTCTCTTTTGGGGATGGTGACTCTGGTTGAGATGATCTCTAAGTTAGGTATAATAAATGTCAAAAGCTCAAATAAAAAAGAAAAAAAAGAATCTGATTATTGAAATTCTTTTGATTTTCTCATAAAACGATTAGGATTGTCTTTTGATTACCTTTTTATTCCAAAAGCTTGAGATGGGAATAGATGAAGCTATTGCATCTTGATGTGAGACCCTATGCTAACTGACCCATTTGAACCAGTTTAATATGATGAGGAACTTGAAAACTGGTTTGGGTTTAGACCCTTACAAATAAGTAATTTAAGTCTTTGGGAGTCGGGTTTTACTTGACTATGATTCCATAGCGTAATTTTTTTTTCAGGGACGAAAAATAGATAAGTGCGGGGATGTGATCTGAGTGTGTTGGGATGGTGTTTAATGTACTTAAATGGTTAATCTTATGTGTATTTGTGTGTTTAATTGCATGGAATTGATTAACTACGAGCGAATGTGCTTTTGTAGGTTAAACGACCAAAGTGGAAGCTTAGATGGAGAACTTATGTGATGAGTGGTGGTTGGATTGGTGTTTATGATGATTAATGGCAAAACCCAAACAATATTCATGATATGATCATAGTTTCGGGATGTAAACGGGAGCCAAGAGATAAAAAATGAAAGGATGAAGATGTTAAGGGACCCTGCAACGGTAAAATGAACATAACTTGAGCTAGGGATAGAGTTACGGGGCCCATTACCAGTTAATGAAAAGCTCTCGGCACAACAAGAAACTGAATAAAAAACTTGAAAACAGAAAGGTGTCCAACGTAGCCTACGGTGGCTAGCGTAGGCTACAGTGGAACCGACGGAAAATCTCATTAAAAGCATGTTTTTAGGGTTTTTCAGGATATCTGTGGATATGATACCTTACTTACCCTAGCTACATAGGTTAATTAGGTTTTTAAAAGACTAAACGGCGGTCTATCACCCCACCACCAATTATATCTCTACCATAAGTTTATTGCCTCCGCCTCTACCTCCTCCTAACAACACCACCTATATCAAATTGGTATTGGAGAAATTGGTAACTTTTTTATGGTGTATAGATATGAGATGTCTAGGGAGAGAAACGGGGGGATGGAGAGAGAGGGGAAAGAAGTGGAGAGATGGAAAGTGGGTCTTAGTTAGTTTTAATTTATAATTTATTATTTAAATAAAAGGTAAAAATACTAAAATGTTCTCATGTGCAAGGCCCATGACTTGATTTAACGGACAAAATTAACGTCCGTTAGATGAAATGTTTCGTCCTAGCTTTTTTAAACATAAAGGACGTTTATTGTAATTTCCTTAGTTTAAGAACAAAACCTGATATTTGCGACAAACCTAAATGATGAAAAATGTAATTTACTATAAAATTTTTTTAGAATAGTTGTTTTATTTTGTTGGAAAGTTTAGTAACAGAAATTTTACGAACATAAACGTATCAAACAAATTACCTACGTCTACGTGTTCTAGCATCTAGCCTAGAACCTTTAGAAGGGCAAGTCTTCTCAAGACAAAGTGAAAACTAAAAGTCACTTATACTATGAAACAATCTTTATTTTTTTCTTTAAAAAAAAAACGTTTTACGTGTCAAGTTTTAAACGGATAATAAGTATCAAAGTCTTGGTTAATGTTATGTGTACTTAAGTAGTGCTTGCTACGTGTAAGAGAGTACTCGCGACATTAGAAAAACGAATCGATGATTAATGCTTTTAAAAGTAAAAAGAATTAAAATTATGTTATCATGATTATATATTTTTTAGGTATTGTCCTTGACTATATATATTGAAGCATCTGATTCTCAAAGCAAGGTAGATATATATATATATACAGAGAGAAAGGAAGAAATATATACAGACCAGAACTTGCTTTTCATCAGCTTGTTCCTCCACATAGCAACGGCTAGATTTCATATATTTCTCTATCAGCCCCTGCATGCTTCTTTATTCACAAATGCACAAAATATGTTAATACAGAATGTGTGTGTATTTATCTATACTACTATATAATATATCTATTAGTTTAATTAGACAATAATGTAATTTTAATCTATTTTTAACACACATAAGAACAATCTTGTTGCATTTGTTACAAGTGATTTTGCATAAGCAATTTGTTATTTACAACGTTGTCTTATCATATAACAAGATAGATATGTTTGTTATCTCACATTGCCCAAATAAGAAAATAAAATAAGAGTTCAATACCTATAAAATAAGATACATGAACTTAAAGGTAAACAAGCTTATAATTTGTGCATCCTTTGTTATGAACTTAAGTGCTATTTTTTTCTTTTTTAATTCATTTTTTATTTATATGGTTGGGTTTGAACCTGATTCTCTCTAAGTCCCTTTTAACATGGTAGATATGTCATATTTAAGTTTGAAGCGTTTTTCAAAATTTATAAATTTTATGTTATTCGGTTTATAAAAGTCTATTTATATTTATCAAAATAATCAATTAGTGTTTATCTTCAACTTCAATTCCTAATAATTTAAATTTACAAGAGAGACAAGGTTCGTACATCGACATTTAAGATCTTGAAGGAAATCAACAATTCTTTTATATCAATTATTATTCAATTATAAAACTATTTAAAGACAACTATCTATAAATTAGAAAAGCTTTTATCTCATCGTAAAGCTCGGGTGCACCTACTATTATCTATCTTTATCTTTACTACTATATAATACAAAACTCATAAGTATATTGATAATTTTCTATTTTTGTAAGGCACTTATAATAACTTTTAAGTATATAGTACAAATGTTTTATGCAAGTGTACCTAAATTGTTCTCATTTAATAAACGTATTCTAATTAATACATGAGTTAATGCATATGATTACATTCACTATATTAAGTACTACTTTATTTATAATACTTTAAATTAACATTATATTATATTTTTCATTTATATTTTTACTATTTAAATTAAGTATTATATTATTAACTAAATACTATTTATCAAATATTTACATAGTTTGATAATAATAATAATAATAATCAGTATTTAAGACTGGTCGAAAAAGAAATTCAGTAGCAACCGCACATCATGCGAGTCAATTCATTATACATTATACATAATATATAAAAAAGCAATAATAAAAATCTATATTATCTATACTATTTATAAAATATTTTAGGATGTCAAAATAATAATTTTATCTTGACATTAAGATACCTATTGGGTTAGTATGGTAATATTATGGTGGATTTTAATTTATTTTTTAATCCATATAAATTCATTGAATTTAATAATAATAGAAATAATATTAAAAATAACAATAATAATAATATTATTTAAAGTAACTATAATAGTTATTTGTAAAATAAATAAAATTTTAGTAATAATTAAGAGCATTCATAGCAGGTTCCCTAAATTTATGTGAGTGTATTTCTTAAATTATATGCTATGGTTATAAGTGGTTGTGAGTGAAGGATATAAGAAATTAACAGTTCAATCTGTATTTCTGGGAAACACTGTTCAAAACCCTATAAAGTTTTTAATATATTTTAAGTGGTTGTGAGTGGAGGAAATAGAAAAAGTAATGATAAAGATATGAAAAATAATTATTTAGTTGAAAACCAGAGAAAAAAAATAATGATTTTTAGTTTAATTATATGAATAAAGATGGGGAATGAGTTGTGAATGCTCTAATAATGTGTATTAATATACAAGTAATCAAACTAAAAGTATATAATTTCTCAAAACGTTTGAAAGGTTCTGAATCTAATATTATTTTTCTCTTATAATCATAAAAATATGATGGTTTATAAAATTTAAATTTGTTGTTATGAGATGCTATATTATATCAACGTTTGGGCATGATTTAAAAAAAAACATAGCTGTCAATATAATTTTTATCAATATCTCGAATTGAATAGTAATATACAAGTAATCGAAATTAAATGTTATAAATTTTAATAACCCGTGACAAAGTATGAGTTCATATACTAGTGTATGTATATACACGTAATCGTCCTTAAATTACATTATGATAATTAAATAGTATGGTCAGTTGCTCACAACTAAAATATTAGAGATTTAAATACTAAATACAGGTTATATGTAGTGTATTTATTCTTAAAAATATATACAAATCAGTTGCTCACAACTACAATATTAGAGATTTAAATACTAAATACAGGTTATATGCAGTGTATTTTTTCTTAAAAATATATACAAATTGCTGCACACACTTAATCAATATAAAAATAGTAATTCAGACAGAAGGTATAAGTCAAAGAGTCATTGGCTGTCATAGTGAGAGAATAATTGGCTAACAACCCAACCAAGTTATTTCTTCCTTTGTTTATAAACATTTAATTTGTTTATATATATATAAACATAGCAAAAAAATAAGTAGCATATTATGCGCTTCTCGAAATTTACAACTGTTATGCACATATATATTTTTAATAGGTGGAGGCAAAGGATGAGTTCACGTGTAGTGCCACACTTTCAAGTATTATTTATATAACCAGCAAAAGCATAAAGTGAGCTAATCCAATAATAAAGTGAAAGTGACATGTAAATACTTTTTAACAAGCGGGATACATATGCTCCTTTGATTGGTTATTATTTTATTTATTTATAACATGCTAATCTAAACTAACAATGTATTCGTTAGTGAAATTGATGATAACTAATGGTCATGTTATTATCTATCTATGATAAATCAAACCTTACATTTATCTATGGTCATCAAATGATACACACGTTCTTCTCGTAATCAGAACACATGAAATGAGGTATTATAGTATGCATACCCGTTAGTGGCAAGCTCATAGAGCTTGCCATGCGCGGAGAAAATGACAAGACCAATTTCAGCATCACACAACACAGAAAGCTCCTTTGCCTTCTTAAGAAGCCCAGACCGGCGCTTGCAGAAGGTCACCTGCCTGTGCACCGGGTTCTCAATCCTCCTCATTTGCACCTTTCCTCTTGCCATCTCGATCAATCGTCGATTTTTGCTCGTGGGATGTATAAAAAGGTAGATCGTTTTACGTCTGCTAAGTTTTTGCAGACAACCTCCCACTAGTTTGAACTAGCTTCGAGGTTGTTGCACTTCCTTCTTTGTGTTTTTTTAACTTCCCTTAACACACATTAATCCATTGTGTGTTGGCAACCACCTTATATACCACTCTCACTCATGTAACAGATTCTCTTGCCTAATTAATAAACAAAACTAAAACAAGGAAAAGAATAAATACTTATGTGACTCCTTTTACATTCACTAACTGTTCAAAAAGAAGGAATCCATATATTGTGCGTACGTAAAAGGTTTTCTAATTAACTAAAAAATGTTGTAGCACTAGCATGCTATTTTTAAGCAAATAATTTTAGACTAGAACTATTAATTAATGATGTGGAGCGCGAGGCGCTGTAATTCACATAGATGTATGATTGTAGAGGCATGAGAGGGTTTACAAGGTTGCAAAATATCACCGTCACATTACATCACATCAGTTGGCTAACACAACCACACCCAACACATTTGTTGACTACTTGCAAATGTCTTAGAAAACCATAGAGGTTAGTGTCTTGCAAATTTTGTAAAACCATCATCAACATCTACATGCCAAAATATTTACATGAACCGATTGACGGTGACATTCAACAGTTATACAATAAAGAGCTAATGAAAGTAAAATATACAACCACGAAACGCAACACAATCTTTGTGTGTGTTTTGTAGAACCTATCATCACACTTCTCTCTAACGATCAAGTCTAGTTTTTTTAGTTTTTATTTTATATTAAAATATATCTTTTATTATTAACTTACTTTTAATTATTAATGGAATTATAATTATTCCTATATTATAAAAAATTATTATTTATATATTATTATTTTAATTTAGTAGCAGGTAAATGAAATAATGATTAAAAATATTAACAATAAAAAATATGTATGATGTGGCGGCAAAACTCCAGAACATATAGATATGTTAAAAAACAATGAAACTTACGTGATGTTAAGGTAATAACGTTGAGTGATAAAGTGTGGAACCATAATAAGAAAGTGGGTCTATGCTAATGAAAATTTGATATCTTATAGCGACGATATGTCGTCATTATAGACTTAGTTCGTATAAATTAGTCGTAATAGGCAGAAATGTAATCAAGATAGATATCGTCGGCACAAGTTAGTCTATAGGAACGGCAAATTGTTCCTATAAGTGTCGTGGTTTCTGAATTTACCGAATATAAAAATTAAAAAAGAAAAAGAAAAACTTGACCTATAGCAACGACATGTCATCGCTATAGGTCTTTTTTCATAATTTTTTTTATTTTTTAAAATTCTACCTATAGTTGTCGCCATAAGTCTAGTTTTTTTAAATTTTTTTTATTTTATGCAGGAACCTAATTTTTTTTTACAAATTTAACAAACATATAATCAATAAAATCCAATGCAAGTTTAATAAACAAATAATTCATACAACTTCAAATTTAAGTTTAACAAACAAATAATTCATACAATTAGTTTAAAGTTCTATAAAATCTAACAAAAATACAAACGCTAATGACCACTAGGTGGTTGTTGCTACTGCTAGTAGCGCATCATTTCCATGTACACAGGGTTTTCATAAACCCGTCTGATTTTTAACAGCCCGCCAATTCGGTACCAACGATTTGTCATCGTTATAGAGTAATTTCCTTTCTCAAACGTTCTTTAAAACATTCTATTCAAACAAAGATGTTACAAGTAAACCAACCATCTTAATTTGTTCTAATTAATTACTACATGAGAAAATCGACCATCAAATTTGCATACATACTGTGATGATTCATATTCTTAACAATCCATTTTTAGAGTTTCTTTGGGTAGTAAAAATTTAATTAATGATTTTAGCTAGATGTTAATTTGTTTTTTCTATCATATCAGTAGTTTATAAGGACTAGACCATTATATTCTTTGGCTTCTTCAATAGATGTTTTTACTTGGGAGATCGTATTCTTCTTGTCTCCCTTTGATCATAAAGGACTTCGAGTGTGTATTCTTGTTATCTAAAGGCATATTCCACGTACACTTCATTAATATTCTTTTAATACACCTTTCGCTATAGCCCAATTCCAATCCTTATATGTCCTTTAGTTGCGTCGTTTTAAAGTTTTGTTATGGATATTTAATTATTGATCAATCATGTGTAATAAATTCATATCATAACTTGGTATTCAGTGATTTTGTCTATATACACATTCCATATATACTAAAGTGTTAGAGTGAATGCCTTTTTGAGGTTTTAATTAGATCATTTGTGCTTGTTCTAGAATTTCAAATAACTTTTTCAAATTAGGCTAGCAATTGATGATAAGACCAAGTAATTCACACGACATGACAAAAGTTTAATATATATATATATATATATATATGTATATATATATATATATGCATACACTACAAGAAACGCGCGTATTAGGGGCGACTCCTATTAGCGGCGACGTCTTTAGCGGCGACATGTCGCCGCTAAAGATCGCGATCCACAGTTCATTATTTGACCAAAATCTAGCCGTCCAAAATCAATTACATCAAACGGCTCATGTTTAATCGTACCTGAAACCTTTAGCGGCGACACGTCGCCGCTAATGGTTACTGGTTATACGCGGAATTTACCTTTCCTTCTTCACTTTCCCTCCAATTAATTAACCTAGCGCCACCACCGATCTCCGACCACTGCTCCTCCGCGCGCGACCACTGCTTCTCTTCTCCGACCATCCGACCAGCCACCACCACCCGCGGCCACCTCCCACCTCCCACCACCCGCGCGCGACCACTGCTTCTCTTCTCCCCCCGCGCCCGCACCACAGCCACGACCCACCACCCGCGGCCACCACCGTCCGACCAGCCACCAGCCACCGTCCGCACCACGTCGCCGTCGCCGCTGCTGCATTTTCCGTCGCCGCTACTACAAAGATTCGGTATTTTTTTTTTATTTTTTTTAATTTTTTGTTTTATAGATGTAAATGTTTTAGATTGTTTTAAGGTTAACTAAAGTATGGTTAACGATGCTTAGTTGAGAAGTTTTTTGAACTAATTAAATGTTTTAGATTGTTTTATGGTTAACTAGTATGTTTTAGATGTGTATATGGCTAACTAAATGGATTTTAGAGTAAATGTTTAGTTGAGAAGCCTTTTAAACTAATTAAATGTAAATGTTGAGAAGCCTTTTGGACTAATTAGATGTAAAGAAGGAATTTAATTGTAATTGTTTTGTGGTGAACTAATTAGATTAGGTATTTTATTAAAGATGGATTTTAGTTAACTTTTGAACTAATTAGATTAGTTATTTTATTAAAGATGTAAATGGTTAACTAAGTATTTTCTAATTAGATTTGTTATTTTATAATTAGTATTTATTAGTATTTCTAATTAGATGTACATACTAATTATTTACAACTTTAATTAGATTAGGTATTTTATAATTAGAAAGTTGTAAATACTAGTATGTACATCTTTAAAGATGTACATAAATAATTAGATGTAAATGATTAACTAAGTATTTTCTAATTAGATTTGGTATTTTATAATTAGTTATACTAAAATCCATATAGTTAACCATTTACATCTTTAATAGTATGTACATTTAATTATTTAAATACCTATTATATAATTAGAAAGTTGTAAATAATTAGTTATATTAAAGATATAAATACTTAGTATTTCTAATTAAATGTACATCTTTAATAAAAGTTCTAAATAACAATTATTTCGTGATCTTATTTTAATCACCATGATTATATTCCTCCATTTAAATTGTAAATTATATTACAGTGCTGTAATCATGTCTGTCGATAAAAGTTGGATTCTTAATCCGAACCGTAGATCACCCGAGTATCAGCAAGGACTCAGCTCTTTTATCGATATGAGTGAAAAATATATCGACAAATATGGCCTGATTAGATGCCCATGTAGGAAATGTCAGAATACTCAATTATTAGGATGGGTTAAAATAAAATATCATTTAGAAATATGGGGCATGTGTCGGACGTACAAGGATTGGATCTATCATGGTGAAAGTTTAATTCCTGAAGTTGTGGTTGTAAATGATGTTGAGCCAACAAACGAAATGGCTGACGTTATCGAAGATGTTATGGAAGAGAGTAGTGGTGTCCGTGATGATTTTGAGGACTTGTTAGAGGAAGTTCAATCAGAATTATATCCTGGTTGTACTAAGTTTTCTTCTCTTGACTTTTTAGCAAAGCTTATGAATATTAAGGTGAAAAATAAATGGACAAATAGCTCATTTGATGAGCTCCTTGAGTTGTTGCAGTCTTCACATCCTGAAGGTAACAAAATTCCCTCTTCTCACTATGTAGCCAAAAAGACATTAAAGAAGATCGGTTTAGGGTATGAGTCGATACACGTGTGCAAATATGATTGTGCTCTTTTCTGGGCAGAAAATCTATTGTTACAAAATTGTCCAGTTTGTAACGAGAGTCGGTGGGTCGATACAAATACAAAGGGCAAAAAGTTACCTCACAAGGTGTTACGATGGTTTCCTTTAACCCCCAGGCTACGTCGCTTGTATTCTTCAAGGCACACTACAAAAGATATGATTTGGCATAATACCGGACGATCAGAAGATGGTACGATGCGTCATCCTGTTGATGGTTCTTCATGGAAAGATTTTGATATAAAGTACCCTACCTTCTCGATAGAACCCCGAAACGTCCGCCTAGGACTTGCAGCTGACGGTTTCAATCCATTTGGTAACATGAGTTCGGCTCATAGCACGTGGCCTGTTATACTCACGACATACAATCTTGACGTCGTTCAATGATGAACTCGTGGAAAACATTCAAAATGTTGATAATGAATTAACAGAAGATCTTGACGTCGTTCATAATCATTCTTCATCTAATAATGTACTTTTCATTGACTTCACCCAATACTTTCAAAATGTTGATAATGTCATCGATGACGAAATTGCAAGTGAAGTTAATCAACCAAATGTTACTGCTAATGTGATGTCTGAGGACGAGGGTGATTATGATGAAGAGGATTTTGATTATGACACTGAGGGGTCTAATAGCGAGACTGAAGTATATGAGGGAGACTCCGATTAAGTATATATTTAATCTAAAACTTTGTAGATATGATATCTTGTTGTAGTTGAAAACTGTAAGGCCCCGATCCCGGGCACCTCACAGTTAGTCGTCATCACCCAGAAAACATACATTTAATGTAACTTAATAAAAACAATGCAGCGGAAACTTTAAATTTTAATATGAATGCTTTTGTAAAGTAATACAACCCCTGTTACAAATGTCATTTGTTTGCATTACAATACAAAAACATTATCAAAAGAATGCCATCCCAAAGAGCTGAGTAGCTGTCTCTTGCCATCCTCAGCAACACTACCTGCCAACTGGAAAGTACATAAAAGTCAGCGTTGCTGAGTGAGTTCTAGTTTTGTAATAAAACATACTTTTACTTATTTAAAAGTATCCTTTCGTCCATACGTTCATACATCATACGTACACATAGATAATATTTGTTATTATCTTCATCATTCGTTATTCATCATTATCTTTAACTTCTCGTATGGATTCTGTCAGGCTTTACCCACTTCATAGCACTCGGCTATGATTACTGTGGTCGAATGACAAGAATCCCGTTCATATTTACTTACACATTGGATATCTTTTGTACCACTACCATCTGCTATACCCCGAACGTTATTAGCTACCGGGCCGAAGTCAATAAATGAACAGCAAAACGTATGCCCGGTACTAGAGGTAAGCGGTAGGGGTTCCATACATATAGACACTTACTTGCACGCATTGAAAGGTTAATTGTACCAATACCCTATGCTACACCCCGAACGTTATTAGCTACCGGGCCGAAGTCAATCCATAGACAGCAAAACGTAGTGCCACAGTACGGGCCGAGGTCAACAAATGAACAACAAACGTATGCCACGGTACTGGGCCGAAGTCTATGGAGGGACAGCTAAACATGGTGCCACGGTACTAGAGGTAAGCGGTAGAGGTACCATGACCATGGTCAATCACATAGAAGGACCAATCGCGTTATTCAATGCTTGCAAGACATAACTCATTCGTTCATTAATGCATGTATTCATCATCATTCTTTATTTCGTTCATTCGTTAATACATGCATTTGTCATCATGTTCCTCTTTCATTATCTTTCACTTTACGATACATAATACTTCATTAATTCATTTCTCGTTATTCGAAAGTTTCAGAAAGATATACATACACAATCACAAGGAACATACACACGTCATACATATTCATCATGCATTCATCATCATACATTCATCATCATACGTACAACATCATGCATAGCATCATACCTTACTTAACAATATTTTAATAATATTGTTAACAATAATATACTAATAATAATATTAGTAACAATTAGGGTTAATCATTCTCATCATTATATACATGAGACATCATCATTTATTAACCCTAATCAACCCTGGTCAAACCTCGAACTTCGAACTTTACTGGAAATTCCTGAAAAATGCTAAGTGTTCTAGTCGTTTTAGCCCTGTTGGCCGTATAAGCCTCTGGTCGTATGAGCACTATTAGTCGTACGAGCACTGCTGGGCTTTTCACTTAACACTTAGAATTATTAACTGGTCATACGACCACACTGTTGGTCGTATGACCACTGCTGGTCGTATCACCCCTGGACTTAGGCACATATTTGGATCATATGACCACTGTTGGTCGTATGAGTCCACACTTAGAAAATTTCCACATAATCATACGACCACTGTTGGTCGTATGAGTCCTATTGGCCTCATACTTAGAAAATATCACATGTTCATACGACCACTGTTGGTCGTATGAGTCCTATTGGGCTCAACACTTAGAAATTTATTCTGGTCATACGACCACACTGTTGGTCGTATGACCACTAGTGGACTTACCAACTTTTGCTTATTTATTCTAAGTCCCATTTTCAGACACATTAGCACCCTACTCATATGTCTAATTCATATTTCAAGTCCAGAACATCAAAATGCCTATTTCTAAACAGATGCACATGATTCTAAGCATAGATCTAACATAAACATATACATCCATACAATCAATTCATACGGGTATCAACCCACAGTTTTATAAAAACATATTTACATGCATTTCCAGCCCCAAAACATTTAAAAACAGTAAAAACGGGGTCTAGAACTCACCTTAGTTGTCTTCTTCGAATTTACACTCTTCAACCCGAACCTTCTCAACTCGTTCTAGCACCTAGAACACACACACAAAGCAACCCGAACACACTAGTCACATTTATATGCTCATGTATGGTTCTAGAATCGTCCTAACATCATGAATTCGGGATTTCTTACCAAAAACTTCGAATTCCTCAGATCCTTCTTCAAAAATCCGAGGGTTTTCTGCTCCTGCTACTTTCTCTCTCTAAAAAGATCGAATGAAGTGAAAGTGCAGACAACGTGGGTGCCATACCACCTTTTGTACAAGGAATTAATAAAAAGTTTGTCAAATTGACACTTTTGGCCCTTAAACAAAAGTAACTTTTGTTTTTTTCTTTCCTTTCTCTTTCCATTTTATTCTTTTAATTTCTTTATTAAGAAATTACGGGTGTTACAAGTCCACCCCCCTTATATAGGTTTCGTCCCCGAAACCTGTTATTCCTCAAACAGATGTGGGTAGTGTTGTCTCATCTCTTCTTCAGTCTCCCATGTAGACTCGGATCCCTTCCTGTGCTTCCACTGTACACGCACAAGGGGAACCACTTTATTCCTCAACCTCTTTTCTTTACGATCAATGATTGCCACTGGCTGCTCCACGTAGTTGAGCCGTTCGTCTACTTCAATATCCTCCAGTGGTACAACCATGTCTTCATCAGCTAAGCACTTCCTTAGATGAGATACATGGAATGTGGGATGAATTCCACTTAACTCATCTGGCAATTCAAGTCGATAGGCCACCTCTCCTACCCGTGCGACAATCCAGAAAGGTCCTATGTATCTCGGGCTTAGCTTACCTCGTTTTCTGAATCTAATGATTCCTTTCCAAGGTGAGACCTTCAACATAACTCGGTCACCAACCTTGAACTCTATCGGTCTCCGCCTCTTGTCAGCATACGACTTCTGCCTATCTTTCACTGCCTTCATGAAGGCTTTGATCTTTTCTAACTTCTCAGTCGTAGCTTCAATCACCTCAACACCTCCCAGTTCTTTCTGCCCTATGTCTCCCCAACATACGGGCGTCCTACACCTCCTCCCGTATAGCATCTCGTAAGGTGGCATGCCAATGCTGGCGTGATAACTATTATTGTACGAGAATTCCGCTAACGGCAGGTGGTTGTCCCAACTTCCTCCAAAGTCGATCACGCACGCCCGAAGCATGTCTTCGAGTGTTTGGATCGTCCTCTCAGACTGACCGTCTGTCTGAGGATGATATGCCGTGCTAATGTGTAGCCTCGTCCCCATTGCATCATGAAATCTCCTCCAAAACTTGGAGGTAAACCGGGTGTCACGGTCAGACACAATTGACACCGGTACGCCATGACGAGCTACAATTTCTTTAATGAATAGATCCGCCAATCTTTCAGATGAATACGTCTCGCGGATCGGTAGGAAGTGGGCACTCTTCGTCAATCGATCAACTATCACCCATATAGCATCATACCCTTTCGGGGTACGCGGTAACTTCGTAATGAAATCCATGGTGATATGCTCCCACTTCCACTCGGGTATATCCAACGGTTGGATCTTCCCATATGGTTTCTGGTGTTCTGCCTTTACTTGTAAGCAAGTTAGGCACTTACTCACATACTCCACTACGTCACGTTTCATGCCCGGCCACCAATAGTCTTTCTTCATATCGTGGTACATTTTGGTAGCACCGGGGTGAATGGAGTATCGTGTCTTATGGGCCTCATCCATAATTCTACTACGTAGATCCCCGTATCGAGGAATCCACATTCGCCCAAATCGGGTCTTAACACCTAGAGTGTTCTCACCCAACTCCGTCACTAGACCTCTCATCCTTTCAGAGTTAAGACGATCTTCTTTCAAAGCCTCATCTTGAAACTCCTTAACCTGTGTCATCACGTCGGAGGTCATGATCAACTGATAAGCCTTCACCCGGATCGGCTCAGGCCTTTCTTTTCGGCTAAGGGCATCAGCCACCACATTGGCTTTGCCCGGGTGGTAATGGATCTCACAATCATAATCTTTTATCAGTTCCAACCACCGCCTCTGCCTCATGTTTAGATCCTTCTGCTCGAAGAAGTACTTCAAGCTTTTGTGGTCTGTGAAGATAGTGCACTTCGTCCCGTATAGATAGTGCCGCCATATCTTCAATGCAAAAACCACCGCAGCTAGCTCTAAATCGTGTGTGGGATAGTTGACTTCGTGGGTTTTCAGTTGTCGGGATGCGTAGGCTATCACCTTTCCACGTTGCATCAACACACAACCTAGCCCAGAATAAGATGCATCCGAATAGACCACTAAGTCTTCACTTACCTCAGGCAAAGTCAAGACAGGAGCTTGTGTTAGTCTTGTCTTCAACTCCTCAAAAGCCATCTCCTGCTCTCGACCCCACACGAATTTCACGTCCTTACGAGTCAATTTTGTCAAAGGTGAGGCGATCTTTGAAAAGTCTTGAATAAATCTTCTATAGTAGCCCGCCAATCCCAAGAAGCTACGAATCTCGGATGGCGCCTTTGGTGGTTTCCATTGCATCACCGCCTCAACCTTTGCTGGGTCCACCATTATCCCTTCTGCATTCACTACATGACCCAGAAATTGCACCTCGCGTAACCAAAAGGCGCATTTGGAGAATTTGGCGTACAATTTCTCCCTTCTCAACGTTTCCAACACTTCCCGAATATGCCCGGCATGCTCTTTTTCACTTCTTGAATAAATCAAAATATCATCGATGAATACAATTACTGATTTATCCAACATTGGTCGGCACACTCGGTTCATCAGATCCATGAAAGCAGCCGGCGCATTGGTCAACCCAAAAGACATGACAAGAAACTCGTAGTGACCATAGCGCGTACGAAAGGCTGTTTTAGGGATATCTTGTTCCTTTACCTTTAATTGATGGTAGCCAGATCGAAGATCTATCCTCGAGAACCAACTGGCACCCTGGAGCTGATCAAACAAGTCATCGATTCTTGGTAAGGGGTATCTGTTCTTCACCGTCAGCTTATTCAGCTCGCGGTAGTCAATGCACATCCGCATACTACCATCCTTCTTCTTTACGAACAGAACCGGAGCACCCCAAGGTGAGATACTCGGTCGAATAAACCCCTTATCCAGCAGCTCCTGCAACTGATCCATCAATTCTTTCATCTCCGTCGGAGCCAAGCGATACGGTGCTTTTGCGACAGGTTGGGCACCCGGTATCAGGTCGATCTGGAATTCGATCTCTCGGTCAGGTGGCAAACCCGATAAGTCTTCGGGAAACACATCTGGAAAGTCACACACCACTGGCACATCGCATAGCTGTGGTGTTGGCGTCTCTACGTTCTTTACATAACATAAGTAGGCGCTGCATCCGCGCCTCATACACTTTCCCGCCACCGCCATCGAGATCACCTTTGGAATCGTCGTAACCCGATCGCCATATCCGGACTTCCGTCGGTCGCTGTCAGTCTAATCATCTTCTTTCGGCACACGATATTCGCTTCGTAGGTTGCTAACCAGTCCATTCCTAACACTACATCGAATCCTCCTAGAGGCATCACATGTAACATGGCAGCAAACCTATGGCCCTCTATTTCTATGGTACAGTCCTCTATCACATCCGTAACCCTAGTGGATTTACCAATAGCGGTTTCTACGTCAAAGGACTTATCAAGGCATTTACTCCTAACAGGCAGTTTAGCACAGAAAGTAGCAGAAATGAAACTCCTACTAGCACCAGAGTCAAATATCACAGAAGCAAGAGTTTGATTTACTAGAAACGTACCTGACACCACATCGGGGTCCGTCCTAGCCTCTTCTTGTGTCATCGTGAACGCCCTAGCCTTTGCCTTCGGTGTTTCTCCTCCCTTCTTCTTCTCTCCCGAGCCCTCAGCCCTCGGCTTCTTGCAATCTCTGCTCATATGACCACTTTCCCCACAGTTAAAACACTTGCCCATCAGACAATCCTTGGCCATATGCCCAGTCCTCCCACACTTGAAGCAGATGTTGTATCCCCATTTGCACTCCCCTGAGTGCTCCTTTCCACACTTACCACACTTCTTCACCCCAGCTCCAGACACGACCACTCGGCGGTCATCCACCCTTGCTTTCTTGTTGTTTGTCGAAGTGTCACCCCGACCAAATCTCTTCCCCTGCCAGGTCTTCTCTCCACTTCCTTTCTTGCTTCCCTCCGCCTTCACCAACGCAGCACGTTCATCGAATAATCTTCCCGCCAAATCCACCGCCGACCTGAAAGTGCTTGGTCGGGCAGAAATCAAGTGCCAACGGATTTCAGCCGGCAGTCCTTGAATATACCGGTTGATCTTTCGAGACACCGGCGTCACCTGCTCTGGCACCAACAGCGCCAACTCGTTAAACTTGGTGGTATATTGTTGGTGGGTCATCGTCCCCGCCTCCAGCTGCAGGAACTCTCTCTCTATTCTATCCATTTCCCGACGAGGACTGAATTCCTCGATCACCAGCCTTTTCAGCTCAGCCCATTTCATTTTTCCTATAGCCCTGCTACCCTCGGCTTGGACTATATTCTTCCACCAGCATAAGGCCGACCCTGTAAAAGAGTGGGTAGCAAACTTCACCTTCTTGTCCTCTTGGCAATCACTAATATCGAGGACAGCTTCCATCTCCATCACCCATTGGTGAGCATCAGTAGCAGTACCAGACCCATCAAAAGTTGGGGGTTTGCACCTCATGAATGCCCCGTAGTTACAACCCCGGGCGGTCTCCCGTAACTGTTCTTCTTCCTCTTCATCATCAGATAGTACCGTTTCTGTTTCCTCCTGTTGTTGTCTACCTGAAGACCGATTCCTTCCTCGTCTGTCGTCCTCACGTACTGCCTTTATCACTTCAGTCACTACAGACGGTAAGATCGTCTGCATGACTTGGTGCACCTCCTCGATCACCGTCTCTTTCACCGAGGCTCTCATATTATCGCTCTCATCCGCTCCCCCCGAGGGAGTGGTATTAGGTCCTTCGGGAACCTTCTTCTCTTGTCTAGGCCTACCTCTTGTGGCTCGTGGTTCCACACCACTTCCGCCACTGCCGCCACCAACTGGGGCTTTAGATGATCTACCACCGACCATCTTCTATCACACTGAAAGATTTAAACACCAACACGGTCATTCAAGAAAATAGCTCAGTTTATGTTAAGTATAGTAAGTCCCTAATTACAGTGGCCAGTTGTGATTAGCCACTTACTCTACTCTTCACACCCCGAGCATTACCTGTCCTGACTACATTAGTATCTGAGTCTAACAGTACACATAAACACATAACATGCGCAAGTAACACTGGTTAACTTTCAAGAAAATACCTGATGGCACGCAGCTACTCAGATGGCATTCCCATTTCCCCTGTCCCATTCTCAGTTTAAGTCTTAGGTTTATTTTAAAAATTTTACCCATTTCACTTAAACTTTGGCTCTGATACCAACTTGTAAGGCCCCGATCCCGGGCACCTCACAGTTAGTCGTCATCACCCAGAAAACATACATTTAATGTAACTTAATAAAAACAATGCAGCGGAAACTTTAAATTTTAATATGAATGCTTTTGTAAAGTAATACAACCCCTGTTACAAATGTCATTTGTTTGCATTACAATACAAAAACATTATCAAAAGAATGCCATCCCAAAGAGCTGAGTAGCTGTCTCTTGCCATCCTCAGCAACACTACCTGCCAACTGGAAAGTACATAAAAGTCAGCGTTGCTGAGTGAGTTCTAGTTTTGTAATAAAACATACTTTTACTTATTTAAAAGTATCCTTTCGTCCATACGTTCATACATCATACGTACACATAGATAATATTTGTTATTATCTTCATCATTCGTTATTCATCATTATCTTTAACTTCTCGTATGGATTCTGTCAGGCTTTACCCACTTCATAGCACTCGGCTATGATTACTGTGGTCGAATGACAAGAATCCCGTTCATACTTACTTACACATTGGATATCTTTTGTACCACTACCATCTGCTATACCCCGAACGTTATTAGCTACCGGGCCGAAGTCAATAAATGAACAGCAAAACGTATGCCCGGTACTAGAGGTAAGCGGTAGGGGTTCCATACATATAGACACTTACTTGCACGCATTGAAAGGTTAATTGTACCAATACCCTATGCTACACCCCGAACGTTATTAGCTACCGGGCCGAAGTCAATCCATAGACAGCAAAACGTAGTGCCACAGTACGGGCCGAGGTCAACAAATGAACAACAAACGTATGCCACGGTACTGGGCCGAAGTCTATGGAGGGACAGCTAAACATGGTGCCACGGTACTAGAGGTAAGCGGTAGAGGTACCATGACCATGGTCAATCACATAGAAGGACCAATCGCGTTATTCAATGCTTGCAAGACATAACTCATTCGTTCATTAATGCATGTATTCATCATCATTCTTTATTTCGTTCATTCGTTAATACATGCATTTGTCATCATGTTCCTCTTTCATTATCTTTCACTTTACGATACATAATACTTCATTAATTCATTTCTCGTTATTCGCAAAGTTTCAGAAAGATATACATACACAATCACAAGGAACATACACACGTCATACATATTCATCATGCATTCATCATCATACATTCATCATCATACGTACAACATCATGCATAGCATCATACCTTAACAATATTTTAATAATATTGTTAACAATAATATACTAATAATAATATTAGTAACAATTAGGGTTAATCATTCTCATCATTATATACATGAGACATCATCATTTATTAACCCTAATCAACCCTGGTCAAACCTCGAACTTCGAACTTTACTGGAAATTCCTGAAAAATGCTAAGTGTTCTAGTCGTTTTAGCCCTGTTGGCCGTATAAGCCTCTGGTCGTATGAGCACTATTAGTCGTACGAGCACTGCTGGGCTTTTCACTTAACACTTAGAATTATTAACTGGTCATACGACCACACTGTTGGTCGTATGACCACTGCTGGTCGTATCACCCCTGGACTTAGGCACATATTTGGATCATATGACCACTGTTGGTCGTATGAGTCCACACTTAGAAAATTTCCACATAATCATACGACCACTGTTGGTCGTATGAGTCCTATTGGCCTCATACTTAGAAAATATCACATGTTCATACGACCACTGTTGGTCGTATGAGTCCTATTGGGCTCAACACTTAGAAATTTATTCTGGTCATACGACCACACTGTTGGTCGTATGACCACTAGTGGACTTACCAACTTTTGCTTATTTATTCTAAGTCCCATTTTCAGACACATTAGCACCCTACTCATATGTCTAATTCATATTTCAAGTCCAGAACATCAAAATGCCTATTTCTAAACAGATGCACATGATTCTAAGCATAGATCTAACATAAACATAAACATCCATACAATCAATTCATACGGGTATCAACCCACAGTTTTATAAAAACATATTTACATGCATTTCCAGCCCCAAAACATTTAAAAACAGTAAAAACGGGGTCTAGAACTCACCTTAGTTGTCTTCTTCGAATTTACACTCTTCAACCCGAACCTTCTCAACTCGTTCTAGCACCTAGAACACACACACAAAGCAACCCGAACACACTAGTCACATTTATATGCTCATGTATGGTTCTAGAATCGTCCTAACATCATGAATTCGGGATTTCTTACCAAAAACTTCGAATTCCTCAGATCCTTCTTCAAAAATCCGAGGGTTTTCTGCTCCTGCTACTTTCTCTCTCTAAAAAGATCGAATGAAGTGAAAGTGCAGACAACGTGGGTGCCATACCACCTTTTGTACAAGGAATTAATAAAAAGTTTGTCAAATTGACACTTTTGGCCCTTAAACAAAAGTAACTTTTGTTTTTTTCTTTCCTTTCTCCTTCATTTTATTCTTTTAATTTCTTTATTAAGAAATTACGGGTGTTACAAAAACTTTATTCTTATTTTAATTTTGATGTTTTATATCTTCTAATTTTTACAGACATGATATCTTTTTGGATTGTTTTGATATATCTCATGGCTGACGTAATGAGCCATGGAGGTGATGGCGCGGGGGATCCACCGATTCCTCCTTTTGGTGGGCCCGGAAGCCATCAGTTGGATGGTAAGTATTATATTTTTATGTTTATTTATTTATTATTAATATATATTGTAAGTATTGCTTTTTTAATATAAATGCAGGCCCGCCTTCCCAGAAAAGAAGAGGGAAGGCCAAAAATAAAAAGTTACAGCATGAGTTAGAAAAGAAAGGAGGACCTTTATCTCTTCCTTTTGATAGAGCTGCTACATATAGCCCAGTCGGTGAACTTAACGATATGTTTGTTCGTGAGGTTGGGATATACATGGAGGCCAATTATCCCTTTAATGTTCGTTCGTGGACTGATCTTTCTGATGCTCAGAAGAATGCGTTGGATGAGCATATGGCGGTAACCTTTATATGTTTTATGTTTATTGTTCGGTATTTATTTAACTAACTTCATTTTGTTTAAACTTAAATGTAGCGACGCTTTGATTTTGATGAGATTTTGCGAGATCGTGAACGCGCTCAGATTGAGGGTGGCATTCGTTCTGTATATCTTAAACGATTCAGAGATCGAAAAAACGTTGCCAAAAGACACTTTGATCGTGTTGGAGGATATGAAGATGTGGAACAAGCAAGGCCCAACCCTCCAAGGGGAATGAATCATGAAAATTGGAGCAAAACAATTGATTTTTTCTTAAGTGACGGACACAGAAAAGCCTCATCATCAAACAAAGCAAACCGGCAACAACAACAATACACTAATCGTGGTGGGACTGCCTCGTATAGTAGTTATTGTTACAAGCAGGTAATGATTTAATTATTTGTATGTGTATTGTAGATAAGTATTTATTTAATATATGATATACTTTTAAATGTTAATCAGAATAAGAGCAGACTTGAGGCATTTTAGAATGCTCATACCAGTAAAGATGGGACCTTTGATACGGAGATAGCTGAGCAACAATATGTAAGTTTTATATAAAGTAGAGTTTTGAAATATTAAAGATAAAGCCTTTGTGTGTATATATATATATTAAATGACTTCTTGTTAATTAATATAGAATCAGCTCAAATGACGGTTTGATGAGCTAAGTCAATCCCAAAACGAAGGAAATAGTTCATCACTGAACGAGGTTGAAGTTTTTGAGTCGGTGTTGGGAGAACGCCGCGGGCATATTAGAGGGATTGGGCGTAAACCGTCTTCATCTGCAGGGTCGACTTCGTTTGTTCCTGATCAGGAACAAACACCTCAGACATTATCAGAGGTATTAAAGTTTTATACGTTTTATCTTGAAGTTGTTAAATGTATCATTGTTGGTTTATCTTAGACGGGTCAAAATGGGTAAATTTAAGTTGAATTATGTACATTATGGTTGAAATGGGTCAAAATGATACAAACACACTTGATATAGTTAAAACGGGTCAGAATGGGTAAATTTAAGTTGAATTATGTACATTATGGTCAAAATGGGTCAAAATGATACAAACACACTTGATATAGTTAAAACGGGTCAAAATGGGTAAATTTAAGTTGGATTATGTACATTATGGTTGAAATGGGTCAAAATGATACAAACACACTTGATATAGTTAAAACGGGTCAAAATGGGTAAATTTAAGTTGAATTATGTACATTATGGTTGAAATGGGTCAAAATGATACAAACAAACTTGATATAGTTAAAACGGGTCAAAATGGGGTAAATTTAAGTTGAATTATGTACATTATGGTTAAAATGGGTCAAAATGATACAAACACACTTGATATAGTTAAAACGGGTCAAAATGGGTAAATTTAAGTTGAATTATGTAAATTATGATTGAAATGGGTCAAAATGATACAAACACACTTGATATAGTTAAAACGGGTCAAAATGAGTAAATTTAAGTTGAATTATGTACATTATGGTTGAAATGGGTCAAAATGATACAAACAGACTTGATAGTTAAAACGGGTCAAAATGGGTAAATTTAAGTTGAATTATGTACATTATGGTTGAAATGGGTCAAAATGATACAAACACACTTGATATAGTTAAAACGGGTCAAAATGATACAAACACACTGGATATAGTTAAAACGGGTCAAAATGGGTAAATTTAAGTTGAATTATGTACATTATGGTTGAAATGGGTCAAAATGATACAAACACACTTGATATAGTTAAAACGGGTCAAAATGGGTAAATTTAAGTTGAATTATGTACATTATGGTTGAAATGGGTCAAAATGATACAAACACACTTGATATAGTTAAAACGGGTCAAAATGGGTAAATTTAAGTTGAATTATGTACATTATGGTTGAAATGGGTCAAAATGATACAAACACACTTGATATAGTTAAAACGGGTCAAAATTGGGTAAATTTAAGTTGAATTATGTACATTATGGTTGAAATGGGTGATACAAACACACTTCAAGGTGTTGGTGTATCATTATATACTTAAAGTTATATTAAGAAGCAAATACCACAACTTATAATGTATGTTTTGTTTTGTAGGCACAAATTGCAAGTTTGTTTCAAAATGCAAACTTTATGATACAAATGACGCAACTTATTGCCTCCCAAAAAGGTACACAACAAGCTGATGAAGATGATGATTCGGACGAGGACGAAGAATAAACAATTTGTGTTGTTTAAGTTTATGTTGATGACATTAGAAGTTGATGTTAAACAATTTGTATGTTTATGTTATTTGTGTTGTTAAAACTCGTATTGTACTTGTTAATACTTATGTTATTTGTGTTGTTTGGAAATCTGGAAATTTGGTTTTATTTACAGGTTTTCTTGGTTTATAAAAATGGAAATTAAAAAAATAAAAAAAAATTAAAATTAAAAATTGACTTTTAGCGGCGACACAGTCGCCGCTAATAGCCTTCCCGGAATTTTTTCCAACTTTATAGCGGCGATATTGTCGCCGCAAATAATGGTATTAGCGGCGACATCAATAGCGGCGACTCATTAGCGGCGATATTTTCCACATTACCGACGAATCATTAGCGGCGACTCATTAGCGGCGACCTGTCGCCGCTAATACTAATAGCGGCGACAAATGGCATCAATAGCGGCGACAACTGGCGCCGCTAATAATCTTATTCCTTGTAGTGATATATATATATGTATATATATGTGTATATATGTATATATATATATGCATATATATATGTATATATATGTATATATATATGCATATATATATATGTATATATATGTATATATATGTATATATATGTATATATGTATATATATGTGTATATATATAGGTATATATATATATGTATATATATGTATATATATGTATATATATGTATATATATGTATATATATGTATATATATGTATATATATGTATATATATATGTATATATTTGTATATATATATATAGAGGAGGGATCAAATGAAAACCAAGATTATAATTGAAAACCATGAAAACTCACATCCACCAATCATAATTTTTCTATTCTATTTTTAAATATTTAATGTAGAAGGGTGATTTAGTAATTTTAACATGTTATTATTTATTAATTTCTATAATTGTAAAACTAAATCCCTGATTATGCTCACATTAGTTTTCTATTTGCGATGTTGATTTCCAGATCTTCACCAATTGAAACAGGATTCGCAATATGTGTTCGAATTAACAGAATTAATCTCTAAATCATATTGTGAATTGAAGGCTTATTCATTGTATCATCTTTTTAAAGTGATGGAAGGGATGAATTCTGGAGACCAGACATCATCGGCCGATATATACAGTCCAAATAACGATATGGTTAATTCAATTGAATGTGCGGTTATTGAAGATGGCGTGATTACAATTCAAAATTCGACAAATGATGATATGATAGTTTGTTCCGATCGATTGGAGGATAGTATAATCGCTGAAATCATGTTGAAGTTGCGAATGAAGGTATATGTAGCCTGTTGTTTTTACCCTTAGTACATATATGTACCAATGCTTAGTAGATGAAGTTGCAGACGAGTTTTTTTTAGTATATTATCGTTTTGAACTAGTACATTTTAAAAAAACATGAGCCATTTCCGGCGTCTGAAATCTTAGTCAGAAAAATATGTATAAAACTTGAAATCTTAGCCATTTTTCAGCGCTAAAACACTCGAGCTAATAAGATATCTGTGACATTTTGTTTTGAACAATAAACACGGTGTTTGTTGATTGAATATAGCTTTTTTATCTCTGCATTGTTTGAAGTAAGGAATTTTAATTCTCTCTTTAATCATTGCTTTTAAATTTTAAATTCATTTTTAGTCAATCAATTATATGTATTTGTATGCGTATTTATGTTTATGGTTTAATAATAGGCTTTTTTTTGTTTCTTTTTAGATTTATTACTTCTAGATGCAGCTTGCTCTCACATCCTGTTCCAGATGCAGTCCCTTTTGCCTCTGTACATATATGTACCTCTGTGTTACATGTAATAACCTCTGTGTTGTTTTCGTATATGTACCTCTATTGTTTTAATGTTTATATAGCTTTCTATCTGCATGTGTAAGTTTTTTGTTTACATATATGTACTTCTTTTTGCTCATAAACGAGCATTTTTTGACCTTATGAAAAGTGTGCATATATGTACCACTTGTAGTCTTACACAAAATGATGATGTGGAGTTACTACAAACAGTGGTACATATATGTACATATACATACATATATGTACATATATTTGAACACATTATGTGTTGTTGCTGATAAGTATGTTCATATATATAGTTTTCATAGGGTGGATACATATATGTACCAAGAAGATGTCGATCCTCGGATCAATCATCAGATTGTTTGTCGGATCAATTATATGTGTGATTCGTATTAGAAATCAGTGGTAAATGTTAGCATTATATTGTTACTGTGTTATTGGGTCGGATTGTTCGATTTTGCCAGTTTGTCGGACGTAATGAAGTCTTTATCGCAGTCACCAGTTGTCGATTGATTAATTCCTAGCAACGATGCAGTTGATTTGTTTACATATATGTACTTCTTTTTGCTCATAAACGAGCATTTTTTGACCTTATGAAAAGTGTGCATATATGTACCACTTGTAGTCTTACACAAAATGATGATGTGGAGTTACTACAAACAGTGGTACATATATGTACATATACATACATATATGTACATATATTTGAACACATTATGTGTTGTTGCTGATAAGTATGTTCATATATATAGTTTTCATAGGGTGGATACATATATGTACCAAGAAGATGTCGATCCTCGGATCAATCATCAGATTGTTTGTCGGATCAATTATATGTGTGATTCGTATTAGAAATCAGTGGTAAATGTTAGCATTATATTGTTACTGTGTTATTGGGTCGGATTGTTCGATTTTGCCAGTTTGTCGGACGTAATGAAGTCTTTATCGCAGTCACCAGTTGTCGATTGATTAATTCCTAGCAACGATGCAGTTGATTTGATTGGAAGACCTGGTATTGAAGATGCTGCTTGTGCGAATCAAGAGGCTACATGTGATGCGTTGTTTATTTGTAATGATCGACATCAGGAGATTATGCCTGTTGACGTAGAAGATGAAGACGAAGGTATCAATTCTGTTTTTTTATATTCCTTACATATATGTATCTACGAACCATAAATGTGAGCCATCTTGAATATTAATTTGTGTTTTGCTATTTGTTACATATATGTACCTACGAGCTTAATTGGTATATATTTGTTTTAATGGTTTAGTTGTTTGTAAAGGTTTTAATTTACTAATGTCTTCTGGTCTTTTTGAATGAAAATGGTCTGAACGTTGTATTTTTGTATGTTATTGTTCTGAAATAGTAAAATTTTAATAGATCAAATTGTTCATTGTGATGTTCATACATATATGTACCTACGAGCTTAATTGGTATATATTTGTTTTAATGGTTCAGTTATTGGCAAATGTTTTAATTTATTATTGTTTTCTGTTCTTTTTGTATTTTTTGATACTTGATGCTTGATGTGTATATATATTTGTTCATTCTAACTCCTCATTGCCCCAATCTTCCCTGTAGGCTCCCTGCTCCGCCAGCGCGACAACTCTAATTGAAGAAAGTTGTAAAGCCTTCAGAGCCTCAGTCCCTACCATTTTTATTTTTTAAGAATCATAAGCCAGTTGTTGGATCTAGGTTTCAAAACTGGCATGATGCATTAAGGATGTATGAGGCATACGCTGAGAAGGCTGGGTTCAGTACTCGTCAATGCACTCATACACAAGTGTACATGTTGCTATTCAAAATGTGCATATATGTACCATTTGTGAATTTAGAAATTGGATATATGTATATGTATTTTTGTAAGCTTAAAATTATGTATACTTGTCCGTATATAGATAAATGGTACCAACAATTGTATGAGCATATATGTAACAATTGTCTTTACAACTCATATTTAAAACAGTATTCATATCTTAAATTTCATAATACATTTTTACATGACTTTTTTCCAAACAGTACATATATGTATTAACTTTAGAGTAATCCATAAGTAAAGCTATGAATTTAAACATTAAGAGAAATTGTTATGAATATGGTACATATATGTACCACTGTTTGTAGAAACTACACAACATCATAATGAGGATCCAATGATAATGAAAGTATATTCAAATATATGTACATATATGTACAATTTGTGTAAGACTACAACTTGTACAATTTGTTTATGGTAACTCAACATCATCATTTTGTGTAAGACTACAACTTGTACAAAATAAGTAAACATAACATTCCAAAACATTCATAAGTACCCCATCCAAATTCATAATCATATGTCAAATCATTATAGATAAGTTATAATAATCTATACATTTTCATAACCGTTTGTTGACCCAATAAAAAAATATAAAAGCCATCAAAATACTTCAAAATTTGAACGTCATGTTTTTATATCTACGCTCTTGATTCTTGATCCAATACTTCAGCTTCCTGCATCACCTTAGCCTTGTAGATATTAACGTCGGAAGTTAGAATTTTGAACGCGTATTTCTTCCTCAAATTTCTGATTTTTGGCTTCATTTTGTTTTCATCTGAAGGAAAACACAATCCCAATTTTTTACGTGACTTCCCATGAATGTCTCCATGTGTCGCATTACAATTATTCCACAATCCACCGCGTTCTTTGTCGTACTCCAGCTTATTTTTAACTTCACAGGAATTGCTGCTTCAATTTCTTTCCATTTTGGATGATCCAACGATCTCAAATACGCCACAAGAATATGTTTCTGTCATTTATAATTTAAACAATACGTCACAATTACATTTATGGACAGTTTCAAATTTAATTAGTAAAATATAATATATGATAATAAAAAACAACATACCACTTTAATGGGTGTTCCTTTTTTGCCAAACTCAGAATCATCCTCAAACCTAATATGCAATTGATACATATATGTACCAGTTTCTATTGTTCATATATGCAATTGATACATATATGTACCAGTTTCTATACATATATGTACTTGTTTTATTAAAACAATATATACATAACATAACATAATCCTGTTATGTTCTGTATATGTTGTTTTAATAAAACAAGTACATATATGTATTAGGGTGCATATGTTGAAGCCTTATAGATATGAACAAGCAACCAAAACATATGCAACCTAATACATATATGTACATGTTTTATTAAAATAACATATACAGAACATAACTCACTATAGTTTCCTACATGTAACTCATATCTACATCTTTATTTGGGACTGCATTTTATAATGCTCCATCCTACCAGGTATCTGGGCCATTTTACTGACATACACATTGATTCCATACATATATCATAACCTCATTAAACGTTTTGGTACATATATGTAACACCAATACTTAGATTCGATTAAATCAACTAATCACAGAGATAAAAGATCAACAACCAATATTTTTATGCATGTTCTGGGGTCTGCATTTATAATGCTACATCCAAATACCTATTTGGTCCATGCTATTAACATTCTCATTACTTATATATATACAATATTATCTCAATACAAGTTTGGTACATATACGTAACATAATTCAGCATACTTGTACCATTGCTCACTGATTCTATACCAAGACACAATTTATATACATTATAAAGTAAAATTGTATATACATTATCTACCATTGCTCATATACATTTATCCCATTTTTTTGGTACATATATGTAACAAAATTCTATAGTCAAGTTTAAAACAACTAATCATGAAGATAAAATTGCCACATTCAATATCTACATCTTTTTTTGGGACTGCATTTTATAATGCTCCATCCTACCAGGTATCTGGGCCATTTTATTGACATACACATTGAAATATACAATTAAATTTTCAGTTATAATTTTCAATGTTAACACCCATACCATATATTATATAATCACAAAAATAATATACAACTACACCACTAAAATAGCTTACAAAATGTACTGTCATGTTAATCTTTTAATACCCAAATTTGTATCTTTCCAAAGTACATATGTATACGTAGTATATTTAAAACCACAACAGGAAAAAAAAATTGATACCATATACATTCATATTTGTTGTTCATGTAATAATATAAATTAAAAATTAATGAAATCGTACCAGCTTCTGATTGAGGCAATGGTTCTAGGGTGTCCTCTATTTCGACGGGTTCGTCAACAGTATTGGTGAACTTACTAAAACTAGATATGTTGGCGATTCTTTCACTTTTCTTTCTACCTGCATACAAAATGTATTTGTAAACTATTGGGGAAATTCAGTACGTAAAGTATAACACCAGTTTCAATTCCCGACTTACTTGTTGACATTTTTACTTGAGTAATATTCTAAACTGGTTCACTACCTGCACAATCAATTTGTATTTATAAATGATACTATTATACTAGATAATAGAAAAATTCAAAACAATCAAACAAAGTACTGAAATCAAACTGCTAAGTTTAAGACATTTGTCCTGATCTGGTTTATGCATATATGTAACACTTGTTTAACAACATTTTTATTATGAGAATAGGTTTTAGGCATTGGTTTGGTATAATGATAACACATAAATGTGCATATATGTACCATTTGTGTTAGAGTAGTTATCTTTGAGAACTTTTCTTTTCATGTAGTGGTGTGTGTGTGAAGACAACACTTGTGGATATATGTGAATACATGAAAGATAACACACATATTTGCATATATATAACACTTGCATAAGAGTAGTTGATTTTACCAGTTCATATGTGTACCAATTCTGTCAAAAAACATATAATGTAAAAGTTTTGTTATTCCTAGTCATTAAACCTTTTAGATACTCCGATACACATATGAACTTCTAATCTAACTCACGAAGATAGTACATTAAGGCTCACTGTTTATTAAAGTGAGTCAATTACTTTTGATTATGTCACAGATACATATATGTATCACAAACCGTAACTGATTTGGCTTACACAAAACTGGGACAGATACACTTTTGATTCTGTCACAGATACATATATGTTAAAAAATGTTCATTTAACAACACTGAAATCGTTTCAAATTTTTTGGTACATATATGTACCATCGGTTTTCGCAATGTTACTGCGAATGATCTATCAAACTGTATCATCGACAAATCACTCTCATTACACAGATAATACATCAAAATCAACAATATTATCAAAATGTATATAGTTTTCGGCATTTATATGTACCAATTTCGGAAAAAAATATAACTTTTGCACATAAACATTACGAACCTTGAATTTAGTTTCTTCGTGTGAATGATCTTCGTCTTCAAAATTCTTCTTCAGGAATGTGATGATTTCTCAGAGTCGAATCATCCTATATCACTAAAACATTGCTGAATATTTGATTTGATTCGATCAATTTGGGGGAGTCGATTGAAAAGGAAATCTCAGTATCTCAAATTTTTTAGGAATTGATTTAGGGATTAGTTACAGAATTGTTTTGTACCCAAAATACCCTTATTAATATTAAATATCTTTTTTAAATTATTAACTTAACTAAAATAAGGGATGTTAATTAATAACCATTGATCTAAATGATCAATGGTTATTAATAGGTTTTCATGGTTTTCATCTTAATTGTGGTTTCCAATAGATCCTCCCCCTATATATATGTATATATATATATATAAATATAAATAGGGGGGTTCCAATGCAAACTAGGCTTAAGTTGAAAACCATGTAAACCAAAATCTAAATCTTGATTATTGAGATCAATGGTTTTTAATATTCTGAGATTAAATTAATTAATAAAATAAAGTAAAAATTAGGAAATCTCTTAAAAAGGGTATTTTGGTAAAGTAGCTTTATATGTAACTGATTTTGATTCTTGTTTCCTAAAACAAGCAGAGATTCCATCGATTCAAAGAAACCGATTTCAAAGTTGCAAAATATTTAGAGGTTTTAATCTTTCACATTGGTACAATCGACTGAAAATTTCACACAATTTGGGTCTTCCGAGGCGGCCGACGATAGTGAATCACCCCAAAAACCGACATTGAAGGTTAGTTGTTCTTTCATTACAAACAGTTAATGTGATGAAATCTGATATTGAAAGGGTTGAAATTCGATATTATTTTGAGATTGTTGAAGAGTATTTTGATGAAATCGTATTATTGTAGCATTATTTGACTAAGGTATTGTGTGAGAATCGGACCAATTTTGTAAAATTAAGCCTTTAGATTAAGGGTATGTGGCTTGTATATGTTATGATTTCGTCTGATGTATGTGCAAAATTCATAGTGCTTAGGGTTTAACAAGGTTTAATCAACATGAATGATAATGTATTATCTTTCTGGGTTATATTATAATTGTTCATATGTGTATCGATGTATCTGAGAGGTTGAATGATTATGAATAACAAACCTTTTGTAGAGTTTCGAAGTTGTTGGTAATCTAGACATGTAATTAGGGAGTATACATTGATCATAACTTAGAAAATTGTGATAGAAATATGTATAATTCACAGTTTTGTGTAACCCAATAAGTTAGGGTTTGTGATACATATATGTATCTGTGACAAAATTAAAAGTAATTGACTAAATTTAATTAACAGTGAGCCTTAATGTACTATCTTCGTGGGTTAGATTAGAAGTTCATATGTGTACCGGAGTATCTAAAAGGTGTAATGCTTAGGAATAACATAACTTTTACACTATATGTGTTTTGACATAATTGGTACACATGTGAGCTTGCAAAAATCAACTACTCTTATGCAAGTGTTACATATATGCAAATATGTGTGTTATCTTTACATGTATTCATATATATCCACAAGTGTTGTCTTCACACACACACCACTACATAAAAACAAAAGTTCTCAAAGATAACTACTCTAACACAAATGGTACATATATGCACAGTTATGTGTTATCATTATACCAAACCACTGCATAAACCTACTCTCATAATAAAATGTTGTAAAACAAGTGTTACATATATGCATAAACCAGTTCAGAACAATGTCTTAAACTTAGCAGTTTGTTTTCAGTACTTTGTTTTATTGTTTTGAATTTTTCTATTATCTAGTATACTAGTATCATTTATAAATACAAATTGATTGTGCAGGTAGTGAACCAGTTTAGAATATTACTCAAGTAAAAATGTCAACAAGCAAGTGAGGAATTGAAACTGTTGTTATACTTTATGTACTGAATTTGCCCAATATTTTACAAATACATTATGTATGCAGTTAGAAAGAAAAGTGAAAGAATCGCCAACAATTCTACTTTTAGTAAGTTCACCAACACTGTTGACGAACCCATCGAAATAGAGGACACCCCAGAACCATTTCCTCAATCAGAAGGTATTACGATTTCATTAATTTTTAATTTATATTATTACATGAAAACAAATATGAATGTATATGGTATCATTGTGGTTTTTTTTCTGTTGTGGTTTTAAATATACTAGGTACATATATGTACTTTGAAAAGATACAAATCTGGGTAAGAAAGGTTAACATGACAGTAAATTTTGTAACCTATTTTAGTGGTGTAGTTGTATATTATTTTTTGTGATTATATAATATGTGATGTGGGTGTTAACATTGAAAATTATTAATGAAAATTTAATTGTATATTTTACAGTGGTTAAACGTCGCAAGAGAGTTAGTGATAAGTTGAAGATAATAAATGAAGTGAAGGAGAATTTTAGAAAATTAAATGAAAAACGCTCAAGAAATCAAGGTATTTTGTTTAATGATTATAGTAAAAATGTTGCGCAGCTTTAACAATTTTATGGCATTTGTTCTGGTTATTGCAGATACAGTGACTTCAAGGGAAAAAATTGCTAACGTTGTTGATCAAAATGTTAACCCGAAAGTCAGTGAATTATTTAAAAATACTGATGATTTGAAGGAGGGTAAGTGATTACTTTATTTATTCATAAGACGTTCTTCTAAAAATTTAAAAATTTGATGATGGTTTGTAATCATAATATAAATGACCATAAATTTTGTAGGTAATAAAGAAACTGAAGGGAATGATAACATCGGAATGAAGGTGGATATTATAAAGAAGAAACGTAGATTGCGTAAGTTGTTTTTATATGTTTTATAATTTCGATTTTAACTGTTCAACATTTATTATTTTCGTAATTAACATAATATATATTGAATAACTGATATCAATATGTTGCAATGCATAAAGAATATCAGGAATTGGGGTATTGTATATGAAAATTTTGAACTACTGATAATACATTTGTTAGAATACTTAGTGGTACATATATGCACCAAATTTAAAAATTAAGTTGTACGTATGTGTATGAGTTACTAAACATCAAATACATACATCACGTATTATTTATTTTATATATATATATGTATATAAATCCTTAAATCAATTGATATGTGACTTAATTATTTTATATATATGAAAACAGGAAAACGAGCTGTGACTAGTGATGACAACAATCAACTGCCTAGAGATAATGATGTTATATTAGAAGAAAATAGTCAAATGAAAAAGAAAAGAATTAGCAGAGGTAATATGGATATTTAAATAATTTTTTAGAAATTAAAGTAAAGTAATTATCATTATGGATTGTGTAATATACATAGTTTAATAATTATTTTGAAGGAGTTTTCAAGGAAAAGGTAAAAAGGA
Source organism: Flaveria linearis (assembly GCA_024085815.1). Taxonomy (NCBI): domain Eukaryota; kingdom Viridiplantae; phylum Streptophyta; class Magnoliopsida; order Asterales; family Asteraceae; genus Flaveria; species Flaveria linearis. Next base: position 14,645,176 of record CM044002.1, read on the forward strand.
GATGAATAAGAGGGTTAACGTCCAACGCAAATGGTTTGGGATACGTACGCGTTCCTCCCCCAAACAATTTTTCACAGCTGTATCAGAATTAGATAAAACCCAAAAAGACGTAGTTAAAAGCATGAGATTTGGAAGATTGTTAAAGTTCAAGGTAGATGGTATCCCATCAAAACTAGGACATTATGTTATTGACATGCTGGAGCCAAAACAATTAGTTATTAAAACAAGTAAAGGTAATGTGAAGGTTGATAGACACTCTGTGCACAAACTACTTGGGATTCCAAATGGGGGTAAGGATTTGATAAGCAGTGATAGTAAGGGATTGAGTGGAGACTACACAAAATGGAGGTCTCGTTATAATGGAGTTAACATAGGACCATCTGAAATAGTGGACAAGATAGTTGAGGGAAATTACGATGACTATTTCTATTTTAAGTTAGATTTTTTGGTTCTATTCTACTACACAATGGTGTTTAGCCGGAAAAACGGCAAGTGCTTCTGCCAAGTAGTAAACATTTGACCGTAGAATCTGATGTAAAGGAGTTTGATTGGTGTGGCTTAATCGAAGATGCTGTAAGAAGGTGTAAGGACAACTGGATAAGGTGCAACTTATTAAGCCACTTCGTTGGTCCTCTAACCATTCTAACGGTATGTTAAATCATTACATATTGTCTTTTACTGTATTCTTGCAAATATTTTTAATTGTTCTTGCAAATATGTTATGGCATTGACACTGGTACATATATGTACAAAAGTTATGTTTAATATACAAGTATTAACATATTTATTCTTGATGTAAGAAGGGGTAAGATATATGTATTGCAATATGTTATGGCATTGTAACTGTTTTGATTCTTAACTGTTACAATATAACATGAATGAATTGAATATGAAATGGGTGACCTACATGTAATGTATCTATTTGTTAGTACATATATGAACTATTAAAAGAAATGACATAGTGTATTGGTACATATATGTACATATAAACTTTTAACTAATTTGAGCTTTGATTGATTAAAAATATGAATTGATGGTGAAAGATAAATGATATTTTTGTTGGTACATATATGTATTATATAAATTTGTAACTAATTTGATATTTGACGCATTAATTAATTTGATATATGTATTATATCTGATACATTTGAGTTACATTATAGCTTTGGTACGTGGATTGTGTGTCACACCCCGACCGACGGCGGAATCATCGGAGCGGACGAGGGAATGATTGATTGTTCATAACTCATGATTGTCTAATAGTGAAAATAATATTAAAATCAAATTACAGGATAACATGAATTTAACAGATACAAATACAACAGTTAAAGTCACAAATAGTAATTGTCTTTTGTTTTGACTAAGTCCGGGTCTTATATGAGCATGTAAAAGTCCACTAACTTGCTTAACCTGAAATTATGTGAGAAATAAAGTCAGCTAACGAGTTAGCTGGTGAGTAATCACAGTTTTATACATATAGACATGATTAGATTTGATTGAGAATAATAATCCAGGTAACGTTAAGTTATTGCAATAGTAAACATATATATAAACCGAATAATAACAACCCCTTGACTTGACACTTGCATATATAGACTCCAACGACCATAATTAACTTCCTCTTGACTTCACCACTCGACTATTCATATGGGTGGGTTATCCATAACCAAGATCTAATCTTGGATACCAGGAATTGATTGACCACTTAGGGTTTTACATGTGTCGGTTTATCACAGTATGTTCACATAATTGCAAAATAACTACCTGTCTTGAATGAATTTAGAATGAAATATAGTTTTACATGATTCATATATGTATCACATGATTGTTCACCCATTGCAATAGAAATGATAAAAAAGGGGGATATGAATACTCACTTACAATATAAGATTAGAATCTGATGTATAGATTAACACCATGATTTCCCTTACATTAATAGGAAATGATATAAAACGGTGTCTAGATTAGAAATGTTAGAATAACCAATGATCCTTGGGAATTTGGGATGTATTAGGTTTTCCATTAGATCTTGAATGGTAGTTTTAAATAAACTAATTTTATTTAGTTTGAATGTCCATAACTAAATAAAATAAATTTATTGAATGTGATTACGTTTTGATCTTAATAGGAATAAATGTGTTAATACGCGTAATCGTTTGATTTAGTGTGAAAAACAAATAATTAATTTTATTAATTAATTAGGTGATAATTAATTAAAATATTTAATTATTTAAATGATTAAAAGAAATAAAATGAATTTGGAAAGATTTAAATATAAAACTTTTATATTTAATCATGGTTTACACGATTAATAAAATAAATAAAATGTCAAAATAAAAATAACGAATATTATATTTGATTATTAATCAGGTGTATATATTGAAATAATTGGATGATGTGATTTAAAGTCTATTTTTTTTATAAAATTTAAACTAATTATGTTATTTATTTAAAACAATTAAAATAAATAAATAAAATGTTGAAATAATTTCAGAAAATAATTAGGTTGTTTTAAAAATTTCTAATGTTTGTAAAAATTTTTTATGATTTTTAGAATTTTTTTCATAATTTTTAAAGGCTTAAAATGGCCTAAAAAAGTGTGAGGTGGCCCGGGTCGAACCCGGGACCTCATGCTTGAAATGGGAGTAATGAACGCTCAAGAAATCAAGGTATTTTGTTTAATGATTATAGTAAAAATGTTGCGCAGCTTTAACAATTTATGGCATTTGTTCTGGTTATTGCAGATACAGTGACTTCAAGGGAAAAAATGCTAACGTTGTGTTGATCAAAATGTTAACCCGAAAGTCAGTGAATTATTTAAAAATACTGATGATTTGAAGGAGGGTAAGTGATTACTTTATTTATTCATAAGACGTTCTTCTAAAAATTTAAAAATTTGATGATGGGTTGTAATCATAATATAAATGACCATAAATTTTGTAGGTATAAAGAAACTGAAGGGAATGATAACATCGGAATGAAGGTGGATTATTATAAGAAGAAACGTAGATTGCGTAAGTTGTTTTTATATGTTTTATAATTTCGATTTTAACTGTTCAACATTTATTATTTTCGTAATTAACATAATAATATATTGAATAACTGATATCAATATGTTGCAATGCATAAAGAATATCAGGAATTGGGGTATTGTATATGAAAATTTGAACTACTGATAATACATTTGTTAGAATACTTAGTGGTACATAATGCACCAAATTTAAAATTAAGTTGTACGTATGTGTATGAGTTACTAAACATCAAATACATAATCACGTATTATTTATTTTATATATATATATGTATATAATCCTTAAATCAATTGATATGTGACTTAATTATTTTATATATGAAAACAGGAAAACGAGCTGTGACTAGTGATGACAACAATCAACTGCCTAGAGATAATGATGTTAATTAGAAGAAAATAGTCAAATGAAAAAGAAAAGAATTAGCAGAGGTAATATGGATATTTAAATAATTTTTTAGAAATTAAAGTAAGTAATTATCATTATGGATTGTGTAATATACATAGTTTAATAATTATTTGAAGGAGTTTTCAAGGAAAAGGTAAAAAGGAGATGAATAAGAGGGTTAACGTCCAACGCAAATGGTTTGGGATACGTACGCGTTCCTCCCCCAAACAATTTTTCACAGCTGTATCAGAATTAGATAAAACCAAAAAAGACGTAGTAAAAGCATGAGATTTGGAAGATTGTTAAAGTTCAAGGTAGATGGTATCCCATCAAAACTAGGACATTATGTTATTGACATGCTGGAGCCAAAACAATTAGTTATTAAACAAGTAAAGGTAATGTGAAGGTTGATAGACACTCTGTGCACAAACTACTTGGGATTCCAAATGGGGGTAAGGATTTGATAAGCAGTGATAGTAAGGGATTGAGTGGAGACTACACAAAATGGAGGTCTCGTTATAATGGAGTTACATAGGACATCTGAAATAGGGACAAGATAGTTGAGGGAAATTACGATGACTATTTCTATTTTAAGTTAGATTTTTTGGTTCTATTCTACTACACAATGGTGTTTAGCCGGAAAAAACGGCAAGTGCTTCTGCCAAGTAGTAAAACATTTGACCGTAGAATCTGATGTAAAGGAGTTTGATTGGTGTGGCTTAATCGAAGATGCTGTAAGAAGGTGTAAGGACAACTGGATAAGGTGCAACTTATTAAGCCACTTCGTTGGTCCTCTAACCATTCTAACGGTATGTTAAATCATTACATATTGTCTTTTACTGTATTCTTGCAAATATTTTTAATTGTTCTTGCAAATATGTTATGGCATTGACACTGGTACATATATGTACAAAAGTTATGTTTAATATACAAGTATTAAATATTTATTCTGATGTAAGAAGGGGTAAGATATATGTATTGCAATATGTTATGGCATTGTAACTGTTTGATTCTTAACTGTTACAATATAACATGAATGAATTGAATATGAAATGGGTGACCTACATGTAATGTATCTATTTGTTAGTACATATATGAACTATTAAAAGAAATGACATAGTGTATTGTACATATATGTACCATATAAACTTTTAACTAATTTGAGCTTTGATTGATTTAAAATATGAATTGATGGTGAAAGATAAATGATATTTTGTTGGTACATATATGTATTATATAAATTTGTAACTAATTTGATATTTGACGCATTAATTAATTTGATATATGTATTATATCTGATACATTTGAGTTACATTATAGCTTTGGTACGTGGATTGTGTGTCACACCCCGACCGACGACGGATCATCGGAGCGGACGAGGGAATGATTGATTGTTCATAACTCATGATTGTCTAATAGTGAAAATAATATTAAAATCAAATTACAGATAACATGAATTTAACAGATACAAATACAACAGTTAAAGTCACAAATAGTAATTGTCTTTTGTTTTGACTAAGTCCGGGTCTTATATGAGCATGTAAAAGTCCACTAACTTGCTTAACCTGAAATTATGTGAGAAAATAAAGTCAGCTAACGAGTTAGCTGGTGAGTAATCACAGTTTTGAGTATACATATAGATTGATTGATTATTGAGAATAATCCAATTCACAAGGTAACGTTAAGACTTATATTGCAATAGTAAAGCATATAGATAAACCGACATAATAACAACCCCTTGACTTGACACTTGCATATAATAGACTCCACACATACACCATAGATTAACTCCTTCCTCTGGCACAATCACCACTCGACTATCATATGGGGTGGGTTATCCAAACCAGTAGATCTATCATTGATACCAGGATTGATTGATTGAATTAGGGTTTTACTGTCGTCCAGTTTATCACAGTATGTTCACATAATTGCAAGTAATAACATAACCTGTCTTGAATTGAATTTAGAATGAAATAACAATAAATATCATGATTGAATATGTTAGTGTATCACATGATTTCCCCCAAATAGGAAATGATATAAAAAGGGGGATATGAATACTCACTTAATTGATAAGATTAGAATCTGGATGTGATAGATTAACACCAACGATTTCCTTACGATTAACCTAAGGAACGGTGTCTAGAATTAGAATAATAATGATTTGGGAATTTGGGATGTATTAGGTTTTCCATTAGATCTTGAATGGTAGTTTAAATAAAAAACTAATTTTATTTAGTTTGAATGTCCATAACTAAATAAAATAAATATTGAATGTGATTACGTTTTGATCTTAATAGGAATAAATGTGTTAATACGTAATCGTTTGATTTAGTGTGAAAAACAAATAATTAATTTTATTAATAATTAGGTGATAATTAATTAAAATATTTAATTATTTAAATGATTAAAAGAAATAAAAATGAATTTGGAAAGATTTAAATATAAAACTTTTATATTTAATCATGGTTTACACGATTAATAAAATAAATAAAATGTCAAAATAAAAATAACGAATATTATATTTGATTATTAATCAGGTGTATATATTGAAATAATTGGATGATGTGATTAAAGTCTATTTTTTTTATAAAAATTTAACTAATTATGTTATTTATTTAAAACAATTAAAATAAATAAATAAAAATTGAAATAAATTTCAGAAAATAATTAGGTTGTTTTAAAAATTTCTAATGTTTGTAAAAAATTTTTATGATTTTTAGAATTTTTTCATAATTTTTAAAGGCTTAAAATGGCCTAAAAAAGTGTGAGGTGGCCCGGGGTCGAACCCGGGACCTCATGCTTGAAATGGGAGTAATGAACGGTGAACCAAAGGCTAAGCCGCGGTTATATCCAGTTCCAAATTTTTTAAACATCACTTCAATCCAACCCCAATTCCATCCGAGCCCTAGTTCGAATCCGGACCAAATTGACCACAATTCGACTTCGATGGTGTCTGCAATCATGGGGCTTTTGTTCCCCATGAAAATCGAGTGTGTGTGTGTCGAATTACGTATATGGTGTCGATTTGATGTTGATCCCAACGAGAACAGGTCGCGGCACTCGTGATGATTGATTGATGCCCAAACCGTGATTATAATCAAATTAAACTCTAGGGTAGCTTCGAATGATGATCTAGAAACAAAGCCCTATGTTAATTTCGAATAAATCGATTGGAGATTGGATTTCATAGAGTTGCTGGTCGCGGTTCAAGAAGATGTCGAATGAGTTGTTTTTGTTGATTTTTGATGCAATTGACGCCAGTGGGTGTTTATAAAGGATCCAATGTTCGTTAATACAGAATTAGTTCGATTATTAAATTACTCAGTGCCCGATTTTGCTCCCTTGCTTCGGCCGACAGTGGGAAGAAAAGAAACGGGAAAAATGGAGGTGTATGTGTTGTTTGAATTGAAATTGAGAGTGGTGGTCCACTATAAGTAGTTAAATGATCATTCATGTTCGATAATTTCGATTATTATTAAGATTTGGTGGTCGACAATGGTGAGATCGTGGCCGAATTCGTGTGGGGAAGAAAAGCAGGGAAAGATGGGGTGGGGGGTGGGGTGGGTGTGTTTTGTAATTATACAAAATTTACACAATGGTCCCTGTGGTTTGTATTAGTTTACAACTGGAAATCAAAGTTTTGTGTTAGTTTAAATAAATTACCATTTAACCCCTTGAAGTTTGGATTGTTATCATTTTAGTTATAAGATTTAATACAACTTATATGTTTATTTATTATTATATTAGTATTATTGACGTTATTATTATTATTTTATTATTATTATTATTATTATTATTATTAATATCAGTTATTTGTAAGATTTTACAAAATTAATTTTTTAAGTTAATGAAAATTACGAGATGTTACAGTCTCCCTGCTTTAGGAAATTTCGTCCCGAAATTTAAATCACGAGGAGGCTGAAATGAAAAGATGAGGATACTGGAACTTCATTTGGTCCTCACGCTCCCAGGTGAACTCCGTGCCACGTTTAGATTCCCAGCGGACTTTGACAATAGTATTCGGCTACGTTTGAGTTGTTTGACTTCCCGATCCATAATTCCACAGGTTTCTCAATAAAGTGCATAGATTCATCAATCTGGACTTCGTCGAGTGGAATGAGGAGATTTCTATCGGCAAGGTATTTCTTGAGATTTGAAACATGAAACGTCGGATGTATATTACTGAGCTCTTGGGTTAGTTCAAGCTTGTATGCCACTTTCCCAATTCGCTCAAACACTTTTGAATGGACCTACGTAACGAGGTGCTAGTTTCCCTTTCGTTCCAAAGCGAATCACTCCCTTCCAAGGTGATACCTTAAGAAGTACGAGATCACCGACATTGTATTCCATGGGCTTACGTCTTTTGTCAGCATAATGCTTTTGACGATTTCTAACAGCGACCAAGTTATCACGGATCTTATGAGTTTTGTCGGTTGTTTCTTGTATCAATTCCGGACCAGTAATTTGTGATTTACCAACTTCAGACCATACAAGGCCTCAAATGGTGCCATCTGTTGGTCTGGTAACTGTTATTGTAAGAGAATTCAATCAACGGAAGATGAGAATCCCACGATCCACTGAAATCAACGACACAAGCCCGGAGTATATCCTCGAGGGTTTGTATCGTTCTTTCAGTCTGACCGTCGGTTCGCGGATGATAGGCTGTGCTAAGATTCAGTTGAGTTTCGAGAGCTGATTGGAGATTTTTCCAGAAATGAGAGATGAAGCGACCATCACGATCAGAGATAATATCTTTACTTAACAATAGATTGTTTAGGAAGACTATCACCACGTAATCAGGTTTTGATGATAACTCACAATGAAAGTCGATAGATAAGGAATGAATGGTTTGATGTAGCTAGATCGAGTCAAAACATGAAGATAAAAGAAATCAATTTAAGAATTTAAATGTTCCAAGTTAGGATTCAAAATCAACCTAAAAAAATCGGGTCTCTTTTCAAATTCAGAGATCATGCTTTGGCTTGATAGGTCGAAACACTAACATTATTTCACCCTTCAAGTTACTACATGCGTCCCGTCACTTGATTACAACCATGGTAAGTTGGAGATCAAGAAATGAGAATAGTCCTCAAGGTATGGTTTTCACCCCTAACTTGATGGTGTACTCTCAAGGTATGACCACTAGCTTACCAATCCAAAAAGTTCGATCCAACTCATTGTTGAGGATCCATAAAAATAAGACGAGGTAACTCATCATTAAGGTGAGGGGTTCACTCCTATCTTAACGATGAATTTTTACAAAACAAAATATAACAAGATAAACTTCTTTATCAAAATCCAGAATTCACTCCTACTTTGATGAGGTCGTTTCATTTGAGAAAATGCAATCCATAAGAATGATATTATCATCAAGGTATGAATTTCACGCGTATCTTGATGATGGAGCTTGATATTAACAAGAAAACAATCGAAGATTGACATTTGTCACCAAAGTACGGGTTTCAATCCTATTTTGGTGAGATCATGTCATTTGTGAAATGTAAATTCCAAAAAGAATAATTGAAGTCAGTCCTCGAGATAAGGAAATCACCCTAATCCAGAGGATGAAATTTCATATAAAAACACATCATTGGAAACCATTTATTGAAACGAATAAAGAATCATCACCAAAGTAAGGGAATCACCCCTGTTTTGATGAGTTAAAATCATTTAGGAGATTCGAGTGTCCTTAGTCATAGGTTGACTTGCAAACTCTTGCATCTCCCACGGTGCAAACGGTTCAAAGTTCGACTTAACAACGAAAGGAAAGATATCTCAATTAGAAATTTAGAAATTTTCAAATTACATCAATGTAACAAAAGGAAATCATGATTACAAATCTTGAATTAAATCAGGAAGACAAAATCAAGGACAAGAATTATTCAACACCACATCATTGGTGGCTTGAGCTTGTTGAGCATTAATGTTGTTGAAAGCGTCCTTGAGCCGTAGGAACTAGGCTGACAAGTTGAGGGAATCGATTGCGAAAATGGTTTGGATCACCACATTGATAGCATGCACGACCCTGGGTAATTGCAGGAGGATGTTGGTGAACTGGTGCATTGGTCAGAGCTTTAGCAGCACTCCTGCACACATTGAATGTATGACCCAAACGACCACAGTTTGTGCATTGACGACACTGAATGTTAGCGGGATGGTGATAACTGCGGTTGTTACACTGCGGATAGGGTCCAGCGTATGACTTTTTCATCAGCGATTGGTTGTTTACTGCTGGTTGACGAGTTGGAGGGACTTGATTAATTGGTACAGCAGGGGTAATTACAGCAAAGTTTTGAGATTGAGCCTTCCTCTTCTGTTCCTTGAAAGCTCTGGTTGATCGGTTTTGACGGTTTCGTTAGGAAGTTATCGGTATTTTTCTTCGATCCTTTCCTGGTTAAAGAACCAGCTTTCACATGATTATCGGTTAGCTGTGCAGCCAGCCTAATAGCATCTTCTAGTGTCGAAGGATTTCTTCCTAACACCGTATCCTGAATCTGCATGGGTAGTCCACAATATATTTCTCGATGGCTCGGGAGGTAGGAGGGTAGCAAGATGCGGTACCAAAGGCTTAGTTCGTGGAATCGGTTAGTGTATGCTAGGTTTTCGCCACTGTCTTGGGTAACTCCCAGAATTCAGCTTCCAGTTTCCGGACTTCGTTTCTTGGGCAGAACTCTTTAGTCATGAGCTCCTTAAACTCAGTCCATGTCAATGCTAGTGCAATTTCAGTTCCACGGGTTCGTTTCTCTCCGTTCCACCAAGTAAGTGCGCGTTTCTGAAGAACACTTGTGGCATACCGGACTTTCAGATTTTCAGGGCATTCGCTGTTTAGGAGAGTGTTCTCGATGCTTTCGAACCACTGTAGTAATCCAGTAGCTCCTTCAGTTCCACTAAACTTAGTGGGGTTGCAAGAACTGAAATGTTTGTAAGTACAAGTTTGAGGTGGGTTTGGTGCAGTTGGGTTTTGAACAACATTGTTGCCTTGGTTCAAATGGGTAATAGAGTTGGGATGACCGCAGTAACTTCACGTGCTACAATAGCAGCAATCTTACGGCCAGAGTTTCTAGACCGTGAACGGATTTGACGGAAGACATTCTGGAATATCATTAAGATATTTTATGAGAATTGGGTAATATGAGTTATACAACTTGTAAACGAAAATCGGGAATTTGACATAAAACAATGATATGTCCGAGTGTAATCGTTTGATTCGTAAATCATAGCGAATACGTTGACTAATCAAAGTATTATGTCCAATACAACCTTGTTGAAGACATGCGTACCTATAAGCAGATACTCATCCCGAGGGTTCCCAGGTAAGGTAGACAGATCCATCGGTTGATTTGGATTTATACGAATACCTTGCCTAGACAGAACACCTCAAGATACAGGCATCCCACTCTTCCAGCATAGCATGTTTCAAGTTGTAAGACACAGACTTTGACGAATTTGAAAACCATGAATAACAATCGAGTTTTGGAGTTTGAAATCACTTGAATTAGGCACACAATGCCTTAGAATATGATTTAAGATTCGTGTGTACATTGATAAGATTCAAAGTATAAGAAAAATCACATAAGGCATATAATCACATAATCAAGTATAAACATGTAAAGCACATATAATCCTATCTATGCATATAAAATACATGAAAGGACTCATGTGTAAAGATACTTAGTTATAGTCTAGGTCATTACATTTCTAATAACCTAATTCCCTATAACCAAGGCTCTGATACCAATCTGTCACACCCCGACCGACGGCGGAATCATCGGAGCGGACGAGGGAATGATTGATTGTTCATAACTCATGATTGTCTAATAGTGAAAATAATATTAAAATCAAACAGGATAACATGAATTTAACAGATACAAATACAACAGTTAAAGTCACAAATAGTAATTGTCTTTTTGTTTTGACTAAGTCCGGGTCTTATATGAGCATGTAAAAGTCTACTAACTTGCTTAACCTGAAATCATGTGAGAAAATAAAGTCAGCTAACGAGTTAGCTGGTGAGTAATCACAGTTTTGAGTATACATATAGATTGATTGATTTATTGAGAATAATCCAATTCACAAGGTAACGTTAAGACTTATATTGCAATAGTAAAGCATATAGATAAACCGACACAATAACAACCCCTTGACTTGACACTTGCATATAATAGACTCCACACATACACCATAGATTAACTCCTGCCTCTGGCACAATCACCACTCGACTATTCCTATGGGGTGGGTTATCCAAACCAGTAGATCTATCATTGATACCAGGATTGATTGATTGAATTAGGGTTTTACCGTCGTCCAGTTTATCACAGTATGTTCACATAATTGCAAGTAATAACATAACCTGTCTTGAATTTAATTTAGAATGAAATAACAATAGAATATCATGATTGAATATATTATATCACATGATTTCCCCAAATAGGAAATAGATATATAAAAGGGGGATATGAATACTCACTGATTGATAAGATTAGAATCAGGATGTGATAGATTAAACACCAACGATTTCCTTACGATTAACCTAAGGAACGGTGTCTAGAATTAGAATAATAATGATTGGGAATTTGGGATGTATTAGGTTTTCCATTAGATCTTGAATGGTAGTTTTAAATAAACTAATTTTTATTTAGTTGAATGTCCATAACTAAATAAAAAAATTATTGAATGTGATTACGTTTTGAATTTAATAGAAATAAATGTGTTAATACGCGTAATCGTTTGATTTAGTGTGAAAAACAAATAATTAATTTATTAATTAATTAGGTGATAATTAATTAAAATATTTAATTATTTAAATGATTAAAAGAAATAAAATGAATTTGGAAAGATTTAAATATAAAACTTTTATATAATCATGGTTTACATGATTAAAAAAATAAATAAAATGTCAAAATAAAAATAACGAATATTATATTTGATTGTTAATCAGGTGTATATATTGATAATAATTGGATGATGTGATTTAAAGTCTATTTTTTTTATAAAAATTTAAACTAATTATGTTATTTATTTAAAACAATTAAAATAAATAAATAAAATGTGAAATAAATTTCAGAAAATAATTAGGTGTTTTAAATTTTCTAATGTTTGTAAAAACATTTTTATGATTTTTAGAATTTTTTTCATAATTTTTAAAGCTTAAAATGGCCTAAAAAAAGTGTGAGGTGGCCCGGGGTCGAACCCGGGACCTCATGCTTGAAATGGGAGTAATGAACCGGTGAACCAAAGGCTAAACCGCGGTTATATCCAGTTCCAAATTTTTTTAAACATCACTTCAATCCAACCCCAATTCCATTCGAGCCCTAGTTCGAATCCGGACCAAATTGACCACCAATTCGACTTCGATGGCGTCTGCAATCATGGGGCTTTTGTTCCCCATGAAAAATCGAGTGTGTGTGTGTGTCGAATTACCTATATGGTGTCGATTTGATGTTGATCCCAACGAAGAACAGGTCGCGGCACTCGTGATGATTGATTGATGCCCAAACCGTGATTATAATCAAATTAAACTCTAGGGTAGCTTCGAATGATGATCTAGAAACAAAGCCCTATGTTAATTTCGAATAAAATCGATTGGAGATTGGATTTTCATAGAGTTGCAGGTCGCGGTTCAAGAAGATGTCGAATGAGTTGTTTTTTGTTGATTTTTGATGCAATTGACGCCAGTGGGGTTTATAAAGGATCCAATGTTCGTTAATACAGAATTAGTTCGATTATTAAATTACTCAGTGCCTGATTTTGCTCCCTTGCTTCGGCCGACAGTGGGAAGAAAAGAAACGGGAAAAAATGGAGGTGTATGTGTTGTTTGAATTGAAATTGAGAGTGGTGGTCCATTATAAGTAGTTAAATGATCATTCATGTTCGATAATTTCGATTATTATTAAGATTTGGTGGTCGACAATGGTGAGATCGTGGCCGAATTCGTGGGGAAGAAAATGTCACACCCTCAAAATCCACTAACGGGGTTTTACCGTTAGGCGTGTGACACACCAGGATCTCAGATAAGCATCAGTTACACCAAACACAGTAATTACAAAACATAACATTAAGTGATTGGTTGTTTAAATCAAACATGAGTGTTTTCAGACTTGCGGAAGCGTTTCAAATACAGAAATCAACAGTAAATCGTTTCAACATGCGTTTTAACCATAAGAATCAATAGCGTTTCACAAATTAAACCAGTTGTGTTGTGATGTATGCCATGCATGCATCCTAGCTGTGTTTTTAATCTTGTGCGTTTCTGTGACCTGAGAAAACATGCTAAAATGTATCAACATAAAGTTGGTGAGTTCACAGGTTTAACAAAAAAATGTGTTTGTAAGCGTATCCATAGTTTGCGTTTCAATGGTTTAGTATATATTGCATATCGTTAGGTAGCTAGCCTATAATCATGTACTTAGTGTTTCGAACCGAAGCTGACTGTTTACGTCCTATATGTGTTTCCCACCACGTCTTAACCGACCGTGGCAATCGTTGTGTTCCACGTCTTACCGACCGTGGCAATCGTATGTTAGGTCAATAATGCACCGTTTGACCTCCAATCAAGCTAGCGCGACTAGCCCGGGCGGGGTTTGTCAGACCCAGTAGTACTACTCAGTATTACCTCGCTAATCCATTACTAACGGTTCGAGCGTGTCAGGACATGTTTGCGTGTTTACACTAACGTAACAGGCGATATCAATAATACTGGCAACCATTCAAAAATGTTTGCATGTTTTCTCCCCCAAAAAGGAAAGAAGTAAAAAGGGCGTGTGAAACTCACCTCGAGCGTAGAGCAACAAGTAATTGTAATCACAAAAGATCGGTTTCCAATTAACCTGTGTTTCATTCAGTATATAATATATATATTATATTAATTATTAATTATAATATAGTAACTGTACAGTTTCGCGTCTCACGAATCGGTTCGGTGTCGGTTATATATATATATATATCCGCATTATATACGTTATATACACCTAGTATTATATTTCCACGTATATATTAAAATACAAGCAATAGTGATTTTATGATTTCAATTATTTATAGTTTATTTTTACATAAATAAACTAATTGCATTATTGTTAATATAATTTATATAAATTTACTAAGTATCACAAGAAATAATTTCACAGAAAATAATTAGATACTTTTAAAATATACAAAGTTTATAGAATTGATTTTTATAATTTTTATAATAATGCTTGTAAATAACTTATGAAATTATAGCATCTTTATATTTTTCACAATTCTCATGTTTAATCCATAATTAAACGCGATATAATGTCCATTTTTATAAAAAAATTAGACTAATTAAATCATTTGTTTTAAAGGACAATAGTAAAATAAATAAATTAATGTTAAAATAAATTCTAGAAATTTAATTTGGTGGTTTAAAAATTACAGAGTTTATAAAAATAATTTTATAATTTTTAAGTATTTTTCTGTATTTTTTAAAAATGTTAAAGGCTTTAAAAAAAATACATGGAGGTAACCGGGTTCGAAACCGGGACCTCCATCCCACACTCCCACACTCTAACCAGTGAACCAAAGGCTCTAAGCCGCGGTAATCCTGGTTTCTAATTGTTTTTAAGCACACTCAACCTTTTTCCCAAACCCCATAGAACCCTAGCTCGATTTGATCCGAATTGAACAATCAAACGCGTTTGTTAACCAAATCATCCTTAGGGCTTTGTTTACCCATGAGAAATCGAGCATGTTGATGTGTTTAATTACCTGTTTATCGTCGATTTGAAGGTGGACACGATGAAGAACAGGTCGCGGCTTCTTGATGATCGATTGATGCCTAAACGATGATTATAATCCAATTCCTTGGACAGGAAGTTTCTAATGATGTTTGTGATCAAAACCCTTCTGTTAATTTCGAGTTACAAAGGCTGGAGAGTGGTGTTCGAGTAGGTTGCAGGTCCGCGGAGGTGATGGTGATCGAATGGTGTGTTAGTGCATGTTTTATACGAAATCGAGTTTAGTGGAACATCATAATTGATTTAACTTTCGTTTGTGCGCCATTAATTTTGCTTATTAATGGATTTCAGTGGCCGATTAAGTGGGTGGTCGGCCGAAAGTGGATACCGTACCTAATTCGACCACAATATTCAAATTGTTGTGGCCCCGAGTTCGAATTACGCACAATGGTTTGTCGGGACGGTTGAACCGAGTCAAAAGCCGCGAAATTTTGGGCGTTTGGAGTCGCCGGAGGGCCGGCCGGAACAGTGGCGGAAAGGGGGGGACGGGGTGTCGACGGAATGGGGGCGGGTGGGTTGGGTTTTTTTTCAAAAATTTACAGAATGGTCCCTGTAGTTTGATGTTTTATTATTTCATGTATTAACTTTTTAAAACAAGTTTCAATATTTACAAAAATTACCCTGGACTTTATTAAATCAATTTAATAATTTTATAAATATTATTAATAACAATATTTTTATTATTACTATTATTATTATTGTTATTATTAGTATTATTATCCTTGCCAAAAATAGTAAGTAGATTATTTCCCGCTAAACGAAAATAGTATTAAAAAAAATAATATTCGGGTTGTCACAGAAAAGCAGGGAAAGATGGGGTGGGGGTGGGGTTGGGTGTGTTTTGTAATTATACAAAATTTACACAATGGTCCCTGTGGTTTGTATTAGTTTACAACTGGAAATCAAAGTTTTGTGTTAGTTTTAAATAAATTACCATTAACCCTTGAAGTTGGATTGTTATCATTTTAGTTATAAGATTTAATACAACTTATATGTTCATTATTATTATTATTAGTATTATTGACGTTATTATTATTAATTTTATTATTATTATTATTATTATATTATTATTATTATAATCAGTTATTTGTAAGATTTTACAAAATTAATTTTTTAAGTTAATGAAAATTACAAGATGTTACATTGTGTCACATGCTCATCGATGGAAAGGATAAAAAGGTGTCACTCTTGCTTACTGGACGATGGACAATCTAAAAAAAGAGAAGAACAAGAGCTGTTAAAATCCGGCGGTTTTGGATTAGGAGAGGTAACGGAACAATTTGAAGAAGATGAAGATTTAGAAGATGGAGAATCATTGTTGGGAATGAATTAAAAAAATATGGAAAACAAAAGTTCCATGATTTTCTATTCAGTGATGAATTTGATGTTACCATGTTAGAGGTATATAACTTAATGAATTTATCTTATATGTAGCAAACTGATATGTTAGTCAACAACTAACATACATTTTTGTTTCAGGGGAATATAACACTTCTTGAGAAAATTAGTTCCATAAACATGAAGTGAAAAAGAAATTTGAAAAAGCAATCAGAGGAGCAATGAAGATGTTCCCCGAAAATAATACAGTATTCAAGTATAATGATAAATATAAAGAATTGTATGGGTCTGGAATTGTGAGTGATGATGCTGATATATGCAGTGAGGATGAGTTGACAGAAGAGTAATCAAGAAAATCAAAAGACAAAAATTCACCTAATATTCTGGATATGCCGGACATCAGGCTAATGCGTGGACACAAATTGCAGTAGAAGTCTCACAATATTCAAATTGTTGTGGCCCGAGTTCGAATTACGCACAATGGTTTGTCGGGACGGTTGAACCGAGTCAAAAGCCGCGAATTTTTGGGCGTTTGGAGTCGCCGGAGGGCCGGCCGGAACAGGCCGGAGAAACGGGGGTGTCGACGGAATGGGGGCGGGGGTTGGGGTTTTTTTTTTCAAAAATTTACAGAATGGTCCCTGTAGTTTGATGTTTATTATTTCATGTATTAACTTTTTAAAACAAGTTTCAATATTTACAAAATTAACCCTGGACTTTATTAAATCAATTTAATAATTTTATAAATTATTATTAATAACAATATTTTTATTATTACTATTATTATTATTGTTATTATTAGTATTATTATCCTTGCCAAAAATAGTAAAGTAGATTTTTTTCCCGCTAAACGAAAATAGTATTAAAAAAAAAATATTCGGGTTGTCACAGAAAAGCAGGGAAAGATGGGGTGGGGTGGGGTTGGGTGTGTTTTGTAATTATACAAAATTTACACAATGGTCCCTGTGGTTGTATTAGTTTACAACTGGAAATCAAAGTTTTGTGTTAGTTTTAAATAAATTACCATTTACCCTTGAAGTTGGATTGTTATCATTTTAGTTATAAGATTTAATACAACTTATATGTTCATTATTATTATTATTAGTATTATTGACGTTATTATTATTAATTTTATTATTATTATTATTATTATTATTATTATTATTATTAATATCAGTTATTTGTAAGATTTTACAAAATTAATTTTTTTAAGTTAATGAAAATTACAAGATGTTACATTGTGTCACATGCTCATCGATGGAAAAGGATAAAAAGGTGTCACTCTTGCTTACTGGACGATGGACAATCTAAAAAAAAGAGAAGAACAAGAGCTGTTAAAATCCGGCGGTTTTGGATTAGGAGAGGTAACGGAACAATTTGAAGAAGATGAAGATTTAGAAGATGGAGAATCATTGTTGGGAAATGAATAAAAAATATTGGAAAACAAAAGTTCCATGATTTTCTATTCAGTGATGAATTTGATGTTACCATGTTAGAGGTATATAACTTAATTGAATTTATCTTATATATGTAGCAAACTGATATGTTAGTCAACAACTAACATACATTTTTGTTTCAGGGGAATATAACACTTCTTGAGAAAATTAGTTCCATAAACATTGAAGTGAAAAAAAATTTGAAAAAGCAATCAGAGGAGCAATGAAGATGTTCCCCGAAAATAATACAGTATTCAAGTATAATGATAAATATAAAGAATTGTATGGGTCTGGAATTGTGAGTGATGATGCTGATATATGCAGTGAGGATGAGTTGACAGAAGAGTAATCAAGAAAATCAAAAGACAAAAATTCACCTAATATTCTGGATATGCCGGTACATCAGGCTAATGCGTGGACACAAATTGCAGTAGAAGTCTCTGATATTGTTGAACTAGAGTCAGGTAGGAAGGGGAAAGGTACGAGAATACAACATGATCCAAAGGACTGCCCATCTTACAGTCTTGGTTTAACACAAGAATTTAAAGATATACAAGAAAATAACCAAGGGGCTTCTAATGAATGTATGACAGGAATTACAGATGTTATGGGCAACAAAGCTGGAACGACTTCAAAAGGAAAGGGGAAAAGAGTTAAACAACCATCCTCCTAAATGTGTCCCCTACATAAATAGACAAATAGATATGAAAAAAGGGGTGACAAAAGAAGAAATGAAGATATGAATTATTTGATGTCTAGATCCATTGATGAGAAGTAAGGTTTGGGTTTTATTTTCTTTATCATGCACGGGGTGTTGATTATATATATAAGTTTTTTTATATAAATATATTCAAGAAATTGGAAGATTTCAAAGCAGCATGTGAGGCCTCGGGTTATGAACTGAGTAAACTGTAAGTTTTATATTGACAACAACATCAAAAGGAAAATAAATACATTTGTTTGTAACTGATAACATTTACAATATTGCTTATAACAGGGGTGAGAAGGATCTAAGAGATGCTGCAAGAACCTTTAGGTAGTTACCAACCTTGTAATAGTTTATGCCCACATAAAAGATTAACATATATGTACCTCAAATTTTTTATATAAGACATATATATCGTTCAACAAACTGTGATACATATATGAACAAAGGTTGAATAAAACTATCAGGTTACATAGGTTTTTGGGCATAACATAGTTTGATAATATAAGTGATACAATGAATTAAAATTTTGAATTTAACAAACATATGTCATAAAAAGGTGTACATCCCATATGATCAACTTTGAGTAATATGTTGCATAAATTTATAGATTTGAAATGCCTTCTGGTACATATGTATTTCCTTATGGGCACATATATATATGTTAACTTATGGAGCGAATAATTAACTTTGTGAATAAACTACATATTATTTGTGCAGTATATCAATATTTGCAACTAAGAATTGGTCTGGAACAACTCTGTACCATCTTGTTAGCCTCACACCTGGGGAACAAATCTATAATGATGTCATTGATTGCTGGGCAAAAGTCTTAAACAATGATGAAAAGGATAGAAGCCCAAACTCACCTTATCGAATATTCAGCGGGATAAATCCATTTGCAAGTCAATTACAGATTATGCTTAATGTGGTGCATATATGCACAATTTTCCTTAAATTATTCATAAATTCTAACATACCAATAATATCGTGTGATTTGTCATGTACTAACCTGTGTGCCATAATCTTAATTAATTTTACAGGTTGGATGGATAATTGACAGCAATATAGAAACAGAAGATGAACGTTTAACCCAATTCAAAACACACTTTGAAAACTTTTTGGAAGGAAACGAGAAAGATGTTGCATTAAAAAATTGTGACATCTTATTTTTCCCCATTTTAGAGAAAAATCATTTTTACCTGATATGTTTTGAATTAAAGTACCCGACCATCACGTTGATTGACAATATGTCTGATGATCATAGTTTGATTAGACTTGAGGATGATCCCTCCTACAACAATAAAAGAACACCTTTTAAAGTGGTAAGATGTAATTTTAGGGTGTATATTATATGTTATCATTGTTACTTGATACTGTGCGTATATGAAGTTTTGACATGACATTTAACCTATAAATGGCAGAAACATATTGTTGTTGTGTATCTGAGATCCTTGGAACATCCGAAATGGAGGGAACTTGAAGCTGCAAAACCAGAAAAGTTAAAAATCAGCTGGTCAACAAGAAATAACGTCGTCGATTGTGGCGTATTTGTTATGCGCCATATGGAAACTTTCATGGGAAGACATGTAAAAAAATGGGATTGTGGTTTTCTATCTAAAGAGAAGAAAATGAAGACAAAACTCAGGAATTTGCAAAAAAAATACACATTCAAAATGTCACACCCTCAAATTCCGGGTCTGGAATTTATCACGGAGGGGTGAGCAAACAGGATCGAACATATTAGTCACACATGAGATGCAGTTATCTATATGATGAATATTAGATAATCATTTCATTATTATTTAGAGTATTAAATATCATGCGTAGCGGAAATAAAAGATAGATTGTTTCATAACGATACGTCTAATCATGTCTTAATAATAAACAAAATGTATCTTGAGCTCTTATATGATCCTACGTGCATGTCCATAAGCTCCTAGTAGATACCTGAGAATACATGTAAAATCAAGTGTCAACACAGGGTTGGTGAGTTCATAGGTGAGTAAAACATATATGATAAATCATCCATTATCATTCGAAGTAGGGTTTATTTTGTGAAGATATGGTCATTTCATAACTTCAATTGAGCCTTGAGATATCCCTGATATCACTCCGTATATGGATAGTCTTAATGGAACCCCTTTACAATAGGTGAACTCACTATCCCATATACTAACTAAGTACAAGCCAACAAAACTTTTAAATAAGGTTTGCCCATGTATCATAGTTAATTTTCCCTTTTCCTTTTATATATATATAACATATTATATTAGTTATAATAATTCAAATCAGAGGGCGTGAATCCTCTCCTTACATTTATCCTCATATGGGTTGTAAGTGGAACATTTATCCCTAGGTTCGATTTCAATCAAATTGATCCCCAATTCGATGTTGTAATCGATTGAACCATAGGGCTTTCCTTTCCCATGATCAAACGAGTGTGTAGGAGGGTTTAATTACCTGAATTGAAGCTCGAAATGTGGTGTTCGATCAATTGCAGGTCGCGACCGAAGGGTTTGATCAGAGGTGCGTTTTCGTGTGTTTTCAGGTGGATTTAAATGGTGTAATCGATTAGGGACTGATATATGGTCATATATATGCGATTATTTCGATTATAAAAGTGTTAATGCGCTCGATTGTGGCTGGAAAAGGGGCCGAAAGTAGGTTCAGTGGGTAGATCGCACTACTCGGTTCTAATATTCAAATTAAAGTGGGGTACGAGTTCGAATCACCCACTCGAATGTGTCGGTAGTGGTTAATTGAACTGGAATCGATTATTTTTTAGGTGTTGGCTTCGCCGGAGGACTCGCCGGAGATCGGTCGGACGGGAGAAACAGGGGCGACGGGCGGGGTTTGGGATTTTTAAAGAATTTACATAAATGGTCCCTCAACTTTGAAACTTTATTATTTTATGTTAAAAGTATTTAAAATAAGTTTTAAAATTAACATTTCTCACCCAAAACTTTTAGGATTTAGTTTTTAATAATAAATTTTATTATTATTAGTATTATTATTATTATTATTAACATTATTATTATTAATATTATTTTTGTTAATATTATTATTATTATTATTATTATAATTGTTGAAATTTTGGAATTAACCTCAACGTATTAAACTTAATTGTGCGTAAAATTAACTTTTAATTAAATAAAATTCGAGATGTTATAGTTTAAACCCTATAGTTCAATTAAAGGTAGCGAAATTTTCCGGGTTGTCACATCATCCCCTGTTAGAGGAATTTTCATCCCGAAAATTAAGATGTACTGGCAATATTCTTGAACAGGTTCCACATTCAAGTGCTTATAGAAAGTATTGGATACGAAGCTTCTATCAGCTCCCGTGTCAAATAAAACTATAGCATAAACATCATTTACCAAAAATTTTCCATAATAATGTTAGGGTCTTTTAGAGCCTCACCTTTGCCAATCACGAAGGCTCTGCCCTTGGCTGTATCTTTCTTTTCCCAGTGCAATCTCTGGCAACATGGCCCTTTTCTCCACATCTGAAACACGTAACTCCCTTCTTACCATCATTCTGCTTATTTCCTTGATCTTGAGTCTGGGTCCTACATTCAGGAGCAATGTGCCTCCTCCTGTGGCATTTGTAGCAAATGACTGCAGTACACTTGCCATGGTGACGCTTGTTACACCTCTGACATCTAGGCGGAATGCCCTGATTGTCACTTTCCTTTTCTGGATGTTGCTTCTTGTTTGCACCTTGATTCTCAATTTCTTTAGAATCTTCGAACTTTCTTTTTCCTGAGCTTTCAGCAGCAGCACCCTTACCCTTTATCCTTGGTGGCAACTTCCCTTGAGCCATAGCCTCATTAGTCAGCTTGTGAGCTATCCTAATGGCCTGTTGGATTGAAGTTGGGTTGGAGAAAGTGACCAAAGACTGAATGACTGGAGATAGTCCACGAATATAGCCTTCAATTCTTCTATGAGCAGGCTCCATCATATGTGGGCATAAAGTTGCGTACTCATGGTTCTCGGTGGTATAAGTTTCAATTTCAGATCCCACCATCTTGTGGTTCCAGCACTCTATTTCAAACTTTTGTACTTCTTCCCTCGGACAGTACTCTTCCATCATCAGTTGTTTGAATTCATCCCAAGCCATAGCATTGGCTAGCGGGAGAGTAAGTCTTGAAACTTCAGTCTTCCAGAACGAGAGTGCAGCTCCACTCAATGCTCCTGAGGCATACTTTGTCCTATTCGCATCTGGACATTTAGATATAGCAAAGATGGATTCACATTTCTCAAACCACCTTATGAGCCCAATGACCCCTTCTGCCCTAGTGAAGATATCGGGCTTGCAGTCTGGGAACTTCTTATAGGAATAGTGATGACCATTCTGAGCAGCCTGAATGGCTAGGGCTGTAGCAACACCTTGATTGACCAGAACTTGTATTTGTTCAGGAGTCATCCCTCTTGGGACAGTTCCTTTACCGCGTCCTCTACCTCTGCCTCTGCCCGCTGATGCGTCCATCTATCATGAAATTGTTTGGTGAGAATTCACACTTTGATATATTCAATAGATGCATTCTACATCAAATATTCAAAGTATGGACAATTACTGTAAGATAGATGGGAATTTAAGAAAACTGGGTTTTTCGATTAAATTCAGCAAGGCACGAGTACTAAGGAAACAAGTCTCTCTTTAGGTTAGGACAAGCGTAGCTTGGATTACCGAATGGAACACGTCAAGGTAATTTGATCCATTTGCCTTAGAGACTTGTGTATTGACCATAGTTTATCACTCATCCCAGAAATCCCCAGGTAAACATAACTGGTCTCGCAATAAGATTTATACGATATGCCTGCCTTAGCCCGAAGGCCTTTTGCCAGGAAATCCAGAATACAGGTGTCTATGTGTCACACAAGTTTATTTGGTTCATAGAATCAAACCTCGATAAGATTTTCATAGATTAGACATAAAGTCTAAGGAATTGAACCCACGATGATAAGTGTAGATCCCACATGTCGTTAAGAATAAGTTTAGGAAGTTCATTTATCGGGGAGACTCAAAGAGTCAAAGTTAAGTTTAGGGAAACAAGTATCTAAGTTTAAGCATATAACTTCTTAATCCTAGTCGATCTCTAACTAAGGAAATTTACTTTGTGCAACTATAGATGCATTACTAACTCATTATAACCAATGGCTCTGATACCAATCTGTCACACCCTCAAATTCTGGGTCTGGAATTTATCACGGAGGGGTGAGCAAACATGATCGAACATATTAGTCACACATGAGATGCAATTATCTATATGATGAATATTAGATAATCATTTCATTATTATTTAGAGTATTAAATATCATGCGTAGCGGAAATAAAAGATAGATTGTTTCATAACGATACGTCTAATCATGTCTTAATAATAAGAAAATTGTATCTTGAGCTCTTATATGATCCTACGTGCATGTCCATAAGCTCCTAGTAGATACCTGAGAATACATGTAAAATCAAGTGTCAACACAGGGTTGGTGAGTTCATAGGTGAGTAAAACATATATGATAAATCATCCATTATCATTCGAAGTAGGGTTTATTTTATGAAGATATGGTCATTTCATAACTTCAATTGAGCCTTGAGATATCCCTGATATCACTCCGTATATGGATAGTCTTAATGGAACCCCTTTATAATAGGTGAACTCACTATCCCATATACTAACTAAGTACAAGCCAACAAAACCTTTAAATAGGGTTTGCCCATGTATCATAGTTAATTTTTCCTTTTCCTTATATATATATAGCATATTATATTAGTTATAATAATTCAAATCAGAGGGCGCGAATCCTCTCTTTACATTTATCCTCATATGGGTTGTAAGTGGAACTATAATGACAAACTTTTCATAGTGCACATCTGCCTTCTCAACACAGAACAGTCATCCCGAATAACTTATAAGATCTTTGTGCATCTTGGTAAGGACCACATGTCCAAACCTTTGTGGGGGTAAGTCACTCCCCGATAGTACTATCTAAAAGATCCCTGCTTGTTTATAGTCCAGTATACAGAGAAGGATTTTCATAGTAACCATATGTTATTATAAATGTGATCAATTATTATTTAACATAATACACAAAATAATTTGAAATTTCAATTACAACATGTATTCCTCCCCAAAATATTTAAATGATTAAAAAAGGGGAATAGTTAAGTATGAACTCACCTCAGTTCTTGTGTGGTGTTGATAAGCTAATAAATTCCTCCTAAGGAATTATAATTCACATAAGCAAATAGATACAAATTCATAACCTAAATAAGTTAGATCTTGAATCTGGTGTTCAATTGATCTAGGGTTTGGTTTTCTGGGATTTGTTATAAACATATAATTAAATCATTTAATTATTTTTGTTAATTTTTTAATAACTAAAGATTTGCATTTCATGATATTTGATTCATTTAATAATGATTTTAACATATCATTATGTTCTAAATAAATTTTAGACATTGTTTAAATATGTAAGTTTGTATATTAATTTAGTAAGTTTTTATAATTAAATTTATAAAATCTAATTTGTATTTATCTTATCAAATAAGTAATGTTTACAAGTTTTAATTTTTTTATTAATCTACACCTTTAATTATATATTTTATAAGAAATAGTCTAAAATAACGCTTGTAATTAATTTATGAAATTATGAAATCTTTATAATTTCCACAATTATCATGATTTATCCATAATTAAAGATAATATGGTGTCCAATAATAAATTAATAATTTAAGTTATTATTTAGAGTCCATTTTTATAAAAATGACTATTTATAACATTTATAAATAATATTTTATAAATATCATTAAGGTGTTTTTAATAAATAAATTTTATAGAAAATTACTTAGATGCTTTTAAAATAAAGAAAGTTTTTAAAAGTTATTTTTATAATTTTTAGTAATTTTTGTATATTTTTAAGAGGTCAAAAAGGCTTTAAAAAAATAAGTGAGGTGCACGGGTTCGAATCCGTGACCTTAAGAATTGCATGTGGACAGGGAACCGGTGAACCAAAGGCATACAGCCGCAAGAGTTCTCGGTTTCATTTAGTTTTAAACACAAACCAATTGCTCATCCCAACCAAGAACCCTAGGTTCGATTTCAATCAAATTGATCCCCAATTCGATGTTGTAATCGATTGAAACCATAGGGCTTTCCTTTCCCATGATCAAACGAGTGTGTAGGAGGGTTTAATTACCTGAATTGAAGCTCGAAATGTGGTGTTCGATCAATTGCAGGTCGCGACCGAAGGGTTTGATCAGAGGTGCGTTTTCGTGTGTTTTCAGGTGGATTTAAATGGTGTAATCGATTAGGGACTGATATATGGTCATATATATGCGATTATTTCGATTATAAAAGTGTTAATGCGCTCGATTGTGGCTGGAAAAGGGCCGAAAGTAGGTTCAGTGGGTAGATCGTACTACTCGGTTCTAATATTCAAATTAAAGTGGGGTACGAGTTCGAATCACCCACTCGAATGTGTCGGTAGTGGTTAATTGAACTGGAATCGATTATTTTTTGGTGTTGGCTTCGCCGGAGGACTCGCCGGAGATCGGTCGGACGGGAGAAACAGGGGCGACGGGCGGGGGTTTGGGATTTTTAAAGAATTTACACAAATGGTCCCTCAACTTTGAAACTTTATTATTTTATGTTAAAAGTATTTAAAATAAGTTTTAAAATTAACATTTTTCACCCAAAACTTTTAGGATTTAGTTTTTAATAATAAATTTTATTATTAGTATTATTATTATTATTATTAACATTATTATTATTAATATTATTTGTTAATATTATTATTATTATTATAATTGTTGAAATTTTGGAATTAACCTCAACGTATTAAACTTAATTGTTCGTAAAATTAACTTTTAATTAAATAAAATTCGAGATGTTATAGTTTAAACCCTATAGTTCAATTAAAGGTAATGAAATTTTCCGGGTTGTCACACAAAATCCTTACATCAGAAGTTAATATCTATACGGATAAGGTGATGAAAGAATCTGAAGACTTGGATCAAGAATCAAAAGGGAAGATTTGAACGAATATGGTTGGGTTTTGAGGGTGTGTATAACGTACATTGGCTTATTTTATAAACTTGCACTTCGCGTAGTTATCCTAATGTTCTAGATTAGAGTAATCTGATTAGAATGTTTTGAAATATGACAATTAGATTTTGGAAATGGAAAGTTATGTGATTTAAGATATGAATGGGTTGGGATGTTTATTTATTAGAAATATTGGAATTAGTTGGTATGTGTATTTTGACAGAAGTGGAACACATATGAATTGTTAAAAATAACTACTCATGTGCAAGTGTTACATATATGCACGTATGTGTTTTCTCTTTATACAAATGTACCACATACATAAGTGTTACATATAAGCACATATATCCACAAGTGTTTTCTTAACACACACCCCACATGTATACACATAATTGTTACATATATGCACATATATCCTTGCAAGTGTTGTCTTTACACACATACATACACATAAGTGTTACCTATATGCACATATATCCAGAAGTGTTACATATATGCACATATATCCACAAGTGTTGTGAAACATGACTACTATAACACAAATATTACATATATGCACATCTATGTGTTATCTTCAATCAAAAGTACATCATACATATGCACCACAACATAAACAAATTCTTAAAATTAACTATTATAAACCAAGTGTTACATATATGCACGTATGTATGTTTTCGGGTAACCACATATATACACACCACTGCATAAACAAATACGATCAAACTATGTATTCCATATGTGCATGTACCATAATATTATCATTAATTTAAACATGTAATTGATTCTTATAGAAAAACATATAACACAAAATTGTAAAATTGTTACAAGAAATGGAAGTTATATTTATTCTGAAATGAAATAAAATCCACTAAGTTACCATTAGTATTAAATAAAAAACAATTTAAAAAATCTATTCTTCGTCGTACTCTTCACATTGTTCTTGATCATTTCCATCTTCACTCTCATCTTCGTAATTCAAATTATAATCTAATGATTGATCAGATGAATCTACTTCTTCTTGTATGTGTTCTTGGCACTCCTCCTTATTAGCTAATTTTAATTTATCAGGGCAATTGCGAGAGTCATGGCCACGAACGTATTTCTGACAAAAATTACACAACCTTTTGGGCTTCTTTCTTTTGGACTTTGCATTCTCACCAGGACCAATCAAACGCCTATTCTTCCCACAACCTTTGTTCCTTATTCCACTCGGTGGTTTGAACAGTACTTTACTTGGATGAGGTTGATGTAATACTTCCCCAAATACAACACCTTTATTATTGTACGAGGGATCATGTGGAAACTCATTGAAGATATCCGTCTTCAGCTTTTCAATATGCTCATCTAGCCATTTTAACTTGTCTGTATTCAACCTCAACCTATCAACACATTGCTGCATATTGTCCATCAAACGAGATCTCAGTAAATAATTTTCGGATCGGTTAACACAGTATCTGTATTCCATATTAAACACCCTTCTTGATAGCGCATCCCTCCGCCATCGTCCGTGTATATATTGATTGGGAATGTTTTCAATTTTATGATGTCTGAATACGCAGAACACATGTCTGCATAAATATCCAATACGTGTGAATGACATGCAGGCAAATGAAACCAAAAAATCCGACAAATTAAGGGTAACCTGCATATGTCATAAAAAAGAAGGGTTGAACTATTAAATTGACAGGAAACTCAACTTTTCCTTAAAATCATAATTAAAAAATCCTCATCAACAAAATGTTACATATATGAACTTTTGTAAAACATAGCTGCTGCCTATTGTTATGTCAACCTACTTACTATATAAATGGTATGAAATTATAAGAATTAATAAATTTAAGGAAATTCACTTCAGTTATTTTAGGTAAACAAAACCTAATCGATATTTTAACCTGCATTGATACATATATGTATATTTAGAAAAAAGTCACTTATAAAATAATTTAGAAGTTTTATTTTTGAAAACCATGTATGTAATCAATATCAGATAAAACAAACATTTATATACCTTAAATTCATTAAGGACATCAGACCTATTGTCTTGATGTGCAATAATGTAGTTGAAAATTCGACCGGCTATCTCACGGTTGACAATGTAACATAAAATCTGACACTTGTTGATCTCCTTTTGCACCTCCAAGAAAATGTTCCGTGTGTAAATCTCAGAAGCATGACGTTCTACTAATAAACTTGTTAGGAAGTTAGGAACAGTAGTAGTGGTGTTGAATTCAAGAACACGCTGATTGTATATTTGACCATCTAAAGCGTTGTCAAAACACAAGAGAAACTGAACAAGATTGTTTGATGGACTTGAATTAACCTTGAAATATGAGTTTGAGCTTTCACATCTTGATGTTGTTTTCATCAAACAACACATTGGAATGTCCTTAAAATATCCAGACACCCATTGTTCTCTTATTGAAAACATATCAGATAGCCATTTATGATCTTGAAGGCCATACTTCTCCATTAATAACTTCCATCTAGACTCAAAGGTGGATGGATGTAGATAAACATTCCAAACGAGCTTGTGAATTGATGCGCGAAGATTAGTGTTGTTTAGTAAATGACCTGACACATGGATATAAATAATAACATTTATTTATTATTTAAAGAAGAGATATATGAAAAAGTAAACATGTAATAACATTTAACATAAAATTACAAATATGTATCTTAATTGATACATATATGTATGTAAAATTTCTGAATATTTAAAGAATTATTATGTATTATACAACTTCTATAGATTACAATCAAAATGAATCATAGCACACCTTGCAAGGGAGCTTATTGGTGATATGCCACATAGAAAGTCTATGAATTGATTTGTCTAGTACATTATGAACTGCCTGTTTCATGGCAATGTCCTGGTCAGTTAGAACTAACGATGGTTGCTTGTTGTTGTGAGCATCCAAAAAACATTTGAGCGTCCATGTGTATGATTCGATGGTCTCATCATACAACAATGCCGCACCAAACGTGATACAACTTTTATGATGATCAACACCAGTAAATGGAACAAAAGTCATATTGTACCTGCATAAATCCGGAATTGTTTAAAAAATAGAAGATTTAAAGGTTATATAATTAATGTCATACTTGCTAGTCTGGTATGTCGCGTCAAAGGCCAATACATCACCAAATGCAAGATAATTGAGCTTTGACACCTCATCTACCCAAAACAAGTTCCTAATCTCATCCCCAACAGCTAAAAAATTGAATGTGAAATTGTTTTGACATAACACGCGTTGTTCCATTCTATCAATGAAGAACTGGCCGTCACTATCGCCAATGTAATTGGCTATATCCCTACTAAAATTCTTATAATCAATCTTGGTTTCTAACCATATGATGACCTCCCTTTAATGCAACTTGAAGCCTATAAGCTTTAGAAGGACCAACACTAGCCAAACGACATTTAGCAATGAACTCCTTGTCTACAAATTCTAGCCTACGCTTCTTTTTTGTCAGGTCTAAATTATCCAAATTAACTAACCCATGATTATGTGTCTCGATAAACCCATACACTTCAAACCCTTCTGTTCCTTTAATAGCTTTGAATTTTATACGAGCACGACAGTCACAGACTTTAAAGTTTCTTCTACGGACACGAGACTTAGTCTTAACATCCAATGTGTCATTTACCTTGTCATTAGGTATTCCAGCCTTGTTACATAAAATATATCTATGTGTGATGACACCTTCCTTCTTTTTCAAGTTACCCAGACGAGTATTGAAACCGGCCATCTCCGTGTACGACTCATGCATCCTTCTCGCGTCATCCCAGTTTCGAAACCTAGATCCAATAACAGGCTTAATATCTACTGATACAATAGGAGTCCAGTACCTAGAACCATTACGTGATTGGTATAGAGTGCTGCGCATTGAATCTACATAGACAACATATCAATCAAATCCTCAAAAAAATAGTAAAAGTATTACTAAATATTTTAAAATGAGCTTTACTATTTACCTTCATTTTCAACACTAGTAAAAAATACAGCCTCATTCACATTCTCTGGTATAAGGTTTTCGTTGGTATCAATATCAACTGGGTTATCTGCTTGATCATAAACAAATTACTCTTAATAATACAATATTGGTACATATATGTATCTATTTAACAAACATATCAGGTACAACAAACAATCTGCAAATATCAACAAGTCTACCCTAAAAAGAACAAAAATAAATTAAAATTAAATCATAATTTAAAATTTTAATATATGTAACATGACAATTAAGAATCTTGGACTTCATAAACAACAAAATTCCAAGAAATAATACATAAACAGAGTATACATTCAAAATTGAATGACCTGCAAAATTATAAACTTTGCAAAACTACTAAAACATAAGAACAAAAGGTGCCTACTAAGGTCGTGGGTACATATATGTAAGGAACAGAAAAAAATTAATAAAACAAACTACCTTTTAAAGTCGTAGGTACATATATATAATGAATGTCAAGAACATAATACATACTTTCATCTTCATCTTCTACATCTACAGGTATAATATCCTGATGACGATCAGGACTAATTAACCAAGTATCCTCTGTCGAACCTTTAATTGAACAAACACCATCTTCAATACCCGAACGACCACTCGAATTCACTACGTCCTTGCGTGAATTGGAACATTCTGCAACAGATGATTGGGATGTTGATTTCATTGATTCCGAAACTAAGAAAT
The DNA here is from genome assembly GCA_024085815.1 of Flaveria linearis. Taxonomy (NCBI): domain Eukaryota; kingdom Viridiplantae; phylum Streptophyta; class Magnoliopsida; order Asterales; family Asteraceae; genus Flaveria; species Flaveria linearis. The sequence goes on from CM044002.1 coordinate 14,676,570, forward strand.
TAAAAAACTTCACAATCCGATGAATACTAATGGTTAATACGAATCCAGCTATAATTGAAGAAGATTGGAAAAAGAATTATACAAAATAGAAACCGTATTTTGATTAGAGAATAATCAGGGAGTTAGTTTCTTTTATTAAATATCTAATTAATAGTATAAATTTATAATTACTAATTTACCCTTTACCATTAATAATTCTGAATTAAATTAGAACAAATCTCATTGGTGGATGCTAGTTTTCATGGTTTTTAATTATAATTTTAGTTTTCATTTGATCCCTCCTCTATATATATATATGTATATATATGTATATATATAGGGTTAGGATCATTTCAGAACTATAGAACCATTGATTTACATAAATGTATATTAAGTCTGATAACACTTGACCTATTTTACATATGTGTATATCAGACATGAACAATAAACTATAAAAAACAACTAAATATCACCAGGTTTAACTTATATCTATGTAAATTAATAGTTTATAATTTACATTTATGTAAATCAATGGTTATTTTGGTTCTGAAAATAAGAAATGATTCTGTAATGATCCTGATCCTATATATATATATATATATATATATATTAGTGTTTAGGGTACACGGTTTGCGTCACAAATTGGTCGACATATTTAATACACGACTAAAAAGATGTTTAAACAACCAATAATCCTTAGCCCAACTGATTAAGGTGAAGTATACATGCTATGTAAATATAGGGAGGTCATGGGTTCAAGTCCACTTTGAGCAAAAAGTTCAGAGTAGAGCAAGGGAGTTTTCTCAGCAATGAGTTTCCTTCTGAGGTGGTTAGGGTGCGATCCCGGCTGGGAAACGGATAGGTGGACCCGATTAAGATAATACCTATCCTTCGAAGCAGGGTCGTACATATGTCGTTTAAAAAAAGATGTTTAAACTTGCTCAACTAGCTTAAGTAACACGTTTTAGTTTTAGTGTTAATTTATAGGTTAGGTCGCACGTTTATCTTACGTTCATTGAATGGACATCATTTATAGTTCCATAAATAATCAAAAATAGATTATAATCTTTGATGAAGTCCGCTATTTTACAATATTCGTTGTCTCTTATTATTTCTTAATTATGTTTAGTGAATCTTGCTAAATGTGCATGTATTTGCGTTTTTGAGTATATCCAATCTCATATAAGAAAACACATTGTATCGTGTCATTTGCGATATGGAACAAGTACTTTTAATCGTGTAAACGTGTGATGTCATATAACTCACTTATTAAACATGTACATGCGTTTTAATGTTTAAGAGAATAATACATTTAGTTAAGCGGGTCGTGTTTGAATCAACTAGCCATGTTATCATGTCATGTCGAACACGACCCGTTAAACAGAGCACGACATGTTTTCTAGATTTTCAATTCATCAAATGATCATATTTGAAAACGGTCCTAGGTTTTTCCCTTTTTAAATACCTTTATTGAAGTGGTTAACTAGAGTTATATGCTATAGGTACATTATAAGAAAATCAGACCAAGAGTGGGGCTAAACTTATGGTAACATAAACAAACATACGATGAATACCTCTTTCTAGAAAGAGAGGATCCAAATTTGTTAGTTCAACTTAACATAAGTAGAGATGGCCTATTCATACACCCGTTACAATAAGAGTACATACATTTTTATGATTTAAAAACTTGTAGTTTCATCCAAATTTAACCAATAACAAAAGCACATTCGTTCATCAATTTCCTTATGATTGTCGAGGTTGCTCACACATAAACCTTTCAAACAGATTGTGAAGTTCTTTAGACTTCAATCCCATGTATATCTTCGTTCATTGTGAATTCAATGAAACTCTTTGTCTCACTCAAATAGGTTAAGTTCACGTACAATTCATTATTTGGTGAGACTTTATTATCGACTCAAGATCATTTTCTCTCATTTCAAGTGGCCGGTGTTCTTTGACACAAGAGAGTTCAAGACCATGATTTCATGCACTAAACAATGTTTTTGCAAATTGGACACCTAGAAAGTACTAAAAGTTCTACTGAACTCGCATGACAACCTATAATCGACAATGCCATAGTTTCAACTCGAGCGAGGATCCTAACTAGAGCTAAGAAATGTGGATCAACTTGTCTCACTTTGGCAACCAAATTATACTTCTTCAAAAAGTGGTCTGCCTTGACATATAATAGTCACCAAATTTTAAACTTTACCCTCGTTTGTGTGCAAATATAGGGGAACATACATTCATGGGCTGTTTAGCAGCATTTAAATCAGACTCGTAATGGTTCAGATGTTTTAATGGTTCAACATTTAATGGTTCAGATTGTTTGTTTCACGAGCAAATATCTGAATGGTTTAAATATTTGTCTCTGAATGGTTAAGCATTATATTAGTGCTTAATGGTTAAGAGGTCTAATGCTGAATGGTTAAGACTTTTTATCTGAATTGGTAAGACATTTGTCTTTGAATAGTTAAGCGATATATTAGCTCTTAATGGTTGAGACCACTTAATGGTTCAGCACTTATAATTGCTCAGACCTCTTATTGATTCAACACTTAATCATTCAGAAATTGTCAAACAACCTCTTAGTCGATCTTTCAAAGCTTACAACACATGCATTAACTTGTTGAACTCAAAGCCAAAAAATCAAGCACCATAGATTGAGCAATTGCTCAATGCTAGAGATTTTATTAATCAATCAAAAATCATAGAAAATATTACAATAATACTCGTATTTATATATAGCAAAAAAACTTGAAAAACAAGAATTGTAGGTCTAATAATATACTAACCCAACTTGTCGACGCATAGAAAGTATAAACCCAATTCAAACATTTCTATTCTTATTAATCCAAAATGTCGGTGGTTTCTTTTGATTTTTTTTATTTTTTAATTTTTTTGTATATTGTATATTGTATATTATATATATTTGATTTTTTTTTTTTTTAATTTTTTTGTATATTGTATATTATATATATGTAGGTGGGGATTTTTTTATTTTATTTTTTATATTATATATTATATATTATATATAGCAAAATTAAGACATGCAAGGGCATTTAGCTTGCTGGCTTGTGAGCTCTTTCACTATACATAATACTCAGGTTTAAGTCTAACGTTCACTATACTTTGCATGCTTTCTTAATTAACTTATATTTTAGTTTCTCATATAATAGTAGTAGTAGTTCAAATTATATCTATCTTAAAAACTTTATTATATAATATTACGTGTTTATTTTTATGTGTAAATTTTATTTGGAACGAGTTGGGTCAAATATTATAATTTTATTTTGTTGGTATAAGTTCGAGTTACTCTATGTTTTGATGTAAATTTTGCTAGAAAATGTGTTAGAGCGAATGTAATCTATGTTTTATCATGTCGCCCATGTCTTTCCCGCACTTGCTTATTTTGATGTACATTTTGAGTTGTTATACGTTTTAACGTAAATTGTGTTTGAAATATAGTCGATTTAAATAAAATATATTTTCATTTGATATACAAATTCGTGTTAAATTTAGTCCGGAAACAAGTTGAGTCGATTATATTTTATACTTGATCGTGACACGTACGTTCGCCGCCGCCGCAACGCGCGGAGAGTTAATCACTAGTTAATTATAAGACTCACAAAATAAAAATAAAATAAAAATAAAAATAAAAATAAAAATAAAAATAAAAATAAAAATAAAAATAAAAATAAAAATAAAAATAAAAATAAAAATAAAAATCCTCCTAATTTGCTGTTGCCATAATCCTAAAAATCTGGACCCATCCCTTAATTCGTGCGTATCAAACCCCTTTTACACATGTGAATCCAATTTATGATTAATTCTTCATAACTTTCCTCTAATCATCCAACATAGCTCATAATTTAAAAAAACTTTATCAAGCATTTTATATGCCAACTGATAATTTAAGAAAACTTCATGTATCCAAAGCGCTGAACGTTACAATCAAATGACGTTTGATTATGATACATGCATAATAATCTAATACGCGAACTATGGTGCGTATCACATGTGTTTTAAAAATAAAGTTGTATTACATGTATTTCATATGATACATATATATAGAGCTATAACAAGGATAGCTAGAGAGATCACTACTTTTCTCATATATTAATCATCATATGTGTGACGTGACACTGAAAGTTAATCCACTAACAATGTTCGTAAGCAGTGAAGTTTAGGCCATGGTTTCTTTTCATTTCTTTAATTTGAACAATAAAATACATCCCTCCGCCTTATGATTGAAGACAGGAATCCTGTCAAATCACAGAATATATGAAGATATTAAAATACAGAAAAGAAATAATCACCAACTTGGCGATGATTGATCATTGGCTGCATGGTTGGGTTTTAAGCACTTACCATGTGCATATTCTTAATGGAGTGTGCTTCATGACTGTACGGCCGTATTAATTAGTTTTTTTGCCAATACTAATTAATACTAATCTTTATCAGTTCAACGTACGCGTCCCATGTTTACTTAAGGGCTAGGTTAAAGGGACATCACCTGCGCTTATATGGATGTTCTTGAAACTTAGCTATACGACTCGTATAGATCCATATGAGTCGTATAGGTGTCAAGAGTGTCATATATATCTTGTCTGGTGGCTGCCCTATATAACTCGTATATATGTATAAGTCATAAAGGCTTTAGATTTTTTTTTTAATTTAATTTTTTAACTTAATTGAAGAGTTAGGAAGACCATGATCCACTTTTTTAAAAGTTTTGTTGAGAATTTTTACATCAGTGTAATAATTCGCATGCATATTAAGTAATTTTACGTCGTGTTAACATAATTCACATGTACATTGACAAATCTAACATCGCTTCATACATATTTTGCACGTATATTGAGAAATCTTACGTTGCGTCAGAAAAATCACACAAATTTTAGGGATTGTTCTTGAAGTCACGCATAACTAGTGTAGACCTTAACGACTTGTATAGCTAGTGTGTCTCGTGTAGCTCCATACAAGTCGTGTGAAGAGACAGGATTGATAGATGTGACATATTTGCGTAAGTCTTGGCCATGTCTAAAGGTGAGTGAAATGTCATATATGATTCTATTGACACTTTGAATATTAAAGACTCGCACGATAGTATTTCCATAAAATTTAAAAGTGAAAGTTGAAATTCAAAAGCGTGAGCTGTTGACTTTGTTGATCTCAACTAGTTATTATCTATAAGAAGTTTATAATAAAAGAAAAACTACTTCAGACTACTGGTTCTTAGCTTGTCTTTAACTTTAGAGCAATTTGGAAAAGATTAGTTTTCTAATATCTTTAATTGAACACTACCTACTTTTTAGTGTTTTAGCACAAAATTCAAAGTGCTTTCTTAAAAATCTTATACTGGCTAGAAGACTGGTTAATCATAGTTCCATTTCGAGGGTTTATTAAGTTTGTATAAGATTTATAGTAATCAATATAATCTTCATACATAAGTATAAACGTGGATGTGTTTTTCATTAGATAATTTAGTGTAATTAAATTGATACGTTAGCTGATGTATATCATAATATAAATGTGCGAAGTGCACGCTTGTGTTGAATTGATCGACATGATTTTACGTATTTGAACATCTTTGCTTGTTAGACACTAAGCAATGAGGGTTCGAAGGCTGTAAAACGGTCTTGAGGGGGGGGGGGGGGGGGGTCAGCGTGTCTTGGATTGGGGTCTAAGGTCCGGGAGCCTTTGGCTAGGGTCACTACATTAAAAATCCATTAGAAATTAATTTTCACGAAATTTCATATGTGAAATCCGGATAAAAAATGAGCTTCAATTTAATCAAATTTGACTTTGAAATTGATAAATGTTAGAAGTCAGTTAGTGCCCTAACGCTACGAATATGAATACATCCTTTTTGGTCACTCTCTCTGGTTCACAAAAAAATCACATAAATCACACATATTTGTTCTTGATCAAATTTTAAGTTTAATCTGAATGAGACATTAGGTATTCAATAAATTGTTTCATTCTGAAACAATGTTTTCAGAACCGGATCGGACGTCGAACCGGACGCCTTACTAGTTTGGTGGTCGGACCGGTCGGACCGGATGGACCGGATTTAACTATATTTTAATTATATTTATATATGTAATTAAATATAAGTAATTTATATATGATTTATACATATATGTTATAGTTATATATAAAACCTAACTATATTTGTATATCCTACGTACTAATTTATGGTTTAACACCCCGTTTTTACCCACTAAAATAAAAAAAAAATATCAGAAAACCGGTCGGAACCGGGCCGGTTCGCCGGTCCAACCGCCGGTTCGGTTCGGACCGGCCGGTTCAATTGATCAAAAACGAATCACCGTCGACCGGACCGGACCAGCCACCGATTCGCGGTCGAACCGGTCGGACCGACCGGTCCGATCCGGTCTCAACAACAGTGTTCTGAAAATAAGTTTTGACTCTTAAAATAATCTAGTGTTTGATTTACGAATTCCCTATAGTTTTAGTATTCGTGAAAAGTATAGTCGTGTAACATCTGGCCTCTTGTACCACCAATATTGTCCGTTTTACCCGCAAGTAGCTCATAGATTTGTTTTTGGTTGCCCCGGTGAAAACTTTTTAGGAAGGTTATCCATCCCTGGATTGTTGTCACCTGAGCACGTTCTCGTCTCATCCACAGTCAATACGCCCAAAACGCATTGGTGATATTAGAGACCAGATATTTTTTATGAACCATGAATCTCTACTGTCCACGACCGATATGAGATTTGCCTAGAGTGTTAGAAGCCGCCCCTACATCTACATATATTTGAGACATTACAATTGCTAAACTATGACAACAAGAGACATGTACATGAGTCATGTGCTGAGTTATATATAGGGGTAGGTGTGTCATGTGTGTATGTATATAAAATATTTGTGAATACGTTCTATTTTCTTCTCTTTATCACAATGTATAACATAGGATATAACCCTTTCAAATAAAAGTTAATGAGCTGTTTGGTAGTATCTTAATGATAGTATATCCGGAAACAAACTATACTATTTATAGATAATCAATGACGGTCTGTGCATATAGTCACTCTTTTTATCTAGATGGTTGGTAGAAACGTCGATAGGAAATAACCATGAGTTTAACTAATTTACGAGTAGCATTAGTGTAACATCCTGTATTTTTTGTTAATCAAAAGTTAATGTCGTTTATTCTTGTAAAGGCCTTTATTGTCATAAATGAAACTTATGGTTCATTCTTGCTATTTACTTTAATTTGTCTGTTAATCTTTTAACTTGAAAGTTTAATAATAATAATAATAATAATAATAATAATAATAATAATAATAATAATAATAATGATAATAATAATAATAATAACTAATAATAATAACAATAATAATAACCTAGAATTAAAGTGCAGGGGTTGTTTTGTCATTCTGAAAAACTTTAAATAAAAGTTTAAAACATAAATTTTGAAAGCACAGGGACCATTTGTGTAATTAAACCAAACCCAATTCCCACCCCCTTTCTCTCTCCCCGTAACTCCGGCCACCCGCCGGTGGGAGCTCCGGCGAAGCTTCAAACCCCCATTTTAAGCACAATAAAACCCATTTAAACCGCCCCTCACCCTCGGCCCCCAGTTTCGAACCCGAACCCCGATTTAATTTGATTTTCCCGCTCGTTCGTCTTTCCAAATTGAAACCGTGATGAACTCCGAATCAAATCCCGTCCAGATACACGAATTCAATCAAATTAAGCACTTCTAAACTTAATACGCGGTCGAATAAACCAATCAATCAATTAATTTCGCAAATTTACAGCTCGAGTCTTCTAAAATTGGTAAACACGAACGCGGTTTCAAAATTTAAACGGGTTATGCTCGAAACCAAGAAATCAAGCTTATAAATTATGGGCTTTCGGTTCATTGTGAAGTTCCTGAACTCACTGAACCCTCAATTTCACCATAAATCCTCTCGATCAAAAAGCCCCAACCCAAGAACACCCGAAACCTAAACCGAACTCGAAATCACCCAAAATCTCATCAAAACAGGTAATTAAAACCTGTTTTCTACTCTCTTTCGTTTAAGGAACAAAATCCCTATGATGATTTAGGTGATTAACACCGAATCGAGGGTCGATTTTGGCTTTGAACAAAGCTAGGGCTCATTCGAATTGGGGGAAACCGGGGAGACAGAGTTTAAAATCAAAACAAACCAAAGTGAAACCAAGGCCTTGGCCCTGGTTCACTGGTCTCCGCGTACCATGTTTCAGGGGAGTCCCGGGTTCGACCCCGGGCAGCCCCCTTTTCCCTTTTTCTTTTTCTTTTCAAATTTTCTTTCTTTTCTTCATTCCTTTTTAATTATTTAACCTTTATAAATTCTGAAAATTTTTAAAAATAATTTTATAAAATGCAGATTATTCTTTTTACTTTTGTTTAATTAATTGGTGAATAAATTAATTTTTAGAAAATACTTTTGTATTTATAAATACATTATTGTATTTCTAAAAATACAAAAGAAATGTGTGAAAATAATACTTGTATATGTTTATTTAAATAATTAAATTGTTTAGCTACTTATTTAATATATATATATATATATAGTTCATTTTTAATATGTATATATATATATATATTTCGTTTTTAATAGTTAAATATATATATATATAGTTCATTTTTTTAAATATATATATATATAGTTCATTTTTATATTTAAATCTTGTGTTATAATTATTATATGCAATATTTATAAATCGGTTTAACGTACAATTAAATCAAGTTTTTCTTCTTATTTATATTATTCTTTCTCATACGCCCAAACAATTAATTATTTCAAAGTATAAAAATCCATTCGTTCCATTTATCCGATCGTATTATTAACATGTAATAAATACGAATAATTATTAAATCCTATTAGACTTACAACCCTAAAATATAATTAATCGTCAAATAAATTATAACGCGTTACCTTATTCTTAATTAGGTGCCTTGTGACGTTTGTGTTGGAAATCTTATTCGTGGTTATTCTTATTACATCTGCAAGTCTCCCTTATTAAACACGTGAGTTCTTATGCCCCGCTTTACGATTATTTCACATCTTTCGGGATGAAACATGTTGCTTATACAAACTTACACATACACGCTTTGATACTTATTACACACGTGCAATTCTTTACATAGTCGTGGTTGTTTGAATATATTATGTATTATATGAGATGTGACATACGTGTGCAATCATTAACTATTGCTAGCCTAGCGAAGTCTTAGATCTTTGGGCCTGACAAGCCTATTTGGTGCTAAAGCCGAGGGATTGCCGACTCCTAGGAGCCGTATGCTTGTGCACTAGGGAACCAAATACACTTAGCTAATCATGCTTATTCATATTATTCAGTCGAGGCTTGATTGTAACTATGCATGTTCTATATACTTACTATCTTATGACCATTGACTAGAATTGCCACGTTTTTTTTGTATACTTATTATATATAAAACCATGAGAACTCACCAACTCGTTAGTTGACTTTTTTTCAACATGTTTCAGGTAATGTGCAAGCTTAGCGATGATTGAAGAAATGCTTAAACCTAGAACATGGACCTAGGCTTAATAAAGACAATTGGTTTTCTTGTTTTCGTTTGATTTATTTTGAGACTTTGATGTACGTTTGAAACAATTGATTAATGGCATTTTACATTTTAACATAGCGTTATGTGGCTGTGAACAATCTTAACCCTCACACCTCGACGTTTCCGCCGTCAAGGTTGGGGTGTGACAGATTGGTATCAGAGCCCATAACTATAGGGATTTAGGTTATTAGAAATGGTAACCTAGACTATAGTTTATGCATGATCCTTATAGAATAGTATTCTTATGAATACATACTTATTGTTTGCATGCTGCCTAACGCTATGCCTTATTATGTGCAATGTGATGGCTTAGCATAGGTGCCTTTCTGCATGATTACATATTGTTACCCGTCTCCCCTAGACTTATCTTAAAACATTGATTCTCCCCGACAGTTACTATTTCTTAAACTTATTCTCGTCTCCGAGTAGAATCTATTGATAGGAATTCTTTAGACTTTATGTCTAATCTTATAAATATCTCATCAAGATCTTTGATTTCATGAACCAAAGAACTAGTGTGGTACATAGACACCTGTATTCTGGTTTTCCTGGCAAAAGGCCCTCGGGCTAAGGTAAGCATTTCGCATATATCCTACGGGACCAGTCATGCTTACCTGGGGATTTTCGGGATGAGTGATAAAGTATGACCAACATACACAAGTTTCTGAGGCGAATGGGTCAATTCATCTTGACGTGTCAACGTTTCCAAATGGTGATGCTTCACCAAATGGAATCATTCTGTATAATTCATGATTCTTACCTTAATTGCCCATCCTTATTATCCTTTTAACCGATCCTAATCCAATTTATATTTTTCCAGCATGTCTCGTTACCACGGAAACGGAGGAAGATCCGGCCGAAAGCTTGCAAATGGCTGCGGTCATCCCGACCATGGTGGCTGAACTCAGCAGCACTATGATCGCAAACGTCATGAACAATAGCAATGGCCAAGGGGAAAATAGTGCAAACCAACGGCGTAACAACCAGTCTTGCACCTTCAAGCACTTTAGTTCATGCAAGCCTCCCAGTTATAGTGGCAAGGAAGGTGCTACCGGTCTCTTAGAATTGTTTGAAGGGATGGAGAACACTTTCGTCAACTGTGAGTGCCCCGAAGCACTCAAGGTGAGGTATGCCACCAGTATGCTGCAGCAAAGGGCCTTAACATGGTGGAACAGTGAAAAGAGAAACCGAGGCCCTGACGCGATCTTGGCCTTAACTTGGGAGGAATTAAAAAACATAGCCATAGCCAAGTTTTGTCCGAGAAGCGAAATCCAGAAACTGGAGGAGGAATTCTGGAACCTGAAACAAGATGGCGGGAACCATCTGGCGTATTCTACCCGTCATCACGAGCTGAGCATACTGCTGCCACACATGGTGGATACTGTTTCCCGTAATGTGGAAAAATTTATTAAGGGTGTGCCGCCTCAGATTCAGGATGCCGTTGTGGGTAGCCGACCCGCAACTCTGGAAGAAGCTATCACCATCACTGCACAGCTGACGGAGAACCACATCCGAGCGGGCACTATGTCTGCAAAGGGTGCCAAGAAAACCGAGAAGACAACCCCCGAGGAAGTCAAGGAGGTTAAGTTCGATAACAAGAAGAGGAAGTTTGTACCGGCACGAAACTACGCCGTGGCCCCCCCTAAGCCACCCTAGAGACAGTGTGTTCCCGGGGCTGCACCGGTAGCACAAGTGCCTGTGGCAAGGGCTTATGCAAGCCCTCTACCTATGTGCAACACATGTAAGCACCATCATCCGGGCAACCTTCCGTGTCGCATCTGCACACTATGTGGCAAGTACGGGCACCTCGTGGCAACGTGCCGCCGAGCAATGGGAACGCAGTGACGGAACCAAATCGGGTCTGCTATAATTGTGGAGAACCAGGTCACTACCGTCCCCAATGCCCTCATCTTGTGGGCAATGTTCCGCAAGCTCGTGGACGTGCCTTCAACATCAACGCGAACCAAGCTCAAACGAACAACGAGGTGGTGAACGGTACGTAAAATTTCAACCCTATCTCCATAGAATTTCTATTAAACTTCCTTGCTTATGTCCTTAGGTGCCTTTTAAAACCTATACAGGTATGTTTCTTATTAATGACACCTATGCATACGTATTATTTGATTCGGGCGCCGATAGAAGTTTCGTGTTCGAGCCGACACTTTCTAAATCCCGCTCAAATTTAGAGAGACCTCTCACCGTTGAAGTTGCCGATGGGGAACCGATCACCGTCGACGTGGTCATCCGCAATTGTCTATTGTGTCTCGACGACCATAAATTCCTTATCGACCTCATTCCTATGAAGCTCGGGAGTTTCGACGTCATTATTGGCATGGATTGGTTATCTAAGAACCATGCCGAGATCATTTGCTTCGAGAAGTGCATTCGCATGCCCTTACCCTCCGGGGACACGTTGAAGGTGTTCGGTGAACGGTCTTCCAAAGGACTCAAGCTTATGTCATGCACGAAGGCTCGGAAATGCCTAAGTAAGAATTATCTTGCATTCTTGGCCTATGTAGTCAACACCAAAGCCAAAGGGAAGGAACTCAAAGATGTTCCAGTTGTACGAGAATTCCCTGAGGTCTTTCCCGATGATCTCAGCGGGTTACCTCCCGTACAGGAAGTAGAATTCAAAATCGACTTGATTCCGGGAGCAAGCCCCGCGGCTAAATCACCTTACCGACTTGCACCATCTGAAATGCAAGAACTCTCTAGCCAACTCCAGGAATTATCCGAGAAGGGGTTTATCCGCCCTAGTTCTTCTCCTTGGGGTGCACCTGTTTTATTTGTGAAGAAGAAAGATGGGTCATTCCGCATGTGTATTGATTACCGGGAGCTCAACAAGTTGACCATCAAGAACCGGTATCCTCTTCCTCGTATCGACGATCTCTTCGATCAACTTCAAGGAGCTGCAATCTTTTCAAAAATCGACTTGCGTTCAGGTTATCACCAACTGCGAGTCCACGACGATGATATCCCAAAGACTGCATTCCGCACTCGGTATGGGCATTACGAGTTCATGGTTATGCCTTTCGGCTTAACCAATGCTCCTGCGGTCTTCATGGATCTTATGAATCGGGTGTGCAAGCCATACCTAGACAAGTTTGTCATCGTTTTCATTGACGACATTCTTATTTATTCCAAGTCTCGCTCCGATCATGAACTTCATCTCCGTCAAATACTCGATCTGTTGAAGAAGGAACAACTATACGTGAAGTTCTCGAAATGTGAGTTTTGGCTTGAAGAAGTACAATTCTTAGGGCACGTTGTGAATAGTCAAGGAATTCACGTCGACCCTGCGAAGGTTGAAGCAGTGAAGAATTGGAGTGCTCCCACAACTCCGACGGAAGTTCGATCGTTTCTTGGTCTAGCCGGGTATTATCGGCGATTTATTGCCAACTTCTCAAAAATCGCAAAGCCCCTCACGTCTTTGACTCAGAAGAACAAGCCTTTCGAGTGGAAAGCCGAGCAAGAAGAGGCGTTTGAGACATTGAAGCACAAGTTGTGCAATGCTCCTATTCTGACGCTACCGGATGGGAATGACGACTTCACGGTATACTGCGACGCGTCGATACAAGGCCTTGGTTGTGTTCTCATGCAACGGGGAAAGGTCATCGCATATGCCTCGAGACAATTGAAGGTTCACGAGGTGAATTATACGACGCACGATCTCGAGCTCAGAGCGGTGGTATTTGCTTTGAAAATCTGGAGACACTATCTATACGGCACGCAATGTATAGTCTACACGGACCACAAGAGCCTCCAACACGTTTTCAATCAGAAGGACCTCAATATGAGGCAACGTCGTTGGGTGGAACTAATTAGCGACTACGATTGTGATATCCGATACCATCCCGGCAAGGCAAATGTCGTAGCCGATGCGTTGAGTCGAAAGACACACCAAAAGATGATCTCCGTTCAAGAAATTCGCGACCGACGTCAATGGTTCAATGCATTGGTAGAGTTTGACACTGAAGTCCGACTCGATGTCAACAATGCAACGATATTACTACAAAACTTGAAGATCGATTGCTACATCGAGTCAAGTATTCGAGAAGCCCAGCAAGCGGTGCAAACCGAAGGGAGTATGAAGGAAGAGCTTGAGCCAAATCTCTTAGCCCAATTGGAAACAAGAGCCAATGGGTTAATGTATTTCACAAACCGAATCTGGATTCCCAAACGCAATAACCTTCGGTCTTCTATCATGAACGAAGCACATCGTACTCGTTATTCTATCCACCCGGGCTCCGATAAGATGTACATGGACTTACGGAGTCAATATTGGTGGCCCGGAGTGAAACGAGACATAGCAACCTATGTTGCTAAGTGCCTTACGTGCACGAAGGTTAAAGCGGAGCATCAACGTCCAAGTGGATTACTCGAACAACCCGAAATTCCTATGTGGAAGTGGGAACATATATCCATGGACTTCATAACCAAGTTACCTCGGACATCTCGCGGGCACGATAGCATATGGGTAATCGTCGACCGATTGACCAAGTCGGCACATTTCATACCCATACGCGACACGTATAAGACATCAAGGTTACCCCGGATTTACATCGACGAGATCATAAGCCGTCATGGTGTGCCTCTTCACATTATATTCGACCGAGACGCTCGATTCACTTCTCACTTCTGGGCTACTATGCAAGAGCTTCTGGGTACGCAATTGGATTTAAGCACGGCTTACCATCCCCAAACCGATGGCCAAACCGAGCGGACGATCCAAACCCTGGAAGACCTGTTACGTCTCTGTGTACTTGATTTTGGGGGCGACTAGGACACACACCTGCCGCTCGCAGAATTCTCCTACAACAACAGTTACCACTCAAGCATCCAAATGGCACCGTTTGAAGCACTTTACGGTCGTAAGTGTCGTTCACCAATCTGCTGGACCGACATTGGCGAGAATCTTATTACCGGTCCCGAGCTCATCCAAGAGACGACCGATAAAGTCGCTATCATCCGCAAGAACCTGGAAGTGGCCAGGAGTCGACAGAAGAGCTACGCTGATAAACGCCGCAAGCCACTAGAATTCCAAGTTGGGGAGATGGTCCTTCTCAAGGTCTCACCGTGGAAGGGTGTGGTTTGCTTTGGGAGGAAAGGCAAGTTAGCTCCGAGGTTTGTAGGGCCTTTCAAGGTTCTGAAAAGAATCGGGAAAATGGCCTAGAAACTAGAACTACCCTCCGACCTTAGTGGAATTCACCCGGTCTTCCACGTCTCGAATCTGAGGAAATGTCTGGCCGACGATAATTTGCATGTGCCATTGGAAGACATTCAGATCGACGAGTCACTACACTTCGTTGAGAAACCCGTCAAAATCATGGATCGTATTATGAAGAAGACTAGGACCTCTACGACCCCAATTGTAAAGGTTCGATGGGAGAACAAACGAGGAGCGGAATTCACTTGGGAGCGTGAAGAACATATGAAGAAGACGTACCCTTCCTTATTCTTGTAACCCCCTTTTTGATTCTTAATTTCGGGACGAAATTCTTTCAAGTTGGGGAGACTGTAACATCCTGTATTTTTCGTTAATCAAAAGTTAATGTCGTTTATTCTTGTAAAGGCCTTTATTGTCATAAATGAAACTTATGGTTCATTCTTGCTATTTACTTTAATTTGTCTGTTAATCTTTTAACTTGAAAGTTTAATAATAATAATAATAATAATAATAATAATAATAATAATAATAATAATAATAATAATAATGATAATAATAATAATAATAACTAATAATAATAACAATAATAATAACCTAGAATTAAAGTGCAGGGGTTGTTTTGTCATTCTGAAAAACTTTAAATAAAAGTTTAAAACATAAATTTTGAAAGCACAGGGACCATTTGTGTAATTAAACCAAACCCAATTCCCACCCCCTTTCTCTCTCCCCGTAACTCCGGCCACCCGCCGGTGGGAGCTCCGACGAAGCTTCAAACCCCCATTTTAAGCACAATAAAACCCATTTAAACCGCCCCTCACCCTCGGCCCCCAGTTTCGAACCCGAACCCCGATTTAATTTGATTTTCCCGCTCGTTCGTCTTTCCAAATTGAAACCGTGATGAACTCCGAATCAAATCCCGTCCAGATACACGAATTCAATCAAATTAAGCACTTCTAAACTTAATACGCGGTCGAATAAACCAATCAATCAATTAATTTCGCAAATTTACAGCTCGAGTCTTCTAAAATTGGTAAACACGAACGCGGTTTCAAAATTTAAACAGGTTATGCTCGAAACCAAGAAATCAAGCTTATAAATTATGGGCTTTCGGTTCATTGTGAAGTTCCTGAACTCACTGAACCCTCAATTTCACCATAAATCCTCTCGATCAAAAAGCCCCAACCCAAGAACACCCGAAACCTAAACCGAACTCGAAATCACCCAAAATCTCATCAAAACAGGTAATTAAAACCTGTTTTCTACTCTCTTTCGTTTAAGGAACAAAATCCCTATGATGATTTAGGTGATTAACACCGAATCGAGGGTCGATTTTGGCTTTGAACAAAGCTAGGGCTCATTCGAATTGGGGAAACCGGGGAGACAGAGTTTAAAATCAAAACAAACCAAAGTGAAACCAAGGCCTTGGCCCTGGTTCACTGGTCTCCACGTCCCATGTTTCAGGGGAGTCCCGGGTTCGACCCCGGGCAGCCCCCTTTTCCCTTTTCTTTTTCTTTTCAAATTTTCTTTCTTTTCTTCATTTCTTTTTAATTATTTAACCTTTATAAATTATGAAAATTTCTAAAAATAATTTTATAAAATGCAGATTATTCTTTTTACTTTTGTTTAATTAATTGGTGACTAAATTAATTTTTAGAAAATACTTTTGTATTTATAAATACATTATTGTATTTCTAAAAATACAAAAGAAATGTGTGAAAATAATACTTGTATATGTTTATTTAAATAATTAAATTGTTTAGCTACTTATTTAAATATATATATATATATATAGTTCATTTTTAATATATATATATAGTTCATTTTTAATAGTTAAATATATATGTATATAGTTCATTTTTTTAAATATATATATATAGTTCATTTTTATATTTAAATCTTGTGTTATAATTATTATATGCAATATTTATAAATCGGTTTAACGTACAATTAAATCAAGTTTTTCTTCTTATTTATATTATTCTTTCTCATACGCGCAAACAATTAATTATTTCAAAGTATAAAAATCCATTCGTTCCATTTATCCGATCGCATTATTAACATGTAATAAATACGAATAATTATTAAATCCTATTAGACTTACAACCCTAAAATATAATTAATCGTCAAACAAATTATAACGCGTTACCTTATTCTTAATTAGGTGCCTTGTGACGTTTGTGTTGGAAATCTTATTCGTGGTTATTCTTATTATATCTGCAAGTCTCCCTTATTAAACATGTGAGTTCTTATGCCCCGCTTACGATTATTTTACATCTTTCAGGGTGAAAATGTTGCTTATACAAACTTACACATACACGCTCTGATACTTATTACACACGTGCAATTCTTTACATAGTCGTGGTTGTTTGAATATGTTATGTATTATATGAGATGTGACATACGTGTGCAATCATTAACTATTGCTAGCCTAGCGAAGTCTTAGATCTTTGGGCCTGACAAGCCTATTTGGTGCTAAAGCCGAGGGATTGCCGACTCCTAGGAGCCGTATGCTTGTGCACTAGGGAACCAAATACACTTAGCTAATCATGCTTATTCATATTATTCAGTCGAGGCTTGATTGTAACTATGCATGTTCTATATACTTACTATCTTGTGACCATTGACTAGAATTGCCACGTTTTTTTGTATACTTATTATATATAAAACCATGAGAACTCACCAACTCGTTAGTTGACTTTATTTTCAACATGTTTCAGGTAATGTGCAAGCTTAGCGATGATTGAAGAAATGCTTAAACCTAGAACATGGACCTAGGCTTAATAAAGACAATTGGTTTTCTTGTTTTCGTTTGATTTATTTTGAGACTTTGATGTACGTTTGAAACAATTGATTAATGGCATTTTACATTTTAACATAGCGTTATGTGGCTGTGAACAATCTTAACCCTCACACCTCGACGTTTCCGCCGTCAAGGTTGGGGTGTGACAATTAGCACCTCAAATTGATTAGTACGTAGTAACTACATGATGAGCAGTTATGTAGTAACCGATTATCAAGTTTAACCGCCAACCGTTATACAATTATATTTCTCGATTTGACTAAACATGTCTTCGAATGTCATACGATTTGACTAATCAAGCATCATCTGGTGGGATCATTTGGTAATCAGTTGTGGGAAGTATTAGAATCACATGTGTTAGATAGAAAAGTCTTGGTATTTATTCAGCGAATAGTATGACTTTAAGTAAAGATGGGCATGAAACTTTGTTAATTATCATCATCTATATATATTTGAAACTTCATGATCTGTGTTGGCAAAAAGAATATAAAGCAAGCAATGACAAGAAAAGGTGGATGCTAATTTGATTCCTAAATCTTTATCTGCAACTTGAGTAGGATAGCATTAAATTACTTAAAAGTAAAATGTGATTACATGCTGCATGCCACCCATTAGCATTAGTATAGCATTAGCCAAAAGTGGGGCTTTTTGTTAGTTTAATCAAATAGTAATGCTACTCCACCAGTTTCTAAAAACCAGCCAATAGAATTGCTTTCCTTGGCTACTGTTCACACGATGGGACACTCGTTTTAATGTTTCAGCTAACTCAACTTATAGAGCACTTTCTGTTCACATAGCTTTATAAGTGCTCTTCATGCTATAAAACATATGATTGCAGGGGTGTTCCTCCGGGGTCCGGATGTAGGACCGTCCAGAATCCGATCTTTTTATGGGCTTAAAATTTTACATACATACATACACACACATATATATATATATATGTATATGTATGTGTGTGTGTATTTTTAATAAAAAATTATAATCTATTAATTAATATTACAAACCCAATAACATTGTGATTATTTTAGCCCATTAAACTTTATCTAATAACCCATTAACATATTAAATAATTTAGCTCAATAAATACTCAACGGATTAACAATGATATCCATTGGAAACGATGCATTGGAGAATATGAATTTTGAAGGGAAAACTTTGCTCCAAAAATGTATGGAGGTTAAATAAGTAAATTAAATAATTTTGGAACAATACTTTAGTTTTATTTATTGTCATCAAAATTATCAGCATATTATAAATTTTTATATACAAGTTATTTGATTTAATTTTTTTATATGTCACAGTATATTGGCCCGTTTTTTGTTCTCACCCCAAGCCTAAAATCCCTTGAGAATTCTTGGGACCGACCCTTATGATTGGAACACAAGGATTTTTAGAAAATCACATATGTTACGTTGATTATTTCTTATTTAATGGAAAACATTAGTTAAATAGTGGTTCGTCATATAGTTTCACTTATATAAATATATACTTAGAATTTGTAATCAATTATTTAAATTATTCGTGTTCTACTTAGTAACACATCCGCATGTCACTTAAAATTGTTCAAAAGGAACTAAGTGGCATGAGATATCAATGATTAAAATTGTGTATTTTAAGTGAATGTGAGTTGTCCTTGTGAGTAAGTTGTCCTTGTGAGTAAGTCGCCCTAACCTCTGGATCGAAGCCGTTGCATTTCAATTTATGACAGTAAGGAGAAAAAAATACACCTTAATGAGCCTGCAGGTTAGGAACAAATACATACGCTTTCTAATATATACTTACTTTACTTTTAAAATCACTACACCTGCCACCTGCATATTACAAAATTTAAACACATAACATTTGGTTGAGAAATACACTACTTTACCGGCATGATATTTGTTTAGGAATAATCGTAGGTTAATTATGTAATTAGAGGTCGTATGCTTTATTAAGCCATGATGTTTTAACTTTAGGATGAACTCTCACGTTTTGGATGAGCAACTCGAGTTTGTATCATGGTATTTGTACCTTATAATAGCTTTTCTTTTTCAGAATATGAGAATCAATGATGGTGACCGAGTCGTTTTTTATACTACATTTACTTTTTTAAAGAGTGTGTCCATCACGCAATTTTCCATATCTTGCACAAATTAAGGTATTGCTAATCATACGAACATCAAAATGAAATATTTTAATATTAAACATATTTTATTCATATTTTAGTGCGTTTAATTATACAAACATCAAACTTAAAAGAATGAAAGAACATTGTATATGGGCCAAAAGTATCTCCATATTTTTCAGTATCAAGCAACTAGACTTACTGATGGTATATCAAAACTTAAAAAGGGCAAAATCAAAAGAAAAATTGCGACCAACAATAATAGTTGTAAAATTAGCGAATGTATAGTGACCAAACTAATTGGTCGCAAAATTAGCCACTTGGAACAAAATCGGTCACAAGATTAGTGACAAAAACAAAGTCGATCGGTGGCAAATATTCTGATGGAAGCAAAGCCAATCGCAAAAATACCAACCAAAATGAAACCGGTCGCAAAATAATGGATTTTACTTTGATCGCACAATGGCGACAAATCTAGTGACTAGAATTTTTTCTATCGCAAACATGATTGCTAATTTTGTAAAATAATAAAAGAATAAAAAAATTATTTATTCACAAATTCGGTCACAAATACAACTATTGAAAATTTTTTGGTCGCAAATATGATCACTAATTTATAAAAAAAATTATTTATTCACAAATACTGTTTCCGTACAGCCAAAATTCTAAAAATTTAATAGTGTTTAAAATGATGGCAAAAGAGTTATAAATATGGCCTACGAAATTGTTTAGGCATCAATTACATATGTCAAATTTTAGAAATTAGTAAATTAAAAATAAATCGGGCCCAAGGATAGCGATCGAAGTAACTAGTTGCAAACCTAGGTACGAAAATAATCAACTCATGAAAGCGGTTATGAATTATATTAATCAAATATGAAAGTAACTACGTTAGTATCTCGTGTATTACACGGGTTGAATAAATAGAATATTAAATAACTAGTAATGAAAATTTATTGATTATAAAACAATATGATTGAAATTAAAACAAACAAACAAAGTCAGTACATCTCATTTAAGAACAGGGTCTGGGAGGGGTAGGTGGTGGCGAGTCTTTCTTCTAGCTTGGTAGGTAAAGAGACCGTTTCTAAAGAAATCCCCAACTCGTTAACAAACGCAATAACAATAGTAATAGCAGGACAACATATTATATAGTATACAACACACAGCACACAACATACATGTATATATCACCTAAAGATTTAGATATTGATATTGCATACATCAGAGAAACGACAAGTTTCATTTATAAAGGGCAGATGTGGACTACGTACACCTCACGCGAGTGGCCCCGCGTCATGTCTTCATTTACCCTTCCTACCTACAGATCCCACTAAAAGTCCTTAATTTTAATTCTACGCCTTCACTCACTCCTATCCTCGATCATGTGCTCAGAGAGGTGCAAGTGTATCATATCTCGTCTAATTATCTCATCTCAAGTCAACCTAGGTCTTCATCTACTCCTCCTACCCTCTAAGTTGATGTTTTCTACTGTTCTAACAGGTGCTACCATCGGTCTCCTCTTCACATGCCCAAACCCTCTTAATCTTCCCTCTCGTATTTTATCTGTGATACAAGCCACCTCTAGCTTCTGTCGAAACACCTCGTTTCTTATCCGATCTAGTCTTGTGTGCCACATAACCACCTCAGCATTCTCATTTCCGCGACCTCTATTTGTTTCTCGTGCAATTTCTTTATGGCTCAGCAGTCTGTTTCGTATAACATAGTTGTACGTACTGCCACTTTGTATAGTTTTCCCTTTAGTTTTGCAGGGAAACCTCTTATCATATAGAATCCCTAATGCTGCTCTCCATTTGCACCATCCTGCTTGAATACGGTGGGCTACATCGCTGTGTATCTCTCCATCCTCCTGTAGGTAGGAGCCCAGGTATTTGAACCTAGACGTTCGTAGGACCGCTATACCCTGGATACTTATTTGATTGTCCTTTTCAGCCTCACCAGTAAAGTTACAATGCATGTATTCTGTCTTAGAGCGACTTAACCTTAAGCCTTTGCGCTCTAGTGCTGCTCTCCACTGTTCTAGCCTGTCGTTAAGCACCATTTTAGATTCTGATATTAAGACAATATCATCTGCAAAGAGCATGCACCATGGGACTGGCTGTTGTATAGACTTGGTTATCTCACCCAACACTACTGTAAAGAGAAATGAGCTCAATGTCGATCCTTGGTGGAGTCCTATTTCCACCGGGAAGGATTCTGTGTCTCCGACCGGTGCTCGCACACACGTTTTTACCCCGCCATACATATCTTTGATTATTTGATATACCTCTCTGGTACCTTTTTAACTCGTAGACTTTCCCAAATTAGTTGACGCGGAACACTGTCATAGGCTTTTTCTAGGTCAATGAATACCATAACGTGGTCTAAACTCTCCCAAAACTTCTTTATTTCCGTTTCCTCTAGTCCAACATGTGGTGCATACGCACTAACTACTTCCACTATTTCATCCCCTATTATTATTCTTATCAGCATAATTCTATCATCATATATTCTCACCTCCACTACATTATCTTGAAGTTTCTTAGCAACTAGAAAACCTACTCCATTTTTTGTTCCATCTGACCCTGAATACCATAGTTTATAACTATTGCACTCTTTTGCTCTCCCACCCCGTCATCTAGTCTCCTGAAGACACGCTATCTGGACCTCACGTTTCTTCAGCACATCAATTAACTCTAGTAACTTACCAATTAGGGTTCCTACATTCCACGATGCCACTCGTATCTATAGCCCTTTTTCCTTGTAGTTACACCTCTCGTCACCGAACATGATCTCGAGGCATTATAATGGCTCCTGCTATCTATTTTACCAGACAGGGTCCACTAAAGCAACCAAAATTCATGAAAACACCCTAAAATAGTAGTGCAGCATTAGTAGTACACAATCAAAAGCAATCAGTCACACGAGGTCAACAAATACACATGGAACACACACTCAAATCAAGAAGCAAAAATATATCAGATCACACGAGAGTAGTAATAGTCTAAGAATAGGGGATGACTCTCCCTATTTAAAACCAGAGTGCTGGTACCCCTAACCCAGCCAAACAATCTATACAAAAAGATATAATTAAAGATATAGTTAATTAATTAATATAATTAAAGACGAGTAAAAGCAGAATATGCAAACCCGAGATGGAACGATCTCACCAAATGTACACTGAATTTGTGGTTCTTCAATTATACTGTTAGTACGGGTTTGTGTTCGCGATGGCAGGTGTGCGGCTGGTTGGCGTCCGCTGTGGTGGTTGGGTGGTGCAACGTGGTGGGGGGTGTTGGCTGGGGGATGTTGTTGCCGGTATGGGGGCTGCGATGTGGGATGATGGTGGTTACGGTAGTTGGTGGGGGGGTGTTGGCTGGGGGATGTTGGCTGGTTGTGGGTAGGTGGCTGCGGTGGGGGATGTTGGTGGCTGCGGTGGGGGATGTTGGTGGCTGCGGTAGGGGATGTTGGCTGGGGAATGTTGGTGGTTGCGGTAGGTGGGGGAGGTGGTGGTGGTGGTGAGGTGGGTAAGCGGTGGTGGCTAGCGGTGAAGGATGGTAGTTGGGTGAGTGGGGGGTTGCTGGCCGTTGGGAGGTGGTGGTGTCTGGCTGTGGCGGAGGGGAGGCGGTGGTGGTGGTGGTGGTAGCGGTGGAGGAGGTGGCTTGGGTAGGTGGTTGCGGTCGGGTAGGTGGCTCGGGGATGTGGATCGGGTAGGTGGTGGTAGTGGCTAGCGGTGGAGGGGGTGGCTTGGATGGGGGGGGTCGCCGGCTGTTGGGGGAGGAGGCGGTGGTGGCTAGCGGTGGAGGAGGTGGTTGCGGTAGTTGGGGTGGTAGTGGAGGCTGGCTCCGACTGGATGGGGTGGGCGGAGGGGGGGCGGTGGTGGCCAGCGGCCGGTGACCGGTGGTGGTGGTGACCGGTGACCGGTGACCGGTGATAGCACTTGTTGGTAACGTTAACTTTCCAGAGAGAGAGAGAGAGGGAAGAGAGACTCGAGTGAAAGTAATGATTGAAATTACATATGAGTAAAATTATAAGTAATAAAATAATGATATTAATTTTTAAACTTATTTTTTAAACACTTATTGCTTTTTTTAAATAAACATTTGTTCCAAACAAAACGGTTTAAAAATATCAATATTAAAAATTTTCTTTTTATAACTCCTAATTTTAGTTATTTTATTTTATAAAAAATCATTAAAAAACCATTTTAAACTATTTCATATTCTTAAGAATGTTTGCTGCTTTAGAAAATTTTCTTATTTTTTAAATTTTATTCATTTAGAAGTTACATTTATAAAAGCATCTCTTTCTCAATTTATTTAAAAATAATATTTAATCTAAAACAGAATTAAATAATATTATTAGTATTTAATGTAGTTATTAAATAGTAGAGAGAAACAATAAAATTAAGATTAAATGGTTTAGAATTTTACCAAGTATCATCTTAGAAGCTTCTTTTATTA
This sequence comes from Flaveria linearis, assembly GCA_024085815.1. Classification (NCBI taxonomy): domain Eukaryota; kingdom Viridiplantae; phylum Streptophyta; class Magnoliopsida; order Asterales; family Asteraceae; genus Flaveria; species Flaveria linearis. The sequence goes on from CM044002.1 coordinate 14,700,675, forward strand.
TAATAGATAGATTACGTTTTTAAAAAGGCTATTTGCAAAATTGGTCACACTTTCAGTTCTTTAAAAAATGAAATAAAACAAAACTAAATTCAAACGCTATAGATTTTTAAAAAACTATAATACGATCACAACACTTAGCCATGTGATCAATGTTCTCAGAACCGGATCGGACGTCGAACCGGACGGCTTACTGGTTTGGTGGTCGGACCGGTCGGACCGGTCGGACCGGATGGACCGGATTTAACTATATTTTAATTATATTTATATATGTAATTAAATATAAGTATTTATATATGATTTATACATATATTTTATAGTTATATATAAAACTTAACTATATTTGTATATACAAAGTACTAATTTATGGTTTAACACCCCGTTTTACCCACTAAAATCAAAAAAAAAAAAAAAAAAAAAAATTCAAAATCCGGTCGGAACCGAACCGGTTCGCCGGTCCAACCGGCGACTCGGTTCGAACCGGCCGGTTCAATGCTCCAAAAACGATCCACCCTCGACCGGACCGGACCAGCCACCGATTCGCGGTCGAACCGGTCGGACCGGCCGGTCCGATCCGGTCCTAACAACATTGCATGCGATGCACCTTGACGCCCAAAGACAAGACGTTGATGTTGACCTGGTCTGTTAAGGGCGTTGAACACGCTTCCCAAGGGTGTTAAAGGGGTCGGGCGTGGAGGGGTTAACAAGCATTTGAACAACAACCTGAATTGAACCTCCTTCGGATAAAAAAAGAAGAAAGTCAAAAAAAAATAAAAATAAAATAAAAAAGATGAAATTTTCCAACGTAATGAAGCTAGCTAGTGTATCAGTTATAATTATCGAGTCCCTCTACACACATGATCATTTCATATTTATTTTTTAAATAGGTGAGGTGGAGTGTTAAGAAGTTAAAATACTACAAGAGTGAGAAAAAGTAAATGATGTGGCATTAACGTGGTGAAGTAAAAAAAATATGAGTACATCTACAAGACTGTTTGATAGTATTTTAATAGTCATTATAAAACTAACTTTTAATATTTTATAGTTTTTTAATAACTAAGAGTTAACTTTAATACTAAATAGTTAATAGGTACCATTAAAATGTTATATTTTAATTATTCAACGTTAAGGTTACATATTAACTAGTAAAAGACCATGAAACAATTAAGAGGCCGTCTATTACTCATTATTAAAGGGTGCTAATAAAGGGACACCCAAAATCTTAAATCGACACCCCCCCATACGCCGCGTATGGGTCCATACGCGGCCCATGCCCGGCGTATAGGGTACGACCATTAATGCGACATTAATGACTGACAACCGATGTCACATCAGTTTACCTATACGGGGCGTATAGGCCCATACGCCACGTATAGGTCTATACGCCACGTATAGGTCGGTGTCGATTTAAAAAGAATATAAGCTATACGCCGCGTATGGACCCATACGCGGCGTATAGATCCTCGGTACGCTATATCTTTCAAATTTTCTCATTTTTTACACACACTTCAAAAAAAAAACACTCTCGTATAGCACTATACTACACGTATTGATCTTCGATTTTTCAACATCCAGGTACGTATTATTGTTCATACATCATTATTATGTTAATCGTTCATTGATTTAAACGTTAAAGTAGTGTTTTATGCCCCATAATGCGTGATTTAAAAATGGTGTAAAGAACTATACGCTGGTACAACCCCGCGTATAGGGCTATACGCAGCGTATAGTTCTTTGGTTGGGGACAAAGACACATAGGTGTGTACCCTATACGCGGCGTATAGATATATACGCGGCGTATAGGGTGTTGCAATACGCGACTAGTGGACCATACGTGGTCCCCTATACGCCGCGTATAGTCCTATACGCGGCGTATAGGGTCGGATTCGACCTATACGTTGCCCTGTGACCCATACGCTGCTACCCTATACGCGGCGTATAGCCCTATACGCGGCGTATAGGGTAAATATATATATACAAATACATATATATGTATATACACATATACATATACATATACATATACATATACATATACATATACATTACATATACATATACATATACATATACATATACATATACATATACATATACATATACATATACATATACATATACATATACATATACATATACATATACATATATATGTATATACACATATACATATACATATATGTATATGTACATATATACATATAACATGTATATGTATATGTGTATACATATACATATACATATACATATACATATACATATACATATACATATACATATACATATACATATACATATACATATACATATACATATACATATACATATACATATACATATACATATACATATACATATACATATACATATACATATACATATACATATACATATACATATACATATACATATACATATACATATACATATACATATACATATACATATACATATACATATACATATACATATACATATACATATACATATACATATACATATACATATACATATACATATACATATACATATACATATACATATACATATACATATACATATACATATACATATACATATACATATACATATACATATACATATACATATACATATACATATACATATACATATACATATACATATACATATACATATACATATACATATACATATACATATACATATACATATACATATACATATACATATACATATACATATACATATACATATACATATACATATACATATACATATACATATACATATACATATACATATACATATACATATACATATACATATACATATACATATACATATACATATACATATACATATACATATACATATACATATACATATACATATACATATACATATACATATACATACATATACATATACATATACATATACATATACATATACATATACATATACATATACATATACATATACATATACATATACATATACATATACATATACATATACATATACATATACATATACATATACATATACATATACATATACATATACATATACATATACATATACATATACATATACATATACATATACATATACATATACATATACATATACATATACATATACATATACATATACATATACATATACATATACATATACATATACATATACATATACATATACATATACATATACATATACATATACATATACATATACATATACATATACATATACATATACATATACATATACATATACATATACATATACATATACATATACATATACATATACATATACATATACATATACATATACATACATATACATATACATATACATATACATATACATATACATATACATATACATATACATATACATATACATATACATATACATATACATATACATATACATATACATATACATATACATATACATATACATATACATATATATATGTATATGTACATATATATATAGATACGTATATGTTGTTTTTGACCTATTTGTTCACCTGTGCAGATATGTCTTCCGATTCTGAGATTGAGGCTGACGTTGTTGACCATATTGCCGAGCATCCTTGGCTGCAGTTTGATGCCGGTTCCATTGAGCACGCTAACTGCTCAAAATTTATTCGGATGAAGATCGGTCATCAAAAGGCCGTAGATTGGGAGGTGATGGCTGAGTTGGGAGAGCGCGATCGTCTTGCTGCTATTATCGGAGACGATACGCCGTGGAGACGTCTTTTTGAGATCGCATTCTTACCGTCCCACCGTGAGCTGGTAGTGGAGTTTTTATCCACATTTACATATATTCGTCCAGATGAGATGGAGGAGGACGATGAGCGCTCGGAGATTTCTTTTACGCTTTGTGGACATGCACATCAGATGTCCATTGAGCAGTTTGCAGTTGTCTCGGGGCTTTATTATGAGCCGGAGACTGTTACCCCTCTGTTCACTGAGGGTATTACTGAGATGGAGGAGGGCACATTGAGAGAGTGGTGGCCTCAGATTGCCAGAGGTCCGTTTCAGAGGACTAAGGGCAGGGTCACCGGCATTCGAGATCCTCTCATCCGTTATCTGCATCGGATGATCGCCACGTCCATCACGGGACGTGGCAAGAGTCGGGAGTGGTGTACCATTCCCGACTTATTTTACTTATACTGTTTGATTACGGGGACCAGGTGTAACCTGGCGAGATGTTTGGCGGAGTATTTTGCTTCGTATTATCATCGCCAGGAGCGAGGAGCGGTGTACGGCGGCGCATACATCACGTTGATTGCCCGATCTTTAGGTTATCTTCCTCGGCATCTTGGTGTCGTGTCTCCGCCGATCGAGCCGGTGAGATTAGATCGTCGTACGCTATTCGGCATGCGTATTATACGCCAGTTTCCGGTTGGCATACGATTCTCTCTTCGACCCGGGGAGATCTGGCAGCCGGCACCAGTTCAGCAGCTCGGCATTGTCGATCCACTGCAGCAGCACGGGCAGCCGCATGATCAGCCACCACCCGACGAGCAGCCACATGATCAGCCGCCTCCTCAGCCACATCAGCCGCCTCCTCAGCCTCAGTTCCCGCGACATATTTATAGAGAGGTGAGGCTTCCTGCACGTGTGGAGACATTGTTGCAGGATATGTCTAGGAGCTTACGGCAGCAGAGTCGACGGCTCGATCGCGTTGAGGATCTGATGGAGTGGCAGGTTCAGTCAGAGATTGCGCGGCGTTCTGGTACTGATCCTCCGCCGTTGCCACCGCCTCGAGATTACCCTGACTCCCCGTAGTTTTGTATTGTAATTTTTATTTTGTTATGTAATTTAAAAACTTTGTAAATATATTATCAGTTTATGTTTATCTTTTATGTTTATTATCAGTTTATGTTTATCTTTGTAAATATAGACATACACACATACATACAGACATACGATGATGCGTACGTTCAATCTGCTTACGAGACAGGACTGCCAGATTTAAACCAATCGTATGTTCCCGATGATGAGGTTGAGTTTTGCCGAGAGTCAACTTACGACACGCAACAAAATAATATACTCTCGAGTGATGAAAAACAACGACAAAAGTATCGTTTGAAACATCTCAAATTTTTTTTTATCTCTCGATGAGCTAGTCTGTTGGGCTGTTAATAGAGGACGTGATAATGGTTACGTTATTATTACACGAAGATCAAAGAAAAAAGAAGGTCAGGTTGTAAAGGTATGGCTTATCTGTGATCGTGCTGGCGAACACAAAAGTAAAGCAACAGTTAGACGATCTGGTAGCAAAAAAATCGGATGTCCTTTTAAATTAGTTGGGATATACGACAACAAACGTCGTTCGTGGAAATTAGAGGTGCGAAGTGACGAACATAACCATGATCCTGCTCAACATATGGAGGGGCATCCTTTTGTAAGAAGGTTTTCTCAAAACGAATACAATTTGGTGGAGCAGCTTACTGATCAGAACATGGAGCCTCGTAGCATCTTATCAGCTATTAAAAAGCAAAATTCTAATAACGCATCAATAACCAGAGACGTATACAACGCTCAATATAAGATAAGAAGTGAAAGAAAAGTCGGTGAAACACCAATGCAAGTCTTAGAAAACCTTTTATCTATTAAAAGGTACGTTTATTACACCCGAGAAGATCCCGATACTAATGTCGTAGAAGATATATTTTTTTGTCATCCTAAATCATACGACACTTGGCGTGCATTTCCGCACGTGCTGATGATAGACGCTACATATAAAACAAACATGTACAAGCTTCCGTTTGTTCAGATTGTTGGTGTGACCTCTACACACAAGACATTTTGTGTTGCTCATGCGTTTATTAGCAAAGAACGGGAAGATAATTTTGAATGGGTGCTTAATAGATTGAAAGATACGTTAAGCAAGTGTATGGAGCCGCGCGTCATAATAACAGACAGAGATCTCGCTTTAATGAACGCATGTGTTAAAGTGTTTCCGAATGCTTCAAAGTGTTTATGCAGGTGGCATATTGATGAAAATATCGCGAAACACTGTAAAGCAAGTTTTACAAAAGATGACTGGAGAAAGTTTAAATATGCATGGGCACGTTTGTGTGAGTCTCCCACGGCGGAGATTTACGAGTATAACTATAACATTCTTTACGAACGACT